>VDFB02270651.1:517149211-517216431 GCA_007258455.2 Sequoia sempervirens | reverse complement strand
CTCTCCCACTCCCTCTCTCTCGTACAACCTCTCACTGCCTATCTCTCAAGTCTCTCCCTCTCACCCCTCACACTCTCAAGTCTCTCCCTTTGGCACCCTACCTACATAACTCTCTCTTTATCACTATCTCTCTCTCCCACTCTTTCAATTCTCTCTCTTGAACCCTCTATCCCTCCCAACCTACCTAGTGATGAGAGCATCAAAATACTTCCATTTAAAGCATTTTATGTTTAAAAGACTTGTTATTTTTGTTAATTGACATGACTAGTGGTAGATTATAGATTAACATATTTACTTATTTTGCTTTAATTTTAGCTAAATTAGTGGATATATTTGAAGTAATGGTTTATGTTAATTGCGTTGCTTTATGATGATATTTGCTGAGATAATTATGTTGCGTTGATCTTTTTCTACCATAAATGTTACCCTTTTCTTAAGGGTTTTAAACAGGGTATTCTAAAGATTGATGATGTGGTTAAACTCTATGTTTAATCATGATGGATAAATACGCCATAGATGGGCCCTGTTGGATGATGAGTCACTCAAGTATGAATCAAATTCCTTATAAGTCAGTTATGGAACTTCTACTTCCAGTGCCAATGTGGCATAGTTTTCTTTAGTCTAGTTTTAGTTTAGTTTTAGTTTGATTATAATCTTTAGCTTGATCACCTTAAGTCTTGGTAGTTAGTGCCATGTTAGAAGCTAATATGGATATTATTATAAATATCCATGTTTCAATTTTAGTTGGAAGTTAGATAATTTTCAATTAGATTTCTATAATTTCAACAACAATACTTTGTTCTGCGTTCTACTTTTGATCAATGGAAATGAAAGCAAGGAGTTAATTCAATCACTATGTTAAGGGATCTTACTTGAGGAAGAGCAGGGCCTGATCAACCTTTGGAATGATCTTGTGTTGGTATTTTGTTAAGTTGTGTTATTTCTGATTCATTCATATTAAATCTAAAGTAGATGTTAATTCTAAATTAAGTTGTTAAATCATTGTCTGACTTAGTGAATGATAAATCTGGATAGTTACTTTTGCTTGAATTACTTTCAAGTTTTAGTTTATTATGGTTAGATTAATTTGTTAGAATTGTTATATTAAGTTGTTAGAATCATTATAAGGTTTATTAGATTAATCAGATTTAGATGTTATTTGAATTAGTTAAATTTAGCGTTTATTTATTAAGTTTCATTAGAATTGATGATAGGAACTTATGGGAAGATGAAGTTGGAGTTTGTTGAAAATATGTTCATGGATATTAGTCTTTATGTTTTCTAGAATAATCATCATTTCTCTGCAATTCATTTCTGTTCTTAAAATAGTGTTTAATTTCCAACAATTAATTATGGATTTCTTTTAAAGAAAAATAGAATTAATTTGAATTCCATGTTTTAGATTAAGGGTTAAAATAATTATTAGTTGTCTCCATGAATCAATCTAAATCAAGTTCAATAAAGTCAAAAATAAGTCAACAGGATTTAAATTAGAAAATAAGATAAAATTAAACTTTAGGTATTAGTCGCTATAGTTCAGTTCTTGAGAGCTCCTGAAGAGCTCATGACAACTCCTGAAAGCTTCCTAAATAGGAAAAACGATACTTGAAGTCACTTCTTATAGTGTAAAACCACCCAAAGAATCTGTGACAACTATCCTTATTGCATATTGCTCTGAGACACACCTAGTTCGATATATAATTGATTAAATGATGCAAGTTGTGACATCAACAACCTTTCCCATCATTTTTGGTGCCTTTGTCGAGGATTAAAACAAGATCTGGCTATTTAGTGTGAAGCCTTAGTGTTGATAAGGAAGAGAGATTTGAATTATGGATGAGATGAAACAAAAACCAACTAGGAAGGTTTCTTCCATGAAATGTTGATTTTCGAAGAATTATTGATTTTTATCAGGAACAAGATGTTCAACAATACCAGATCAAAAATCATGAAAATAATCAAGAACAACCAATTGAAAATCAATAAGAAAACATAAATCCATTTCCAAGAGAAGAAATGGGTGACCAACCAGTATGTCCCCTAGCAAATAGGACCTTTTCAAATCCTATCAATTTTGAAATACAACTTGATGAACCTCCTATGAAGAACATTTCACCATTGGTTCTACCTATCTTTAGAGGAAAGACTGCGGAAAACCCTGATCAATTCCTGTTTGAATTTAAAATTTTATGCCAAACCTATGATTATGCAATAGATAATAAGAAGTTGAAGTTGTTTCCTTCTACTTTGAAAGAATTACCTTTAAGATGGTTCATGGGTTTAGGATCAGGAACAATTAGAAGTTGGCAGCAAATGGAAATTGAATTGTTGAACAAATAACAAGATTACTATCGAGTAAGGGATAGAAAGGAGGAATTGTTTTGAATGAGGAAATTAGAGGATGAAAGTTTGGAAGACTATGGTGATAGGTTCCAATTTGTGCATCAAAGGTGTACTAATGGGTTGGATAATGAAATTAGCAAACTAATTTTCTTGAGAGGGATTAAAGATGAGTCAAGAGAGTCTTTGAATTTAATTGGAAAGGGAGACATTAACAAAATTTCTTTGGAGGACATTGTGGAGATCTGTAGTAACTACTCTAGAACTAGAGTGGGGACTAGAAAATCCAGAAGAAACAAGGCTAATACCACTTATGTATTAGAGGTAATGGAAGAATTAACAAACATGAAGATTGATCTGCTTTTGCATCTAAACATGCAAGGAGATAAGAGGAGCACTGAACCATTGTCAATTTATTGCTCCAAATGTAGGGGAAAACACCTTTTGAGGGAATGTCTATTAAATTAGGTTGAAATCTATGAGATTTGCAAAAAAACAAACCCAACTAGTTCCTGTAATATTTTAGCAGGGATAAAAAGCAATCTCAAGAAACCACCAGTGGTTGAAGAACTTAATTATGTTGGCCAAAGACCTCAAAACCAAGGTTATAATTCTAATCAAAGACAATATGGTTCTCAATCAAAATGGAATCAAAACCCATGGTAGAACCAAAACCAATGGACACCCCAATATTAGCCACAACCACCACCTACATATTGGGGGAAACCTAAATGGATAAATCCCCAATGAAACCAATCATAGTGGTAGGCTAATCAATAGCCATAGTGGCAAGCCAATCATCCCTCATGGAAACATAATCAAAACCAATTTCAACCATACCAAAATTAGGCACAAAAATGCCTCTAGGGACAAACACCTCAAGCACTTAATACCCCTAATGCTCCTAATGATCAAGTGAATCAACCTCAACTGCTAGCTCAACTGGTTCATAATCCAAGAAATACACGTACTGATGCAAACACCCCTAATGTGAATGTTATTCATGTTAATGACATATAATTAAGGAATTGAATTGTGCAAACTATGCCAATGGAAAAAATTCAAGAAAGAGGGGAAGGAAATGAAAATTTAACTGAAAAACAAAGTGTCATTCAAGCTCCTTATCTGGAGAGATTAAAGGAAGAGAAAATCACTCCTAAAACCTCTCCACCTAATTTCATGAATGTAATCAATTCTGAACTTCTTAGAGAGTTGAAAAATATTAACATTGAGATACCACTATTATAGGAAATTAAAGATATACCAGAGATAAATCAGTTAGTTAAATCCCTTTGCATGAAAACTCTAGGAAGGAAAAAGAAAATGCCTTCAACTATTCAAGTAGGGACAAAACTTACTGATGTGTTATCGTGAAGACTGCTTCCACAAAAATATAATGATTTTGGTAGCCCTGTAACAATGCTGAGTATTAATGGAATTGAAATACCAAATGCTCTAATTGATTTAGGAGCTGCCATAAATGTTATCACATCTGATATAGTACAAAAACTTGGGATGACAACTATTTAACCAACAACAACTGTTTTATAGTTAGCAAACCAATCTACCACAAAACCAAAGGGTATAATAGAAGAGATCATGGTTACCATAGACACATGGGATTATCTGGTTGATTTTTTGGTTCTTAAGGCCATAAAGAAAGATTCTGGATTTCCAACCATCTTAGGCAGGCCATGCTTGGCTATTGCTACCACTCTAATTGATTGTAGATCAGGAAGCACGGTCATATAAAATGGTCAAAAATAAAAAGAATTGTAACTCTACCCACTGGCACAAGTGTCAATTCAACCAAACACTCAACTTTGGGTGGATGAAGAGTTAGATTCAGAAGGTGATGATATTATAGAGTTAGCCATGGTTCTTATAATAAAACATGTTCAAGAATGGGAAGAATAAGAGTTAACTTCATAAATTGAAAGAGAAAAATATCAAACAACATTGCATGGACAACAATCTTGTCCTCTGAATACTCTTGTAGAGAAATAAATAGATTCCACAAAAGACACCAAAGAGATTACAATAGCTGGAGATAAACCTCTCAATATCAATTCATCCTTATCCCTAACACAAGAACAAGAATTGCAAGACACTTTAGAAAAACACACAGAAGTGTTTGCTTGGGAGTATATGGACATGAGAGGAATCCATCCTTCAATTTGTTGTCATCACATTTACACAGAAGATCAAAGACCAATCAGACAAGGACAAAGGCGTATCAATCCTGTTCTTCGTGACATTGTTAAAAAAAAAATATAGAAGGTGCTCAAAGTAGGGTTCATATACCCAATCTCTAATAGTTAGTGGGTTTCTCCACTAGTTATTGTTCCAAAGAAGAATGGTAAATGGTAGGTGTGCATAGATTATTGGGAATTGAATAAAGCCACAAAGGAAGACCATTTCCCATTGCCATTCATTGATCAAGTACTAGATAATCTCGTAGGCAGCAACTACTTCTCTTTTCTTGATGGCTTCAGTGGATATAACCATATCCAAGTAGCCCCTAAAGATCAAGACAAAACTACATTTACTTGTCCTTGGGGCACATATGCATATACGATCTTACCATTTGGACTATGTAATGTGCTTGCCACATTTCAAAGAATAGTGCTAGCCATTTTTGCAGACTTCACCACTTCTTGTGTTGAAATTTATATGGATGATTTTACAGTCCATGCCAAAACATTTGTTGAAGCATTACAAAAATTAGAAAAGGTTTTACAATGATGTAAGGATCATAGGTTATCACTCAATCATGAAAAAAATTCCATTATGATGACAGAGGAAATAGTTTTGGGACATCACATCTCAAAAAGAGGGGATAAAGGTTGATCCCAAGAAAGTTGAGATCACACATAACATAGAAATCCCTAAAAACCAAACTGGAGTATGAAGTTTTCCTGGCCACATTGGGTATTACAGAAGATTTATAGAAGGATTTAGTAAAATTGCATCACCATTGTTTACCCTGCTCAAGAAAGAAGAGGAGTTTGTATGGACTGAGGATTGTCAAAAATCCTTTGAAACAATTAAGATAGCCCTAACAACTTCTCCCATTATGAAAGGACCAATTTGGGGAGAACCTTTTCACATTCATGTAGATGCATCTAATTTGGCTATTGAAGCGGTATTAGGACAAAAAGATGACAATGATGCCATGCATGCAATCTATTATGTTAGTAAAAACTTAAATCCTGCTAAAAGAAACTACACAACAACAAAAAATGAATTTTTAGCCATAGTATATGCAATAAACAAATTTAGGCATTATATTATAGGTTATAAAGTTTACGTAGATACAAACCATGTTGCAATCAAATATCTAATGAATAAGGTTGTAGTAGGTGGATGCATTATCAGATGGTTACTTTTATTACATGAATTTGATGTAACTATCATTGATAAGCCTAGAAAATATAATGTTGTTGCTGACTTTCTTTCCAGAATTGTTTAGCAGGATAATCAAGAACCAGTGGATGATACATTCCCAGAAAAACACTTATTTGATATATCAATTCATCCACCATGGTTTTCCAATTTGGAAAATTAACTGGTCATAGGGAAATGCCCTAGTAAATTCAGTAATAAGAAAAAAAAGAGGTTAATCAATGAAAGTTCCATATTTCAATGGATTAATGGTCTTCTATTTAAATTGTACCTTGACCATGTTTTACACAGATGTGTAACAGAGTTAGAAGTGTATGATGTAGTACATGCTTTCCATCATGAACCTGAAGGAGGACACTATTCGGTTGTGAGAATAGTTCACAAATTCTTAGGAGCTAGCTATTTCTAGCCATCAATGACAAAGGATGTTTCATTCTTTGTCAAACATGTTGTGATGAGTGTCAAAGAATGGGAAGGCCCACACCAACCATGGAAATTCCATTTCAACCACAAATAGCTCTCGAACCATTTGAAAAATGAGGCATCGATTTTGTGGGACTAGTGGATCCACCTTCAAAAGGGTAGCGATACATCCTTGTTTGTATCAATTATGCAACGAAATGGGCTGAGGTGAAGGCATTACCAACAAAAAGGGAAGATAAAGTTGCAAAGTTTTTGTACAAGAAAATTTTCCTAAGATTTGGTGCACCCAGAGAGATTGTCTTAGACTAGGGACCACAATTTGTATTAACAATGATGAAAGAATTTTTGCAGAGATACTGAATAACTCACCGAAAATATTTTCCATATCATCCTTAGGCAAATGGGCAAGTGAAGGTCACAAATAGAGAGTTAGAGAATATTCTGACAGAAATGGTTTCTTTGAGGAAAACAAATTGGGTAGATAGATTGGATGAAGTAGTATGGGCCTACAAAACCACGTGGAAAACAACAAATGGATTCTCTCCTTATGAACTAGTGTATGGAAATAAACCAGTTATGCCAATTGAATTTGAATTAAAAACATTGAAGAAAATAGTAGAAATTGGAATTGATCTACTAGAAGCAAAGAAAAGAAAATTTTTACAGCTTAATAGACTTGATGAAATGAGAATGGAGGCACTCCAACATACAAAGGTGATTCAAAAGCAAAGGAAGGAATGGCACGATAAACATATTGTGTCTAGACAATTCAGAGAAGGAGATTGGACATTGTTATTTGACTCTAGATTTGAAGAATTTAAAGGGAAGTTCCATACCAGATGGTTAGGACCCTATAAAATACAAAAAATATTTGAAAATGGAGTTTTCCAATTAGTTCCAATTTATGGAGAGAAGAGAGTCATGCTAGTTAATGGTCATCGATTGAAAACTTATTAGAAGTCAGCTACAAAGGAGGAATTTCTGGATGACATGCAACACAAAATTGAACATTTTCTCATGGAAGACATCTCTTCCATGAGAGAAGATATTTGAACCTTTGAAGAAGGAATGAATAAATAGGGTAAATTGAAAGTGAACAAATGGCAGTTTACCTTGAGAAAAATGGAAGTAAATTGAAAACCAACAAATGGCGGTTTACTTTCGAAAAAAAAAAGAGATGACTAAAAACTAGTAAATGGTGGTGTATCTAAGTTAACTCCTGAAGGGTCCTAAAGATTGAAGACTTTGAAGACTCTGTTTGGTTCGATAGCTCCTAGAGGCTCCTGAAGAGCTCCCAAAAAGCTCTTGAAGGCTCCAGAAGGCCAAGGACTCTAAAGACTCCATTTCACTCAACAACTCTTGATGACTCCTGAGAGCTCCTGAAAGCTCCCGAATAACTCCTAAAGGCTCTTGAAGAACTCAAAAACTCAAAATAAATTAAGGTGCGCATTTAATGTGAATATTTCTTTTGAATATTATTTTCTAAGGTAGTTAGACTAATTTAAAATAGGTAAATATTTATGAATCTAGACATCTCCACCATACTATTAATTAATGATGATAATAAATTAACTTTTAATCATTTCAAAAAGTGGCAAATGGTTGATGTAAGGAATGATGTGACATTGGATGATGTCACTCAATGATAACAAATCTTTTCATGATTTAGTTGTCTTTTCAAAAATCCTCCCAAGTACATGATGACATGTGTAATTAACACCACCAACGTTGCGAATTGAATTGCAAGCTTCATACTGTGGTGTGCGAATCATCCGAAGCAGTAAAGGAAATAAATATAGAAAGTTAATGGCGTGCCATCTCATTTTCAAATTGGTTGCTCCCAAATCAAGAAATAATCATTCCACATTTTTGGTAAGTAATTCAAATTGCCAATTGAACTCTGCTAGTGAAGTCCACCATTACAGAGGTCCACCATTATTGACAAAGAGAGATGGGGAATAACATAAATGATGAGCCTGAGAACTTCAATCTTGACTCAGAAACTAGAAGATTGCTAGAAGAAGTTGGGTGGATAAATTTTGTGATGTAGTATGAAGGTTTCCAACCAAAAATGGTTGAGGAATTTGTGAGAAACTTTAATGTGAATGCCACTAGAGTAAGGGGAGAGATAATTGAAGTTACTCTAGAAATTATAAGTGAAATTGATCTGGGGGATATTTTCACTGAAAATTGAAATGTCTCCAATACTCCATATTTTAGCACCATCAGAAAGAGCTCGGTGTCCTGATTCTAGCACAACTTGAATGGGGCAAAAAGAACTCCATTTGCTCAAGTTACGACCAATCAAACTTTTGGTCAAACAGGCACATGGGCGTCCAGAAAGCTGAAAAAAATGATTGTCTCAGAAATTGACGGAAGCAACATCAAGTTCAAGAGCTTGTCGAGACGATTCTGACAATGTTCATTTTGTCAAAATCCAACATCGTATGTTCGAGATATGAGCAGTCAAAGATGGGTTGACTTTGCTGACATCAACATGGTATAGTCAACACAGTCCTCTCGGCCAATCATCGGATGACATGTGGCAACTTGTGGATGAATAAAAAATCCCACGTGGCACATCGTTGGGTGCCACGTGGCACCTTGGGACATGTCACCAACCATCTAGTCAGCATATACATCATAGGGAAACGAATCAAATTAGGCCACGTGGCACCCTTGTCCTCCTCTGGCAGGTTGTTGTGTTTGTTTATATTTTGGTCAAAAAATTTGTTGGAGGGATTTGAACCCTCCACCCTCCATTCCCTACAAATCCGGCCAACCATTATATCACGCGGCGTTTGTTACAAATATGTGTGGCGGTTTTCTTTTGTTAAATAACTGTTGGAAATTGGCTATAAAAAGCCACGGTGGGGTTGGAACCTCCAACCACCCACCTAGTAAAAAGAGTGCAAACCGTTTCACCATGCACTGTATTTGGAATATATGGCGAGCGGGTATTACATGACCTTTTCTCAGCTCACAAATCTAAACTAAATAACCATTAAATGGTTATTAGTTAAGATATTAAAATTAAAATAACAACCCCCAAATAAGTTTAGCCCATAAATGAAATAAATTAAGGGCTCTAAATTATTTTTAAAGATTATTGTGGGAGATTTGAGATTTTTATTTGTAAATAAGGAAGATATTTGAAAATATTACCTTATATGGGTGATATGTGGGATTTGTAAAAATCAAGTAGTTATTACCCAACTTTGGTAAAATTCTTGTATAAAAAGGGGAGTTTAGGAGTGAGTTGCGGAATTAGATTTTTCAAGTCTAGGTGGTGAAGCTGTGAGAAACAGGGAGATTTTTCTAAGGAGATTTTTGATCATTTTTGTACATCAAAGTTTTGTTATGCTGCGGAAGTGATGGAAGGAAATGATCTTGGTGCAATTGTAATTCTATTTTTGGAGATTAATCGGATTGGTCTCACTCTATTGGAGCAGACCCGGAGACGTAGTCACGTTTTTGGCGAACTCCGTTATCAGATTGTTTGCACTCTCTCTCTCTCTCTCTCTCTCTCTCTCTCTCTCTCTCTCTTCTTCTTTCTCAATTTTGTTCTTTTCACCTTCAGTTTTTAATGCATAATTTCAATAATGTATGCATGAATTGTATTTCCGCTTAATTCACATGTTAATGTGTTAATTTTGTTTATATAATTTGGATTTCATGATTTGTAAACATTAAGCATTCAAATGCAATTAGTCTAGATCCTAATCAAATCAGAAATTTATGGAATCCCAGTTGAGGGAAAGTTGGTTAACAAGGGTTAGGTTAAATTTGAGAAATTGGTGACTGTGTTTCACCAAGAGCCAGAGAGAAGGCCAAAATTTCAAGTGCATAAAGGAGACCAATGCAACATAGCTCGTAATAGTTTGGACGGGCCATGAAGAACTGATGTGATGTGGCTCATGAAGTTATTCACTTGCGACGAGAAGTATGACACTATATTGGGTTCTAGAATGTGGTTATTAATTCATTTGAGGTATGGTCAGACAAATCCTTCTGCTAAGATAAATTTTCCAACATTTTTGTTTCAACAAATATCTTCAATGATTTTGAGAGTAAAGGCTAGGGGTGAATCTTCTATAAAATATGAGGGATTGATACATTTGATAATTAAACACCATTTCTTAAAAAAATAAACTAGGAAGTAGGGCTAGTTAGAATTTTTGTCTGCACCTGTAGAAAAGCCAAAAATAAAACCCACAAGGGGACTCGTAGCTAAAAAGGTAAGAATTAAGAAGGGAGAATCTTCTAAGAAAATGGGAAAAAGAAAATCACAAGAATTTTCTAGGGTAGGTCATACCATTTCCAAAAAGAGGAAGCAAGAAGTACATGAGGAAATCCCTAGCCATGTTGAGACCATAGTGTCCACCCCTGAAGAAACACCTAAAGTTCAAACCCCTATTTCAGAAAATCCAAAAGAAATTGTTTTAAGCCATGAAGAAACCCGTACACCAGTACAATCTCCTGAGTGGCCCCAGAGTCCTCCTGAATACCCAATGCCGACTCCTGAAGGACCCCCTATTTTTGAAATTCATGACTCTGTTGAAGAGTTAGAAGCCCAAATTAAAGAACAAGAAGCATCTAAGGAATCTGAAGTAGAGGAAATTGTGAGATCCCCTACACCTCCTCCAACTGTAGAGAAAAGGAAAGGAAAATAACTATTGATTGAAGAAGAAGAATCCCATGAAAAATTGAATGAAGAGGAGTTAGAAACTGAAGAATTATTGAGGGCTATGAAAATGTCCTATTTAGAAGCTGAATTGGAACAAGAAAGGAAAAACATGCAATTCCTTGAGGATAAATTAAGAAGAAAAGAAGAAGAATTACAATAATATTTTAACAAAACTCAGGAAATGAAAAAGCAAGTTGAAAAAAATGAAGCAAGGTTTAGAGAACAATTGAGTAAAACAGAGGATGCCCTACAATAGGCTAGTGTAAAAGCATTAACAAATGCTGAGGAAATTTCAAAATTAAAAGAAGAGTTGCAACAAAAGGAAGAGTAATTAAAACAACAATCTATGCGGTTTCATGCGCAAGAAGCCTCTACTTCCATAGCTCCTCCGCGATACCTTGCTCTGCCTTCAATTTTTTCTGATATTCCTTCCATTCCATTAGACATTCCTCTTTCAGCTCAACCTAGATATCTCTCATTGATAGCCTTGAAATTTAAGGAAGAAAATAAAGTGTTGAAAGAACAAGTACAAAAATTAGAAAAAGAAAAGATTGAGATTGAGAGTAGAATTGAGCAAGCAACATAAATCAGTTATGCGATGCTTTCCATGAGAAGACTAGTTGGGATGTATACTCTATTTCTTAGAGGAAATTTTCTAGAATGGAAACTAAATCAATTAATCTTAGGAAGAAGCCTAGATTACCATGAGGATCACGATATTTTGCGAGATTTCTTTAAAAGCCACCCTAACATTCAAAATTTAATGTGTGAGTTTTACCAACATGGATTCTTAATGGGAGACAATGATGAATCTATGTTGAATATTTATGTTGGTGAGCTTCAAATAAGATCATTTGTTTCTTTAATGCAAAATCAGATAGAATGGTCAAGAAGAATGGATAAATACAAGGAAGCTTAGAGAAGGTATGGGTTACCAATGAGACCCAAAATGCCTCATGCTAAAAAATATATCAAGACTGTACGATCAATAGTAAGGCTGAATCAAGTCAATCCCCTTTATGTCTCAAAATTGTTTGATAGTATTGTTGCATTCTAGAATGTTGAGGGAACACTTCCCCCATTAGCACTGCAATCTTGTGAGGAAAGGTACCAACTCATTCTAGAGATAGTCAAAAGAAGGGAACCAATAAGTCCAAATAATATTAGTTGGAGTTTGATCAGAGTAAGGCATGTCATTACCTTAATCCAACATCAAAAAGAATTCTAGGTCAGCATGAGATAATTCCAATCATGATTATGCCAACACCAAAGCTCAGGAAAACAACATATGTACCAGTTGGAGTGTTAAGACCGTGGTTTGAAAAGTTTAGGCAAAACCATGGCTTTGCACTCAATACCAAATTACTAGATTAGTACATGGATGGTGTATTCGACTACTACATTTGGATGGAGACAGTGAACAAGGAAAGGAGAACACCATAGTTCTTGATGAAGAACCATGAGGACATGATCCATAACAAGTGGGGAAGAAATGATGAGAGCATTAAAATACTTTCATTTAAGAAATTTTATGTTTAAAAGACTTGTTATTTTTGTTAATTGACATGACTAGCAATAGATTATAGATTAACATATTTACCTATTTTTATTTAAGTTTAGCTAAATTAGTGGATATATTCAAAGTAATGGTTTATGTTAACTGCGTTGCTTTATGATGATATTTTCTAAGATAATTATGCTGTGTTGATCTTTTTCTACCACAAATTTTATCCTCTTCTTAAGGGTTTTGAATAGGGTATTCTAAAGATTAATGATGTAGTTAAACTCTCTATTTATTAATCATGATGGATAAATACGCCATAGATGGGCCCTATTGGATGATGAGTCACTCAAGTTCAAATCGACTTCTTTATAAGTTGGTTATGGAACTTCTACTTCCAGCGCCAATCTGGCATAGTTTTCTTTATACCAGTTTCAATTCTGTTTTAGTTTGATTGTAATATTTAGCTTGATCGCCTTAAGTCTTGGCAGTTAATGCCATGTTAGAATCTAATAAAGATATTATTATAAATATCCATGTTTCGGTTTTAGTTAGAAGTTAGATAATTTTCAATCAAATTTCTGTAATTTCAACAACAATACTTTGTTTTGCGTTCTACTTTTTATCAATGGAAATAAAAGCAGGGTAAAAGCACAAAGTTGTGTCACACTTTCAACCAACTTATCAACACAACTGGATATAAGTATTTCTAACTAAAAATCAATTTTAGTCAAACATATGATCTAGTAAGATTCATTCTAGCTAAGTTAGATGCTTCCACAACTTTTTCAACTAAAATTGTTGGCTAAAATCACATGGAGCACCACTTTGAGTCCAATTTACCCAAAAAATAAAATTATTTGAAAAACTTGAAGTTTCAATAACTCCTGTTAATGCAAATAACTTTTTAAAAAAATATAAAAATACCCTTTTGTAGATCCATAAGAGTAGTTTTCAAAAATATACTTATTTTAATAGTTTAATTATTTTTATATTTTATATTTTATTTTTATTAAAAGTACGTTATCAACACAAAATATTAGGTTGATTACTATGCAAGGAAAAATACTAAAAAATATTAAAAAATAGAAAAAAATATGATGCACTAGATAAAAGAATCTATTTTAAGATGGTATAATTTTTTTTCCATTTTAGATAAATATTTAATATGAAAGTTGGCGTCCGATGAAAACAACTATTTTTTGATTCACACACATTTTAATATTTATTTTAAAATATATATTTATCAAAATTGGAAAAAAATATTTCCATGCACTAGAATTTCAAGTTATAAATACACACAAAAAATTTGAAAGAAAAAAAAAATTACTATAAAAAATTTGACGTCCCATGCAACTTCATTTTTCAGCATTTTATCAGTAGCTAAATTATATTTTTAATTTGTTAAAAACTAGTTTAAAATAATTTTTTAATTTTTTTTTAAATACAAACATAAAATATACTAAAATATATATATATTACTAGTTTACATCATTTCAAAATTTAAAACATATATGTCACTTTTTAGTGATTCAAGTTTAAAAATTGGATCAACGTTGGCCATTTCCTTTGTAAAGTGTGACAACTTTTTTCTTTTACCCAGCAAGGAGTTAATTCAATCAATGTGTTAAGGGATCTTACTTGAGGAAGAGCAGGGCCCACTCAACCTTTGGAACGATCTTGTGTTAGTATTTTGTTAAGTTATGTTATTTCTAATTCATTCATATTAAATATGAAGTAGATGTTAATTTTGAATTGTTAAGTTGTTAAATCATTGTCCGACTTAGTGAATGATAAATTTGGATAGTTACTTCTACTTGAATTACTTTCAAGTTTCAGTTTATTATGGTTAGATTAAGTTGTTAGAATTGTTATATTAAGTTGTTAGAATCGTCATTTCACTGCAATTCATTTTTGTTCTTAAAATAGTGTTTAATTTCTAGCAATTAATTATGGATTTCTTTTAAAGCAAAATAGAATCAATTTGAATTATGTGTTTTAGATTAAGGGTTAAAATAATCATTAGTTGTCTCCATGAATCGGTCTAAATCAAGTTCAATAAATTCAAAAATAAGTCAATAGGATTTTAAATTAGAAAATAAGATAAAATTAAACTTTAGGAATCAATCACTACAGTTTAGCTCTTGAGAGCTCCTAACAGCTCCTGAAATAGCCAAAACGATACCTGAACTCACTGTTTATAGTGCAAAACCCCCAAAAGATTCCTTGACAACTATCCTTATAGCATATTGCTCTGAGACACACCCGACTTGATATATAATTGATTAAATGATGCAAGCTATGACATCAACAACCTTGCCCATCACCTAGCTAAGTCCCTCTCACTCCAACCCCTTCTCTCCCACTCCCTCTCTTAAAATCTCACTTCCACCCCTTCTCCCTCTCTCCAGACTCTCTCTCTCTCTCTCTCAAGTCTCTCCCTCCCTCCCCCTCTCTCTCAGGTCTCTCCCTCTAGCAACCTACCTAGGTAACTCTCTCTCTCTCCCCTCTCTCTAGCTATCCCTTCCACCCTACCTACACAACAACACAACATAAAATTAGTGTTGATTTTGGCACTGGATTTTAGTGTATTTTGAGCACATGAGTTGGACAATTTGGATGACGTTAAACTCGATGCAAACAGGCATGGTCATTTCAACGTCCTATTTTGCGCCAGTTTTAGCTTTGGTTTTGGCACCAGTCAGTTTTATCGCCGAAAAATCATGGTGCATCCATTAGCACCTAAAATAGCACCAAGAAGTAACAACGAAAATGGCGCCAAAATTGGTGCCCAATTTGGCTTTCGGTTTTGCTTCCATGTCTACTCCCCATTTTGCTTCTAGTTTTGCTTCCAATTTTGCATCCACTTTTGCTTCTAGTTTTGCTTCTAGTTTTGCCTCCAAGTTTGCTTCCAATTTTGCACCCACTTTTGCTTCAAGTTTTGGCCTCCAAGTTTGCTTCCAATTTTGCTTCTACTTTTGCTTCTGATTTTCCTTCCACTTTTGCTTCTGGTTTTGCTTCTAGTTTTGCTTCTAGTTTTTCTTCCACATTTGCTTCCAGTTTTGCTTCAAGTTTTGTTTCTAGTTTGCTTCTGGTTTTGCTTCCAATTTTTCTTCTAGTTTTGCTTCCGATTTTTCTTCCAAGTTTGCTTCTGGTTTCTCTTTCGGTTTTGCTTCCGATTTTGCTTCTAGTTTTTCTTCCAGTTTTGCTTCCAGATTTTCCTCCAATTTTACTTCTATTTTTGCTTCTAGTTTTGCTTCCATTTTTGCTTCCAGTTTTGCTTCTAGTTTTTCTTCCAATTTTTCTTCCGTTTTTGCTTCCAATTTTGCTTCCAATTTTGCTTCCAATTTTGCTTCCAAGATTTCTTTTGGTTTGCTTCTAGTTTGGCTTTCGTTGTTGCTTCCCTTTTTTCTTTTAAAAATGATTCTTGTTTTGCTTCCATTTATTAATTTAATATGTTTTATTTCAATTTAATTAGTTAAATATATCGTGCCTCTTAAATAACTCATATGATTATAGAGTAAGTAATTTAATTATTTAACTCATATGATTAAATAACAATATAATTATTTTAACATGATCATCATCTATAATTAAAACAAGTGAATCAAATATCTATAATTTAATTGAATTTGACAACATCCATCCCAAGTAGTAAATTAAAATCATCATACCTAATAAATATCCATCCAAAAATCATCAACCACTTTTAATATATATAAATTGAAAAGTCAATACTGATAAGATCATCATCATATATAACTAAAACAAGTGAAAGTCAAATATGCTAGTACATCAAAAACATACGAAAATGATACATGTCCAATAGTTGACATAAGTCAAAATGATACATGTACAAATGATATAAATAAAATTGATAAATTATGTAACTCAAATTGATACAAGTCAAGATGATACATGTCCAAATGATATAGTGAAAATAAAACATGTCAATATGATACAACTCAACAATATAGTACAATAGGCCATAAAAATGATACATATGATAGTAATCATCAAAAGAGTCATCATAATGATATATCAACAATGATCCATGATGTAGTCTATATGATCATGAATGTCACTGGTTACTATCACCAATTGTCTCATCATCATCATCACCATCCTGATCATCATCATTATCATCATCATCGTTGTTGTCATCATCATCAGTGTCATCGGCCTCAGTGTCTTCTGTATTTGCATCATCATCATCCTCTACTATGTGATCTGTACTGATAGAAGAAATATTTTGTGGATCTATTTCATGTTGAGGATCATCTTGATCTTCTGGAAGACTCGTGTTCTGCAAAAAAAACATTTAAAATGAAAAGTTATTATTTATTTCATGCAATAATCTATTTTTCTGTTATATATCTAATATTAAACATATGATACAAAACCATAATCATATTACATCATATCAAAGTGCACATACCATAATTAAATTTCAAAAAATTTATAGCTAATATTGGTGAGTCAGGACAAACTTCATCTTTCAAATACAAAGCCAATTAGGCTGGCAGAGTTGTGGATCATGCCAACATTTGGTGGAAGAGGAAGAAAGATGACTAGAACTCTGGAGGCCCACCATAATGGATTTCAGGATTCAACCATGAGAGCATAAGAGAGAGCTGAAATCATGTATCAAAACATTAAGCATGCATTCTTCTAGCTAGCAAAGAAGGAGATGATTACGTTGCTTCATTTTCATTTGCATAACCATATCATATCATGGGAACCAAGAAGACCAAGGATGTTTATTTTTATGTGGAGGTAATGGATTTGGTCCAAAATTAAGGAGGGTCAAGAAGGTCAATGTGTTGGAAATAGGTTGCTATTAAATTGCAAATCCTAAACATTAATTATTTCATGTATCTCCTTGTTTCTTGGAATGTGTTCAACAAGACTAAGATTATTGTGAGATTAATATTTGATGAAATAATCATGAATATTGACATTTGTAATTAATTCTAAATGTAAAAAGCATGTGAGGTGTCCATAGTGAGTTCCTAAATAATAGGGACACATGGGACACTCACATTGTAAGGTGAAACTCACCTTGTGTCCAGTTAACTATACGGAGTAATAGTTAACACTTCTGAATGCATGTAAAGATCCTAGAAGTTAGGATTTGATGTTTGCATGCTTGAAGTTAAGTTAAGTTAAGTTCAAATCAGTTCAGTTCAGTTCAGTTTAGTTTAGTTTAGTTCAGTTCAGAATTAGTTTAGTTTAGTTTAGTTTAGTTCAGTTCGGTTCAGTTTAGTTCAGTTATCTTCAGTTGCATGCAAGTGCATGTTGCATACATGTTAGTTATTTTGAGTTGCATGTAGTTAGCTTCAGTTAACTTGGAATGCATGGCTAATAACATTGAGTTGTATGACAGATAACAGGGACTACCTCCAGTTAACAAGGGATGACCATTCTTTGGGAATGGTGTTGAGTAAATGTTTCAGTTAACAATAAAGCACTTGAAGCCAACTTGGGCGCCCAAGATGCTTTATTGGAATTAACTCCAATGCATGATAAGATATTTTTGAAGGCTCTGTTAAGTGGGACCCTCTTTTGGGTGCCATCTTTGAGGAAGAGCTTTGTAATTATCACCGAAGTGAAGGATGAGTTGTAGCTTTAGTTTGGGACACCCAAATGGGTAAATCACATGTTCTAAGCTTTGGTCTTCACGGTAGAACTCAACTTGAAGCAATATGGCGCACCTTTTCAAGGGCTTGAGCTTGTGCATTGTAATTATCACCATTTGGAGATTACAAGGTTGCATGTTGTCTATTTATCTCAAGCAAGTTGAATAGAGTTGAGATAATTGTTATTGCAGGTGTGAAGAAGATTGGTAAAGACAGAAGAAGCATTCTAAAGCAAGAATTGGAGCTATTGTAATTCAGAGTTTGAATAATAGAATAATTCTTGGTGGAGTTTTTTCTCGAAAGGGTTTCTCCACGGTATATCTTGTGTGATCCTTCTATTATCCTGTCTAGTTCTTCTAAATAATTCTCTCTACATTCTACAACAGTAAAATGGATTAATCAAGATAATCATCCACAAAGAATTTATGTAACAAAGAAAAGACTTAGAACAGCAATTTTGAAGTTTTACAGAGTATTAAGCTAAGAAAACACCTCATTTTTCAACATTTGGTATCAGAGCTGAGGTTGGGTAGAGTATTGGGACGCCTTTCTCTTAAAATATTGGAGGTTTTTTAGCTTAGTGGGAGCTCTTATTATTTTTGTTATTTGCTGATTTTGGAATTAAGTTTTGTTATAATGAATTCAAGGTTAGAGATTGAAAGGTTCAATGGTTCTAACTATGAAATGTGGAAATTAAAAATGGAAGATCTTCTTGAAGAAAGAGATCAGTGGTTAGCGGTTAATAATGAAACAAAGACACCTACAACTATTTCAGATGAAGATTGGGCTAAGTTAGATAAGAAGGCAAGAGGAACAATAAGGTTATGTCTTGCTGATGCTGTTCTTTTGAATGTTTCAATGGAAACTAGTGCATATAAATTATGGAAAAGAATAGGGGATATTTATCAAACTAAGAGTCTCACTAATAAGTTGTATCTGAAAAGGAAATTATATTCATTGAAAATGAAAGATGGTGATTCAGTTGCACAACATTTGAATGCTTTCAATTTAATTCTCAGTCAGTTAGCATCTATAGATGTAAAGCTAGAGGATGAGGATAAGTGCATTTTATTACTTTGTTCGTTACCAAATTCTTGGGAAAATCTAATTGTTGCAATTAGTGGTAATGGTGCAGATCCAAAGATGGACAACATTATTCCTACTCTCCTGTCAGAGGAGATGAGGAGGAAGTCTAAGGAGGAAATCCAAGATGCCTTGTTTGTAAAAGGTAGGTCTAAGAAAAAGGACCCTAAGGGAAACAAGGAAGGGAAGGGTAAGTCAGAAGGACGAAGTAAGGTAAAGTGTTGGAACTGTGGGAAACCAGGACATGTGAAGAAGGATTGTAAGAACAAGAAAGAGAGTTCTGATTCTTCTATAGAGGAGTCCTCAGATAATAGTAATGATGCATTGGTTATTTCAGCTAATATTGTTTGTGATAACTCTTTGCTTCATGTTTCAGAGTAATCTTCGTAGAGAGGATGGTAGTCACGATGCCATGTGTGACTCGGTATCACGGTTCAGTGGGAGTTGTTGGCAGTGACTTGGATGCATCATTGGTAAGGTTATCTCCATGTGGTTGGAGATATGGTTTCTTGGTTTAGAGTATATTTGTTATGGATGTCATGGTTTACTCTTGATACTAGTTTAGAGTTTGGCACATTTACATGGTTCTCTTGAGACTAAGATATATAAGTTTGTTATGATGCATGTGATCTCCTAAGAGGAGATGGTTAGATCATGGATGTCATGTTTATGTTCCTGATTCATGATTGGAGCTTTGAAAATGATCTTGTGTAGTTCTCTTAAGTTTTGGGTACATTAATCATTTGCTTGATTACTTCATGAAAGTGTTGTGTTGCATTTGGAGGTTGGCATGGATTGGTTTGTTACAGGTCCTCATGGATACTTGGAGAAATAGGTGAGGCTAGAGTTCTCTTATGGTAAGAAACATTTGTTGGAATGGTTACTTGTAAGAAAAGGTTTTCAACAGAAAAGACCGAGGAACCTACACCTTGGTTGAATGTGAATTCAACACACTCGGTGGTTTAGCATGCCTCTAAAGAGGTGGTTTGGTTACAAAGGCTTGGGAAAGGTAATGGTTTGGTTGATAATGGGAAGGTATTAATTGAGAAAATTTAACACTTTAATTAATGTTCCAGATTATCTTATGAAACCATACATATAAGTTCTCTTGGTTTTAATCATTTGCTTGGAAGCTTCATGATTATGCAGGTTGCATTTGAAGTTACCAAGGATTGATTAGTTGGTGCAAGAAGGCCATTGGCCTTGAGACTTGTACTTGTTTTATTATTCCTTGTTTAGAATAATTGCAATGTATAATGTCAAGTGGGAGAATGTTGGAAATAGGTTGCCATTAAATTGCAAATCCTAAACATTAATTATTTCATGTATCTCCTTGTTTCTTGGAATGTGTTCAACAACACTAAGATTATTGTGAGATTAATATTTGATGAAATAATCATGAATATTGACATTTGTAATTAATTCTAAATGTAAAAATCATGTGAGGGCATCCATAGTGAGTTCCTAAATAATAGGGACACATGGGACACTCACATGGTAAGGTGAAACTCACCTTGTGTCCAGTTAACTATACAGAGTAACAGTTAACACTTCTGAATGCATGTAAAGATCCTAGAAGTTAGGATTTGATGTTTGCATGCTTGAAGTTAAGTTAAGTTAAGTTCAGATCAGTTCAGTTCAGTTCAGTTCAGTTCAGTTCAGAATTCGTTTAGTTCAGTTTAGTTTAGTTTAGTTCAGTTCAGTTCAGTTCGGTTCAGTTTAGTTTAGTTATCTTCAGTTGCATGCAAGTGCATGTTGCATGCATGTTAGTTATTTTGAGTTGCATGTAGTTAGCTTCAGTTAACTTGGAATGCATGGCTAATAACATTGAGTTGTATGACAGATAACAGGGACTACCTCCAGTTAACAAGGGATGACCATTCTTTGGGAATGGTGTTGAGTAAATGTTTCAGTTAACAATAAAGCACTTGAAGCCAACTTGGGCGCCCAAGATGCTTTATTGGAATTAACTCCAATGCATGATAAGATATTTTTGAAGGCTTTGTTAAGTGGGACCCTCTTTTGGGCGCCATCTTTGAGGAAGAGCTTTGTAATTATCACCGAAGTGAAGGATGAGTTGTAGCTTTAGTTTGGGATGCCCAAATGGGTAAAGCACATGTTCTAAGCTTTGGTCTTCGGTAGAACTCAACTTGAAGCAATATGGCATACCTTTTCAAGGGCTTGAGCTTGTGCATTGTAATTATCACCATTTGGAGATTACAAGGTTGCATATTGTCTATTTATCTCAAGCAAGTTGAATAGAGTTGAGATAATTGTTACTAAGGGTGTGAAGAAGATTGGTAAAGACAGAAAAAGCATTCTGAAGCAAGAATTGGAGCTATTGTAATTCAGAGTTTGAATAATAGAATAATTCTTGGTGGATTTTTTCATCGAAAGGGTTACTCCACGGTATATCTTGTGTGATCCTTCTATTATCCTGTCTAGTTCTTCTAAATAATTCTCTCTACATTCTACAATAGTAAAATGGATTAATCAAGATAATCATCCACAAAGAATTTATGTAACAAAGAAAAGACTTAGAACAACAATTTTGAAGTTTTACAGAGTATTAAGCTAAGAAAACACCTCATTTTTCAACACAATGTATGATCCTGATGAAATTGAGGAAGAACAACAAGAGAGGGACAAGAAAAATAAAATCAATACAGAGTTTCAAGGATTTGTTAAGTGAGTAAGAGAGCTATGGGAGCAGCCTCATCTCAAATATTTTGAACTAGAGTTTGATATACCATTTAGAGAGCTTGGTTTTCATGGAGTTCCTTTCAAAGCCTTTGCTTTTATTGTTCCTACTATAAATTTTTTGGTAGAGTTGATGGAATTACCTTTCTTAGTAATCACTATTAGTGAGATTGAGATTGTTAACCTTGAGAGAGTAGGACTTGGGAAAAAGGCATTTGATATGGCTATTGTTTTCAAATACTTCAAGAAGGATGTACTTCACATTGACACCATTCCTCAATCTTCACTTGATGGCATCAAGGGATGGATGAACTCCATGGATATAAAGTATTATGAAAGCAAAATGAACTTGAACTGGCTACCAATTTTGAAGAGTATTACTGATGATCCAGATACATTTATTGAAGATGGTGGTTGTAAATTTTTGAATATGGAAGTTAGTGATTCTGATTCTGATAATTCAGAAGAGTCAGATCAAGCATATGAACCCTCTGATGTAGAAGAGGAATGAAAATTAGATTTCATGTAGCCACCATCAAGAGTGTTACACACCAACAAGATGGAGGGAATTCTTATATAAGGATAATTTTCAATGTTTCAGGCACCGACTTTAATGCTAACTACAATGGAAACATTGAAATTCCCTAGCAGTATTTATGTTAAGGAAATTTCCTTTAGATGCAACGATTCAAAGCACATCAACTATGTGGTACAAATGATGAAACCCCATAGATGATCTGTAGCAATGAAAGAGTTTGAAAATGAAGAGAAAGCTACACTGGTGACTCAAGAGAAACTTCATCTTTCAAAAACAAAGCCAATTAGGTTGGCAGACATGTGGATCAGGCCAGCATTTGGTGGAAGAAGATGAAAGATGACTGGAACTATGGAGGCCCACCATAATAGATTTCGGTATTCAACCATGAGAGAAAAAGAGAGAGCTGATATCATGTATCAAAACATTAAGCATGCATTCTTCCATCCAATGGAGAAGGAGATGATTACTTTGCTTCATTTTCATTTGCATAACCATATCATGGCGTGGGAACCAAGAAGACCAAGGATGTCCAATTTTATGTGGAGGTAATGGATGTGGTCCAAACTTTAGGAGGGGAGATCCTAATGTCTGGCAAGAGGCATAAAGTTAGATGAATTAAGTTCACCTACATGGACCTTCCAAAGTTTACTTCCAATTTTTATGACTATTTTTCTTGACTGTTAGAGAAGAAACTTCAAATTTCAAAAACAAAGCCAATTAGGCTGGTAGACATGTGGATCATGCCAAAATTTGGTGGAAGAGGATGAAAGATGACTGGAAATCTAGAGGCCCACCATAATGGATTTCGGTATTCAACCATGAGAGCAGAAGAGAGAGTTGATATCATGTATCAAAACATTAAGCATGCATTCTTCTAGCCAATAGAGAAGGAGATGATTACTTTGCTTCATTTTCATTTGCATAATCATATCATGGCGTGGGAACCATGAAGACCAAGGATGTCCAGTTATATGTGGAGGTAATGGATGTGGTCCAAAATTTAGGAGGGGAGATGTTGATGTCTGTCAAGAGGCATAAAGTTAGATGAATTAAGTTCACCTACATGTTTGCAAAATTTTACTTCCAATTTTTATGACTGTTTTTCTTGACTGTCAGAGAAGAAACTTCAGCTTTCAAAAGAAAATCTAGTTAGGCTTGCAGACATGTGGATCAGGCCAGCATTTGGTGGAAGAGGATGAAAGATGACTAGAACTCTAGAGGCCCACCATAATAGATTTCGGTATTCAACCATGAGAGTAGAAGAGAGAGCTGATATCATGTATCAAAACATTAAGCATGCATTCTTATAGCTAGCAGAGAAGGAGATGATTACTTTGCTTCATTTTCATTTGCATAACCATATCATGGCATGGGAACCAAGATGACTAAGGATGTCTAGTTTTATGTGGAGGTAATGGATGTGGTCCAAAATTTAGGAGGGGAGATCTTGATGTTTTCCAAGAGGCATAAGGTTAGATGAATTAAGTTCATCCACATGTTTGCAAAATTAATTTACTTCCAATTTTTATGACTATTTTTCTTGACTGTTAGAGAAGAAACTTTAGCTTTCAAAAACAAAGCCAATTAGGCTGGCAGACGTGTGGATTAGGCCAACATTTGGTGGAAGAGGATGAAAGATGACTAGAATTTTGGAGGCCCACCATAATAGATTTCGATATTCAACCACGAGAGTAGAAGAGAGAGCTGATATCATGTATCAAAACATTAAGTATGCATTCTTCCAGCCAACAGAGAAGGAGACAATTACTTTGCTTCATTCTCATTTGCATAACCATATCATGGCGTGGGAACCAAAAAGACAAAGGATGTCTAGTTTTATGTGGAGGTAATGGATGTTGTCCAAACATTAGGAGGGGAGATCTTGATGTTTTCCTAGAGGGATAAAGTTAGATGAATTAAGTTCACCTACATGTCTGCAAAATTTTACTTCCAATTTTTATGACTATTTTTCTTGACTGTCAGAGTTTACTTACAAATTTGAAATTTATTTCTAGTCATTTTGATGAGGATATATTCAGCAAATGTGTAAGCACCTTTTGTTTGTATCACAAACATCTGTGCATTGCAAGAATTCTAATTATCTATGGTCTACAACTATGTCGTCTCACTTATTGGTTCTTCTATTTCAATGTTTTCTATGGCCTTCTCTATTTGAGGTAGCACCTGACAATCCTACCTCCTTTCCTTAGCTGATAAGTGGATTTGAATTTGGAAATACTACACTTTAAAATGAGCTATGGTTTAAGGAGAGCTATTCTAGCTTTATTGTTGACACCCTCAATCTTCAACAATGACTTAGATGCATGGACTGAAATGCAAGCTTTCAAACTTAGATTTGAATGTGCATAATTTGATTGATTATGGTTTTCATAGGCAGTTGTCTTTACATGACTATTCTGGATTGTCAATATGTGTAATAGTGACTGCATCCTTATCAGGTTTGGCTACCCTTATTCATAATGCCTTGGCCTTTGGACTCAATACAAAGTTGTGCATTGTTATTCCGTTGTGCATTGTTATTCCATATTTGTAATATGTAGGACATTTAAGGGGTACAACATATAGAAATTCAGTACTGTCATCCAAGGAAAACTTATAGATGGTGTATCAAGGACAACAAAAAATGCTTTTATTAGGGTTAATGCTTTCTTCCCCCATGCTGCTGATGTTTTCCCTAAAACATGTTTTTTTTATTATTTCAACACATCTCAAAATTTAATGTATTGATTAACATTTGTTACACATTTACGTTGTTTATGAAAATGATGCATTTATGTTAACTCGATAAGTGTTGTTACTTTGGTAGTTTGACTTCTATGACAACCAACCATTACACATTTCATCTACATCCTTCTACTATTTATTCATGCACATAAATAGCCATCTTGTAATCATAAGATTTGAGCTCTATTTACTTATCCTACGCATCAATAAACAACTCAACACAAGAGATACAAATTGACTTATTAACACAACAATATCCAACTAACTTATTGAAACTCAAATATTGATACCTCGTTATCCATCCAGATTACAAAATCATTCCACTTTTTGTTTTGTAACATATTATTTTCAAATTGGTTTGGATGTCGGCCCTATTTCTCCTCCTGTCAAAACATGGCATATGGACTACTTAAACTAATTAATATGCAATCATTTAATTTTTCCAAGGAAATAAAACAAATATATCATTTAACATATTAAATATAATTACAAATGTATAGATCAAGGCCTGTAAACCTTTTTGGCCACTGCGATGCTTGGCACGAAGTTTCTCAAGCCTAGCCTTAGAGGCCTTGTCTTGAAACATATACTAATTCAATTTAACTATGTACAAAAAAAATTTAAATATCGTTTAATAAATTTGATATAATCTTATGAAAAAATTCAAATACCTGCGTACTCTCCTCACCAGACTTCCTCCACGCACCAGACTTCTCATATGCTTTTACAAGATCTTTCCATACTTTCACACTTACATCAATTGGCCTTTTTTTCTGCCTTAGCTCAGGAGGTATTTTTTTTATCTTCTTTGTTTGGTTGCATCAAAATCTCTTGTAGTTTTGAGACATTTGTAGCTTTATCTTGTTTACAGACCAACCTGTGCTAAAATCAGTCTCCATGTCATGGATAATTGCTTTTTCAATTGCATGGGTATTTGTGAGAATAGAAAATGTAGATGGTCTTTGAACTGTTGAAGGCATGATTCTTTCAACCTATTCACAAACGTTTCCCAACATCCGTCATTCATACTTCCCCTAAAACCACCTCATATTCTATCTTCATATTGTAGCTACCAATGCAAGATTGATAACATGGTGTGGTGGAAGAAGTATGTGTACTAGGAGTGGCTAGGACATTGGAAGTCTCTACTCCCTGTTCCACATTCTTAGAGTTTACTATCATTGATTTCCTCCTAGATATTTTGTTCAATCCATGACTGGATGTTGGGGAATCAATTGATTCCCTTTGACACAATTGATTTGTTTGCAATGTTTGAGGGGCATTACTAGATTGTTTTTCTATGTATCTATCAAGCGTTGTCCACTCCACATTAACCAATTTGTTCACTGCCTCTACCCCCAATATGGAAGCCAAATCCTCTTTATCTTCGTCAGTCTCATGTCCCTATATATATATTTTTAAATTATATTTCTTCTTTTAAATTTAGAAATAAAAAACTAAAAACTACAATTCCTCTTTATCTTTGTTAGGACCTCATGTCCCTATATATATATATTAAAATTATATTTCTTCTGTTAAAATTTGAAATAAAAAACTAATAAGTAAAGTTCAAAGAAACAATGGAAACATTTACAAATCTATAAATTGACAATGAATTAACTCATTGTGGCCATAGCTTGCTGACAATGCTCGCTTCCTTCTATTGCTTGAAATTTTTAGGTGACCTAGGGAAAATTATTTGCATCTAGTCTGTGGAGGAAAACGAAGTACACACTGTTAGGTATGAAATTTTTTGTCTAGTTTGTGGTATGAAAGTTTCTTTTTGTGGGAAAATATGTTCACTGGGATTTCTTAGTGTTGATAACCTAGCGGAAATATGTTCGTTGGGTTTGCTTAGTGTTGATAACCTTATCATGAAAACTCTTTCATAATGCAATCTTGCAAAAAATTGTCATGGAATCGGTGACTATGGCACAATTGGGAAAAACCAAGTGGTTTTTGCATTTATTTTCAACAATTGCTCAATAGTGACATGCTCATTGGGTTTGCTTAGTGTTGATAACGTAGGGAAAATATGTTCGCTGGGTTTTCTTAGTGTTGATAACCTTATCATGAAAACTCTTTCATAATGCAATATTACACAAATTTTTCATGGCATTGGTGACTATGGCACGACTGGGAAAAACCAAGTGGTTTCTGCGTTTATTTTTAGTAGTTGCTTAGCAGTGACCAACCCAATTCTCAGATTTTCCAAACAGTTCACTATTTCCTTAATACCCAGGTTAGGGAAAGAATACAAAGGCATCGTGGATTTGTGCTATAATATTTTGAGCCAAAGCTCCAATGGGTAGGGTAAAATTTTTTGTTGGTTTCTCAAAGGTTTAACAATTTATAATGATGGGACAATTTAGAGGTTTCCTAGACAAGTTAGGCCATGACCAGTAAATAATCATGAATTCAAATGCAATACAAAGAGTAGTAAACAATCACGAATTCAAAGAAGAAAAAGAAATTGTAACCTTACCTATGGTGTCGTAAACTAAATTGAATTTCTCATCAGTTGTTGGTAGTGCCCCACTCTCTTCCTTTGCATGGAATTTTTCCCTTTTTTGTCATCTAATTTCTTCCTTCACGCGGGAAATTTTTAAATTTTAGATTTTGATTTAACAGTTGGTGCTTTAGTGGGCATTAATTAACACCAACTTTAGCGCCAAATTTTGGCTGTTAATGTAATCTATTTGGGGTGCCTAAGGTGGTGCCAGGTGCACCTAATTGAGTGCCTATCATTGCTATATAGTGACTATTTTCATTGTTGTGTATCACAGGATCTAGAGTGTTGGAAATAATTCTAACTCCTGCCTTGTTTTTGTGATCACTACTATCCCATGGCTCCTTCATTAGCTTGATGGGGTAGAGCGGTTTTTACCATGGTCCTGCAAGGTGCTTCATCCTTCTTGGCGATAGTGCGGTGAAAGCTTCTATGGTAGCATGTGAGTCTTCCTTCTATTCTTGGTGGTGTTGCAGTGACTCCCACAAGTCTTCTACCATTGGCATGCGGTAGTGCGGTGACCACCGCTATCCCGTGGCTCCTTCATCAGCTCGGTGTGGTAGAGAGGTTTTTATCGTGGTCTCGCAAGTCGCTTCTTCCTTCTTGGCGGTAGTGTGGTGAAAGATTTTGTGGAAACATTTTTATTCACAAAGGAGGCCATGGAGAGAGGATGTGGATGGCGTAGAAATACTAAATTGTTGAGAGGAAAGTGGGTGGAAATAGATGAGCCAATAGAATTTGTAGATACAATAGAGGTAAGAAGAGAAAGCAACCTCAAGCAAAGGAGGATGGTGTTTATGAATTCACAAATGCTACAACATAGAGGAGATATCAATATGTCAAATATATGACTAAAGTGAGGTTTTGTGTTGGATAGCATACTCGTTGAAATGATATAATTGGTGTACTAAACATTATTTATTATGTTATGTATTATACGGGCAAGACAAGGCCATAGCAACAAATTGTGTCATATCAAATGAGGACACAACAGATGAAGCAGGACACCAAGTACTCAAATTTTGACTTAACTTAGGAAAAAATGATCTGATGGAATTTTGTGATATGTCCATCTTTTTTCATAGTATTATTGAAATTTATAATGTATTATCCAATCTTGACATAAATTAATGCATGTTGTTGATTATTCTAGATGGAGATTGGAGCAAATGCAGAGCTTGAGCGTTTAACTAACAAAAGAAGAAGATATGTACATGGACATGGACCTAAAACTATTAAATAACGTAGATGATAGTGGGTGGAAGAGGATATGACAATGGATAATGCATACACAACAAATGTTTGCATTGAAGAAGAGGTAGGTCAGGACTATAGTACATGGGATGAATACTTTGAGAAAATTGTTGTTTGTGGATGTTTTATATGTCATGGAAAGAAACAATTCAAACAAGCGATTGTACAAAGACATTACATATATGATGAGCTTCCAGTCGGTAGTATGCCTCCTACAATTGATTAAAACCAAAGAATAATAAATGAGTGTGGAATGATGTTTTATAAACTATGTTGTAAAAATTGTGTTTTATTTAAATTATTGTATAAAAAAGGTAGTCTACAAAATAATGTTCCATTATTAATCTGATGTATATATGTTTATAGAATTTATATTTATATTTTTTAATCCATATTTGATTATATTTCTTTGAAATTGATACATTTATGATTTATCCAATTGTTGCCAAACATTAAATAATGCTTGCGCTTGTTGATAGGAAGAAGATTTTGATGAAACACATACTAATACCCAAAATCCAACTGGGTTATGAATATTTGGATGGTATGATCCAAACCATCCTTGAAACCATACCAGGGCGAGAAGAGAAAGATTGAAGAGAACACTACCATCTAAGAAATTTGAAGAGGTGATGAAAGTCCCATACGTTGATGGCATGCCACCTAGCCTTAATGATTATGATCATGAGAGTGAAAATGCAGTGCATGGAAAAGGATTGAATGAAATAATTATAGGTTTCTTTGGGGATGGAAAAAATTATGACAATAATGATGATATGGTTGACAGTAACGATGATAGTAGGAATAATTACCACCAACATAATGTTGATGATAACAACATCAAAGACTCCATCAAGCAAGCATCAAAGACACCCGTGTTAAAATTAGGTGCAAGTAGAACCTCAAAATTGGCATGCACATTAATATTATTAGAAATCAAGTCACTATTTGGATGGTCAAACAAAGGATTCACTACCCTAATGAAGTGAGTTGAAATCTATTTCTTACTTTGCATTGTCGATTGGTGTACATAATTCATAAACATTCATCAACTTTGTTTATGTTTCTTTAAGGGGATTTTAAAACCATATATTGTATATAAATAGTCCTAGTATAGATTGACATATCAAACATGTTCATCATAAGTCAAACATTCAATTGATTTAATCTCTGGAAATCTTACAGGGCACTAAAAACTAAAATATTCCCTGAAAAAGAATGTGTTGCCATCAACTTGTAGAGAGGCGCATCTATTGTTGGTTGAGTTGGGGATTGAATATAAGCAAATTCATTCATGTAAAAATTATTGCATTTTATACAGAGATGAATATCAAAACAATGTAGAATTCCCTATATGCAAAGAGAAGAGATATCATACAGATGTACAAGGTCCTACAGTTCCAAAGAAGGTTTTACGTCACATGCCACTTATACCTAGACTTCAACGAATGTTTCGTTGAAATTCAATAGCACAATTGATGGATTAGCATGCAAAGAACAATAGTAAAGATGGATTTATGCAAATTTTGGCAGACTCCAAAGCAATGAAACACATAGAGGAAAAATGGCCAACAAAATTCAAAGATGAACCACATAGTATTAGGCTTGGTCTTGCAATTGATGGAGTGCTCCCATTCTCTTTCCCAAGCTCAAATTATAGTGTTTGGCCAGTTGGATTGATAGTATACAATATTCTCCCATGGATGAGTGTTAGAAAGGAGCACCTTATGTTGACTCTCATTGTTCTAGGAAAATATCAAGTTAAAAACATGGATGTTTATCTTGTGCCTTTTATTGATGAGATGCAACTGCTATGGAAAGGAATAATGTATGAAATATGACGTCCTCCATCAAATAGGTCCTTCATGTTGTATGGTGTGATATGTTGGAATATTCATGATTTCCCAGGACTTGGTGTTTGTTCTGGTAAGATAAAATATTTACATATTTACATTCATAGTTTACTTTCATCCCAACTTTCATACTTAGTTTTGTATTTTTTTTTTTATGTTATTAATATTACTTATTGAATTGTAGGGATTCAAACAAAGGGGATATTTGCATGTCCAAGATGTTCAAAACAATTTCAAGGGTGGTATTCTAAAGATCTACATAAATTTATAATTTATGCAAACAATAGGGTTTTTCTACCACTAGATCATAGGTTTAGAAATCATCTAAAGAATCAATTTGATGGAAAATTTGAAAATAGAGGCCCTTCAATGATTATGGGTCCAAGTGATTGGCTTAAGAAGTATGAAGATGTTGAATTGAAAGCTTGGGAGGATTTTTTTGATCGGGATGATTCAATTGAAGAACCACAAGTTGTAGTTAATATACGAGAAGGAATTGAAAGGAAATCCATATTTTATGAGATCCCTTATTGGAAGGATCTATTAATATCTCACCTATTATATCCTATACAAATCTTCAAAAATGTTCCAGATTCTATATTTCAACACATATTAGGCAAAGAGAAGGACACCTTGTCTTCGAGGATAGATATTACTCTTTTGCGTACCAAATTTGATAGAAAACATTTGTGGCCAAATAGGGAAAATGAAACATATGCAGAAGCTCCATGGATTTTGAAAAAAAAAAGGTAGACCAACTAAAAAATGTCATCCATTCAATAAGGACACCTACTGGCTATGGGTCGTCATTGGCTAAAGCTTTTACAATTGATGGACATATCACAGGATTTAAAACACATGATTTTCATAATTTAATGAAGGTATTATATATTAGCATTTAACATTTACTGGTAACATTGATTAAGCACTAAATTTATTTTGATATTTTTTTGTGTGAGAAAAAATTACTAATGACCTTTTCATAAATGTGTTTGATAGCATATCATGCCAATGGCAATTAGGGGGGATTCCTATCTTATAGTTGACTTAAGGAATGCCATAAGTCGATTGTCAAGATTTACAAGGTATGTGGTTATATGAAATACTCATGTGTGAGAGACATAAAGATATTATATTGCATTTTAATTTATGAATAAAGGTTCATACTAATTTACTATTCTTATATTATGTGGGTGACCTACAAGGAGATCCATGAATCTGAAGTGCCAAAGTGGAAGAAGGAAATCATAGAAATTGTATGTGTATTTGACAAGGAGCTCCCTACAAGTTCCATGGACCTACAAGTCCATTTACTTATACACTTAGTCAATGAAATTGAATTGGCGGGTGTCGTATCAATGAGGTGGATGTTTTTCTTTGAGAGGTATATGAAAACTCTTAAAAGATATGTTCAACAAAAGGCACATCCAAAGGGTTGCATGGATGAAAGGTATGTATTGAATATTTTTCTTGCTATGGGAATTCCTTGGTATGTATTTTGAAGATGGCCCATGCATCTGGGATGAAGAACGAGCATCAAATATTATTGATGGAGAAAAACCACAATCTAATGGTGTTGAAGTACAAATTAGTAAGTAAATTCATGATAAGTGTGGTTGTTTTTCTTGGAATCATTAATTTACTTTGTAACTTATTTGTCAAATTAACAACATGACATTTGGAGTTTGAAATAAACATGTTGACATGTAATAGGTGTAGATGAAAGTTCTATACCCGACAAGTTCATTCTATACCACATGGACTTTATGAACAAATGGATTGATCTGTATGGTAACAAGAGAGAAGTGTTAGAAGGAAGGAGACAGTTTAAGAGATCGAACCCAAGGAATACTCCATTTCCCACTCATCTGCTTGGGGAATGGGGCAAAGATTACACACTAGAATGGGTTACTGAACAAATTCAAAATAAAATAGAAGATGTAGGTACAAATTCAAACATAACAGAAGGTGAAATCAACATGTCTAGAGAATGTGAAAGAAAGGTACAATTGGAATTTTACAAAATGTTGTTTCCTTACAGTTTTGACAGTATTAACTATTTTAATATTCGTCATTATATTTTTTTTCACTGAAATAAATGGTCTTTCATAGGCGAGGAAATATCCAACAATGCGGGAATATGGTCAACATTATCGTGTAGAAAGTGTAGACGTAAAGATATGATCCTTTGATTGTGGTATCATGGTTGACTTCAAGCAATCCAGTCAATGAAGCTCAAAAGATAAGAATATAATTGAAGGGAATCTACAATATGTTGGGAAAATACAAGAAATTATTGAGTTGGATTACCGCTCTTTTAAATGTTGTATTTTTAAGTGTAGATGGTATGAATCATTTGATAGGACATGAAGACACAATACCCATAGTGGATTGTTTTCTATAGATTCCTCATCATTCCTACTGGAGGATAAGGAGCCTTATGTTCTACCAATTCATTTTTAGTAGGTTCCATAAGTTGAGACCAAAAAATAATCCAGTGAAAAATTTCCATAGGAAGCCAAAGGTTTAAACCCACTATGATGAACTATATAGATTTGATTCTCAAATGGGAAATTTATGCATTTATGGATTATCGATGGGACTACATTCATGGAGCATAGACATGGATATCTTGGATTCATACAAAATTGTTCTAATGTTAGGATGATGGTGAATGAAACATCTAGCTATTTTGGACGAAATTTAAGTGGAAGAGTTATCAAACCTATTGTAGGTTGAGAAAAACCATCATGATTTTTTAGCCTTTCTTAAGATTCTTCATAAGAATCTTGATAGAGCTCATGCACAAATAAGATCTCTTTAGTGATCATATTCTCTAAACATGCAGGATCAATGAGTATCCCTGGTGTAGGATTGCCATTAATACGATCAATAATCTATAGAGAGGACCATCAGGTGCATGTATGGATGCATCAATATGTGTGAAAGAAATATCAGGTAACAAAGTGGTTAGGCCCTTATGAGGTTGAATATCTCTTGCATTAACAACATTAGCTAGATCATCATCATTAGGTGTATCATCACAAGCTTGCAAAAAGTTGGATGTATGATTTGGAATTAGATTTGTGAAAATTTAAATTTTTTGATTGGGTGGAGCTATGGATTTGTTTCCTTTTATAGAGGAGTGAATTTTCACCCCTTACAAAAATTCCCCTTTCACATGCCCTCACCTTAGAAAGTCAATTCTGAAGGTGAAATTCCACATCACCCAATTTCCTTCCATTTACTTGGAATTTGTCCTTTGCGTCGGTGAGAGAATATTTACCAGAGAAAAATGCATGGTGTGCAGATGTCTATGCAGTGCGCTATCATCCCTGATAGATTCCTACATTTGGAGTTGGCAGAGGCGTTATACACTTGATTGGGGTCAAATTATAACATCCCTCTTTGACCAACTAACCCGAAAATGGCAGATTCTTCCCCATTTTTCCTTCAAATTCATCCATTCTCACTTCATTTGGGTCTCTAGAAATTCTCTTGAGCATTCTAAGAATTCACTTGACTCTCAAGCAACATATCAACACTCCATTGTAGTAGTAGCACTCCATCAACTCCACATTGCAAGTGTGAAACCATTACAGATGTTGTGAGCTTAGAGTCTTGTGAGACTTCCCTTCACCACAGTTGCGGTGGTGGTGACTTTGTCAAGTTCGTAGCTTGCTTTCTCCTTCCATTGGCTAGTGAGCTTTTGGGTGGAGGTGGTAATGCTTCACTCCTCTCCTTTGTAATTTTTTTGAGTAGAATAATATTGTTTGTAGTGCTCCTTGTTTCCTTTTCTCTCCTTTATTGCATATTCTACTTTGTTGCTTTCTAGCTGTCCGTGGAGGTGGAAACACCAAAATGGGGGTCTGACTGAGGCAGGCCACTATATAGCCCCAACAATTTTCCCTTTTTCTTGTGTGTAGGAGGACGTACGTTTGGAGCTAGCTAGATAAATGACACTTCAATGAGATCATATTTTTCACCCCATGTTCTTATTTACTTGCTTTATCACTTTAGTATCTATTTCCTATACTTTCTCATTCTGTTTTTACCATCTAGATTAGCTAGCTAGGCCGTTAGTAGTTTTTTTGATAGTTTCTACTGTGTTTACTATTTTATGACCATATAGATGCTAGTGCACTTGAAAGACACTAGCGCACCATGTTGTCATCCAAAAACTACGTTGTCATCCTCATATAGAGGGTTGTTTGAGACACAATACCAATTCCAAAATCTAGCTCACCTAGCCTAAACTTGAACTCGATTATGAAAAGTGACAAAGTACTACATAGTGCTCTTTATTCTTGATCTTTTTCCTTTTAGAGTGAGGTAATTTAGGGAAGCCCTCCACTCTCGGCTCTCTGTGACCTGGAGCCTTGGTGTGGTTGGTCGTCCTCTCTTACATTTTTGGTGAACTCAACATGAACAACGTTTGCCCATTCGTCGGTGTTGAGACTTTACCCTTGTACCTTGTGATCATTGTAACCTTGAATTTTGTTAAGGTTTATGAGTATCACAACTCAGTCCAAGACTTCCGGGTACATTGTTAGGAGAAGTGTGTGACATCTTCCCATGTAGAAGATGAAGGTCATTACTGGTTTCTCTATAGGCCTTTTTTTCAAATCTTCCATTGGTCTGTCTACCAAGGAGCAGTTGTTGAGAAGCAAGGTAGGATTCTTTGATGGGACCAACCACGTTCCCACTCCTCTTGCATCTCTTACACCATCGTCAGTAGAAGAGCACAAAGGAATTCACATTACTGTAGAATATATATCTACCCTTAGCAAAGCACTAGGTGACTTGGAGAATCACTTGGAAAAGGACCCGAAGTTGGGTAGAGTCACTCAGGTTATTAGCGAGATAAAGTATATGGTGGGAAATGACCGAACAAACATAGAAATCATGGCTAGTCTCTCTAGTCTAACTAAAGCATGTGCCCTTCCAAAAAATGCTAACGTTATACAAGGGGCCACTCTCAAAGAGCATGACAGACAAAGAGGAATGTCGATGCCTACCACATTTGTGTATATGGCTGACACAGTCTCATTGATCAACATCTTCTCTGCCTCTGAGAGATCTGAAACTATAAGAAAACATAATACCCTTAGGTTTTAGTTTCACCCCTCCTATCACCTCTAGTGGTGGAGGTTTTGGAAGGTTGAATGGTGGGGGCTTTGGTAGTGGTAGTGGCTTCGGCAATGGGGGTGGCATTAGTGGAGGTGGTTTCAATGGAGGCCATGGTGGTGGCTTCAAAAGTGAAAGTGGCTCTAGTGGAGGTGGCTTCGACAGTGGTTCTAGCAGTGGCCACATTGGTGGTTTTGAAGGTGGATCTAGTGGTGGATCTGGAGGAGGTCCCACTGGACCTTTGTCATCCCAAGACCCTATTTTGAATTCTCTTCTTCAGAATATGGGTATGATGCAAAGCCAGCTAGTGAGTCTCTCCCAAGCCTCTACCCAACCTATCTTTCAATCCTTCTTTTGACATAGTCCATTATCAGTACCAATCTTAAGCACTCCCTTCCCACAAGGAATGGAGGTTCCCAAATTTGAGAAGTATGGTAGCAAAGGGAACCCACAAACACACATTTCCACCTTTAATTCCAAGTGTACAAACTTCTTCCATCATGACGCATTGATGGAAATGTTATTCCCTTGATCTCTTAAGGATACAATGCTTGAATGGTACTGTTCCTCACCTGATAACTCTATTTTCTCATTTGATCAACTTGTAAACTAGTTTCTTTGATAGTTCCAAGCCAACATTAGACTAAAGATGACCTTTTTGGATCTTGTATGATGGAAACAAGGGGATAATGAGAAGATAACTAATTTTATAGTGCAATATCAAGCACTTTTCTCACAGATCTCATACCCACTACTTGATTTTGACATGTAGAAAGTATTCATAGGGAACTTGTAGAGACCTTGGCAAGAAAAGTTTTCCCTTATGAAATACCCTTCTTTCATGCATTTGTGTGTTGCACTACGAGAATATCAACAAATGATAGTCTAGTATGGGGGATCCTCCTTGTGCTCCCATTTAGAAGGAAAATCCATTATATCAATCTCTGGAAAGGGTAAGGTTGTCACAAATGGAGTAATCACTATGAATGTTAACAACCTCAGATGAAATAGAAAGTTCACAAAGTTAGTAGAATTTTATTCTTCCATCTTACAAAGATTTTTGAAGGATAAAATAATAACCTTGGAGAACCCTAAACCTCTCAAGGAACCTTATCCTAGTTGGTATGATGCAAATTCCTTCTGTCAGTACCATCGAGTTAACATACATGATATCGAATGTTGTATGTGCCTGCATCACAAGATACAAGACTACATCGAGGATGGTACTATTCATCTCAATGGAAATAAACAAAATGCAAATAAATCAATGGTGAAAGTGAATAGTGATTTATAGATATATGCAAACCTATTTTTCGTCACATTCTGCCAACTTAATTATTGATCTCTTTGATTCTACCACTTGGCTTGATGCATACATACATTAGCATGGTCATGGTTACTGCTACCACACAACTTGCGATCAACTTTTCAGATGTGACATTCACCTCACAGGATATGCCCTTAAACAACAAGCCTTCTTCCCTTTACATTCCCACTTGCCTCAATGGAAACATTGTGATGGGTTCTTGGTTGACCCTGTGAGTCGAGTGAATGTCATTGCAGAGGGTGGAGTATAAAGAAACAAAGTCTACCATTTGTACGCACGATGGTCTTTGTCTAAAGTCCTATGGCTCAATAACTATATTTGTCCTAGTTGGACCTAGGGTTGTAGAAACAGTCTTCGATGTTATTCCAGAGTCAGATTTGTTCAGGTTGAAGCTAGGCATACCTTGGCTAGCTTCCATGAATGGATTGCCTCTATCATTCATAAGTTTTTAAAATTCTCCCATTAAGGTGTTGTTCACATGGTGCATAACACTTGATACCAACCATTGGTGTCCCATGGGGACTACTCGTTGGACCATTTTTGGCCCACCCTAGTCGGTCTGCTCCCCCCAAGAACATACCTACTTTATAAAAACTATGTGAAGTATAAGACTAGGGTCAAAGGACAACTAAAATTGACCCTTTTGGTAGTGCGATAGCAAGATGCCCCCTCTTCTCGAAGAGGGAAAGAGAAGCTATCCCATTCTTGAGATGCCTCTCTTGCTCCTCTTTATGAGGAAGAGTTTTGGATGTCTACTCCGAGATTCTACTTAAGGATTTTGATGCTACCTACTTGGCATTGACCTAAGATTAGGATTTCAGACCTCTCTACCAAACCTCCTAGACCTTGGACCTACTTGTATGGTAGGAGAAAGGGTCCCCATGGGGAATCCTCTATGTCTCAATCTTCACAGCCTCCCACCGCTTCTGCTCCCAAAGCAATAAATGAGAAGAGGCCTGCTACCAAGGAATTAAATCAAACTCCCCCCATTGTTTTTCAACCTACTCCTTCTACTCCCATTTAGGAGCGCACCCCTCCATAGAAAATAGTTGTAGTGGATACCCCTATGGCTGAGCAGGAGCCTTCCATCCCTTCGTAGCTCTCAACCTCTAGCTCGGGGAGTCATAGAAACTTCCTTGCACGTGAGCACAAGTGTCAAAAAAAGGATTTGGTGGCTGAGTAGGCCACTTTGTAGAAGAAGGAATAAGAAATGATCACCCCTATATCAAGGTCTTCTGATGTGTCCTCTCTCCTCTCCTCTACTTCTATTCAATCAAGTTTAGTCTCGCTTCTAGCTTCCGCTATGAGTGTGAGTGTGCTTGGCCCCAAAAAGGTGTAGATGTTAAATGATGTAGAGCAATCAACTTCACTTATGTGCATTGTGATAACAACAATAATCATGTGCTCAAAATTTCAAATATTGTAACAAATTGTATGTGCCAACATATCCTTGTTAAATTTTAGCCTTAAGATTGTTGTTTGTCAAGATTAATCCTCTTCTCTTAGATGCAAATTAACTTTGATAAATTCCAACTCTTAAGGATTGTCATTTATCCCTTTGATTCCTTTAGTTGCAGCAAAATAAATGTGGATTAGCCTCTTAAACTTGCAGCCCTTAAATGAATACATTTTGTGAATGTTGTAGCAACAATTTTCGGCTATGAAGTAATATTATATCTTGAGAATTTCATAAAACATACACATCAGAAAATAATCACAACCCAAATGTTTTATTGCTGCAAATCAAGATGGTAAAACACATACACAACCTCCACAAATCCAACTAGAAAGTATCTCTTACAAACTTTCCAATTATCCACCTTTACAAACTTGCAAAATTTTAAAAAAAATCACCTAACAAGTCACCATGAACGACCACTATCTTCAATATCACCTATGGATGTCCTCGTGATGACTTGGAAAAAGTAGAAATAGACTTGGTCTCTTCTCTTATTTTTCAATTCTTCCTTGAAGCCAAACTTTCATCTACCTATAATATCTCCTTTGCCAATTTTAATCTTCCTCTTTTGGGCTCCAATGACTCTTGGTATTCTTCTTCTTGCTTGATGGCATCCAACTTGGAGAAATATGACTCTTAGGCTTCCTTTGTTTCTTTCCTTTGTTTCTTTCCTTCATGACATGGGTGTTATGAAGACTCTTCATTGTCCACTTTTTGTCTTCTATCATGTAGGTGACTAGGATTTTGTCCATATGCAATTTTCCTTGTCTTTTCCTTGGAGTGTAGGATAATTATTTAATATTTATTTTATTTACTCCAAATTTGATTAGAAACCTACAAGATAAACAAATGGGTTAAATAGATAAAATATATATGCAAGATTTCTTGTGAGCCCATATGCTCCTGCATCATGTTTATCACTCCTTCAGTTGAGCCACCCCTATTGATGTCCCTTTTAGACATCCCACCATTCCCTAAACCCATGGATATGCCAAATACTTCGGTGGTATCTTCCATAGTTTTTTCCTCCTCCTCTTCCTCTATGCCTCTCGCCTCATCTATGAGGAGTTCACATCCCCCAATAAAGAAGAAGCTAAATGTTGGGCCCTCTTGTAATGGAGGGTGTAAGAGGAGCCCAGCTTCTCCAAAAGGTGGTCCTACACTACCTTGTTACATCCTAGTGATGGGGTAGGCCCTAAATTTTCTTGAGTTTGTCACCACTCCCAAGTCACTCAGTGAGCTAAGCAATGAATCTTGGGCACCGTCCTCTCTGTCCATTGAGGTAAGACATGAAACTTGTAGAAATTTCATGTTTAACTCTTTGGACGAGGTCCCAACCTTCTCAATGATCTTCACAAAATAGTTGAACATAGCTCCATAAGAGCCTAGCAGAGAAGACCTTGTAGGGCCTTCTTCCCTAGCCTTTGTTGCAGGAAGGTCAAAAGCTCCTCCCCTTAATATTCCACCATTGCAGGCTCATCCACCTTCCCCTCATAATGATCTAGATTGGGAAGTGGATGACCTCTTGGTCGATGAGTGTTAGGGGGAAGCCTCATCTTTATCTATAGATTAGAAGTGTGTGTCCTGTGATATCTTCCCTCATACTTTTGCTATGTGTTCCTGGATGACCCTTGTTACCCTTGTTGGTTCTTGGATATAGGAGTGACTTTTTGTTGTGAACCTTCTATTTGTATCATCATTCTTCCATGTTTGTGCTTGATTTTTGACAAATTGGGGATGATGCAAAGTGTTGGGGGAATTTAGGCTTCCCTTCCATCTTGACCTAATTTTTTTTATTTTTACTTTGTCTTCCATACATTCTTCCTGATTTGGTGGGGATTGATGATATTTCACCTTACACTACGGTTACCTATTATTTATATAAGCATGAGCATATCTTATAACCTTGTGAAACTAAATGTCCCTGTGTCCTTTGCTCCTGATTTCTCTTTTTCTCTTTTCCTATCTTTCTCCCTTCTTTTCTTGAGTTGTCCCTTATATGTGTGACACTGTATCTTTCATGATGCCTTGATTCTTAGAAAATGAATTCATTGCAATTGAATCTTTTCTCAAAAATCTTGGTAAGCTTTTTTGAAAATCGCATTCTTGACTTGGACCCCTAACGAAACACATTTCCTTCATCATGAGTTCGCAAGGAAAGGGCTAGAAAACTTTCCTCTGATGAGGGAGTAGCCTTTTCCTATGGGAGAAACCTCGACCTTCCCCTCGAGAGGGGGAATTTTCTTCCTTTCAAATTCCTTGATGAAGTGAACATCTTTCGAAAGGATTCCTTGATGATGAATCGATTTGAGAAAACAAATCTCTTTTGCACTTTCAAACAGTGCGTCCCTTGAGTGGACCCCTCTTCACATTGGGTTCCCAAGGGAGCCCTTTGAAAGCCTTCCAACTTGTCGACAGTCTGCATGACTGTTCACTTGTTTTCCTGCATGGATTCTTTGTGTTTCTTGACATGTTTTATCTGTGGATTAACATGTCACTTTGTAGGTGCACCTGTGAGGTCACTTTCTGACTTTGTGGAGTTCCCTTACATTTGGGTTTCCTCCATGTGAGAGATCTTGGGGGTTGCCTCCTTGCAAGTTTGTAGGCTTGTAAGGAACTTAATTTACTAGGTTTCCCTCATGTGAGAGATCTTAGGGGACACCTCCTTGGAGGTTTTTGGGCCTATGAGGCACTTACATCTCTGGGATTCCTCCATGTGAGAGATCTTGGGGGACGCATCCTTGTAGGTCTGTGGGCTTGTAGGGTGTTTGATTTATGGGGATTCCTTCATGTGAGAGATCTTGGGGGTTTCCTCCTTGCTTGCTTGTGGGTCTGTGAGATGCTTTCACCTTGTAGGATTTGTCCATCATTGGTCTGAGGGCCTTCAATGTACATTTTACAACTTCATAGTTCTATGGGGCTATGGAATCTTTTTTCTGAAACTCCTCAGGGAGAGTACCTGTGGAGTCCTTTGCCTATCCTGTGCTCTCAAGCTTACCAGATTGTGGTCTACTTCCTCGATGGTTGAGATATAATTCTATAACCCTACTAACTTTTTGATCTACTTTACGAAAGCACTCATCAGTACTCATGCTTGCTAAAGTGGGGGAAAAATGTATAGAAGAGAATTTGCACCCCAAGTACGCAAATTACCCTTTCAAATGCCCTCACCTTAGAAAATCAAATCTGAAGAAGAAATTCCACATCACCCAACTACCTTCCATCCACTTGGCATATTTCTTTTGTGTTGGTGAGAGAATGTTTGTCAAGGATGAATACGCAACACGTGGACATCTACATGATGTGCTATCATCCTTGACAGATTCTTGCATCTGGAGTTAGTAGAAGCGTTACACACTCGATTGGGGTCAAATTGTAATGTCCCTCTTCAACCAAGTTACCCGAAAAATGGAAGATTCTTCCTCATTTTTTCTTTAAATTCATCCATTATCACTTCATTTTGGTTTTTAGCAATTCTCTTGAGCATTGTAAGCATTCACTTCACTCTCAAGCAACATTTCAGTACTCCATTGCAATAGTAACACTCCATCAACTCCATATTGCAAGTGTGAATCCATTACAGATGTTGCGAGCTTGGAGTCTTGTGAGACCTCCCTTCACCATGGTTGCGGCAGTGGTGACTTCATCAAGTTCATAGCTTGCTTTCTCCTTCCATTGGCTAGTGAGATTTTGGTTAGAGATGGTAACACTTCACTCCTCTCCTTTGTGATTTTTTGAGTAGCATAATATTGTTTGTAGTGCTCCTTGTTTCCTTTTCTCTCCTTTATCACATATTCTACTCCGTTGCTTTCTGGCTATTTGTGGAGGTGGAAACACCAAAATGAGGGTTTGACTAAGGCAAGCCCCTATACAGCCCCAAGAATTTTCCCTCTTTCTTATGTGTAGGAGGACATGTGTGTGGAGCTAACTGGCGAATTGGTGCTCCTGTGAGATCATCTTCATCACCCTAGTTCTTATTTACTTGCTTTATATTTTTAGTATCTATTTCCTATACTTTCTCATTCTATTTTTATCATCTAGATTAGCTAGCTATGCTGTTAGTATGTTTTTCGGTAGTTTCTATTGTGTTTACTAGTTTTTGACTGTACAGATGCTAGTGCACCTGAGAGATGCCAATGTACCATGTTGTTGTCCCAAAACTATGTTGTCATCCTCATATAGAGGGATTTCTGAGACACACTATCGACTCCAAAAACTGGCTTGCCTAGCCTAAACATGAACTTAGGTCTGAAGAGTGACATAAATACTACACAATGCTCTTCATTCTTGATATTTTTTTCTTGTAGAGTGAGGTAAGTTAGGGTATCCCTCTGCCCTTGGCTCTCTGTGACTTGGAGCCTTGGTGTGGTTGCCCCCCCTCTCTTACACCTTTCTCATTAACATCGGCCAACTGGATATGATTAGAATCAAAGAGGTATTACACTTGATGTTTAAGATGTATACATCATTCTGTATCACTGTGTCCATGTTTACAATGATATTGTGAAAATTATTTTGAGTTAAAGTTTGAAGGTAAAGGTTTAGTTGTATCCATAGGTCTAATTGGAGGTAATTGGATTAATTTCTTTCTTAGAAACTGTAGTTCATGATTACACAAAGAGAGTCAATAAATTGGGTGAATTTTTTATGTCTTGGCCTAAATTGATAAAGAGTTGTACTTATGGAATTGACATGTGTTTCAATGTTATTAGCAGCTTGAGAGGTGTTTATCTTTTGAAAATTCTTGTTTTGTTTCTTGAATGGTTGGTAATTATTTTGAGGTACAAATTCAGATTGATTAGTAGGAGTTGATGAAGCTTTACCTTCATATTAACTAATTAATAGCTAATAATCATGAAGAGTCATACACAAGTGTGTAAAGGACGGGTATTTCATTAGCAATATCTTATCTTGAATGTTAGGTTTCAAGTTTACTATAAACACCCTATGGACATAAACATCGAAAAGACTATAGAAGATTTGTGAGTAAAGAAATTGGTATCATGCCCTATAAGGTTTGTTATCTTTTCCTTAGGTCCTTGTTTACAATTGATTTCTTGTCAGGTATTATGGTGGTTTACCATTTTAACTTTGATTCAATGTGGATATTTATTGTTGAAGTGATGTCACATTTTACAAAAGTGGGTTTATAATTGGGTCATTGTTTGACATGTTTTGAGAATTTGGTGAATATGGTGGGATTGTGTAAGTGGTTGGTGGCTACTATGTTGCAATTTTATGAGAGGTGAAAAATATTGAGGGGTTATGGGTGATGTAACAAAACTATAAGGATTCCCACTAGGAAGACCTAAGCTTGGAGTTAAGCCATTGGTGTATTGTATCATTGAAACTATGGTTGGTGGTGTAAATGTAGGAATAAAAGGTATGGTTGTGGGAAGCAAAACTTGTTTTTCTCCTTAATTTTGAGTATTTGTGAGTGCTTGAGCACAACTAGCTGTAGTAGGAATGTTAGCATCCATTATGTGAGCTAGACTACACAACACCTCTATTCCTTGAGAATCATTGTTCAATTTCCTAAGGTTAGATCCACAATAGGTACTATTTGTCCTACTAAAGATTTAATGCTTAAATAATATGGAAAAACTTCTAAATATTTATCTCATTATTTTAGTTTCTCATCAGGAACATGGGAAACAATGGTCTCAATGTCCACACAAATGTTTTATTATGAGATGGTCATGGGCATTGTAGGATTATGCATGGAATCCAACATGGGGTGGGTATTAAGAATACCTTGTGTGAAAGATTTTGAGGACTTAGGCTCCATAATAAATGCAATTACAACGTGATATGCCATGCGTCTACAACTACATCTCATAGGGGTATTAGCAATAAGACACTAGATTGTGAAGCTCATACAAGTTTCAAAACACTTAGGTATGCTTACTATGAACATTAAAGCATAGAATAGTCATAAAAAATATACAAAATCCAAAATCAGAGTGAAGAATCACATAGAAAACATAGTAGCAGATCTTCACTAAAATTTTGAGCCAAAACTAGTTGGTCTAGGGCACTAGGATTCCCTAGATTGGAAAATTTTTGTACTAAATTCAAAGTTTGATGTTTACAACTATGTTTAAGTGTTCTGTTATGTGATAGTGTAGGTATGATAGTGAATAAATTTCCAAAATTGGATTAATTTGTGATTATGCAATGTAAATTCAATTATGCAAGAAATTTTCAAATGCAAGAAAGAAAATGAGATTCCAAATGCAATTTTCATATCTAAAGTGCAGTAGTTAACTAATCCTAATGTGCAAAATTTGGAAATGAATATCTTGATGCCTATTTGTAACAAAACAATACAATTTTTCACCTTTTACTATATGCAAAATGTCTAAATGAATGCAATGAGCACTTTCAGATTTGATTTTAGATTTAATATGACCTAATGTAGATTAGCAAATGCAATTAAGATGTAGATTTTACCTATGAAGACTAAAATGAATCCCATTTGAACTTTGAATGCAAGATGGTATGCAAATTTTTTATCTTTCAATGCTTTTTATATGAAAGGATAGATGCCTAAATAATGAGTACAAAACAATGCAAGATTAATGTTAGATCTAAGATGATATTCTTTAGATTATAGAAGATCTATAATGTAAATCAGTTAGGCTCACCAAAATGTAATGGTAGAAAAGGTGATCCTAATTCTAACCACTAGAACCAATTCCTTTTCCAGATTTTTGTGTGGTGTATGTGGGGGCACTTTAATGTTACATTAGGGAATTCGGATCTACACAAGAGATGAATAATTTTCCATCAACTATCTTTCCCTTTGACCTAAATTCTGATAATTGAGGGTTTTGAATTGGATTTTTGATGTAATACAATGATGAAACTAGTTAAACTATGCAAATACAACATTCTGAGATGAATTATGACTAATTCAAATCACATAGAAAAATTTAAGTTCCAAAAAAGTGGAAGGAAAACACTGATGTACTTGTGATTTGAATTTGAACTTGATCTAGGTGGTCAAGGGTGCAAAGATGCTCTAGCCTAGGGATCTGAAACTTGAATTTGCTTTCACAATCTTGAGGTCCCTAGTTTGTAGCTTCTTCCTTCTGGGTTCCATTATCAGATCTTCATATGTTACTGAGGTAATACAATTTTCATATCTTGTCAAGTTGTAGGGCTAATGATGTATGAATGAGAAAATTGTCTTCAATCTTCCTCCAATGTTATTTAGATTTGCAACCTACATACAAAGAGGAAGAGGAAGGGTTTTTCCATATAGGGGCTTGTCTTAGTCAAACGCCGTGTTGGTATTTCTACCTCACAATGGAAAAATTGATGATAAAGAGAGTATATCCCTTTTGAGGGATAAAGGCTAAATAATAAACAAGTAGGGAATTAACAATTTGTTGTAACTCATGAATCAGATCTTATTACCTTGATGGACTAAATTCAAGCTTGTTACCTTCAAGGATTACTTGCAATTTGACTTGATTTGATTTGAAGACCTACAAGCATTGGTACTCAAAAATAAAATGCATGGATAAACATGAAAAAAATCACATAAAACTTGACATGATGCTTGAATGATGGAGTGTTGCAATAATTCTATAAATTATGCTCTTGACTCCTTTTAGGAAACTTGATTTGCTCAGTAGATTTCCCAATATATTTCTCATCTTTTAAAATAGTGAAAGGGTATGTGCAGGATCATCATGGAAAAATAAGGCCCTTAAGTGGCGAAAAATTCAAAAAAATCAAAGTTAGGAAACTTGACATAAAAATTTGAATAAATTATCTATATTATTTCAAAATTATGTAAGATTAGAATCTATAGCAAATTGAATGTAGTTTCTAAACTACTAACTTTCTTTAAAAAAAATTCTATTTGGTGAATATTTGAAATTTCAATGTAGTAGTACTTAAATTTCAGGGAAAAAATAAGTAGGTGTTTGTTTGACCACCCTAACCACAATAAAATGATAATATTTTTTTATAATATTTTAGATATTTTTGTAATTTTTTTCCAAGTAAATAATTAATTATGAATTTTTTATTACAATTTTAAAAAATATAAAACTCGTATGTCGACCACCTTAACTTGGTCAATTCTTCATGAAATTCATTTTTTTTAATCCTATAATATGCAAAGCATAGAATGTGACACATATTTTAGATTCAAAAATGTGACACCGTTGAAAGCTATAGATGTTTTCAATCAACCTATCAATCAGAACTTTAGTTGTAATTCAAATAGAAAATGAATAATAATTATTTATTAAATTCAAAGTAAAACATAATTTATATTGGTGGAAAGTTGAGAATCTCCTTTAAAAACCCTTTTTGTTTCATCAATTTTGGGTAAAAAAAAAGTCTTCAGCCACATACCATACACATACCCATCATATCGTCACTTTTTGTCCCATCATGATCCTACACATACCAAAAAATACTAAATATTTATATGCAATTCTTCTAATTACTGAAAAATTAAATCATGATACCCGACAATTAAAATTTTAGTTTTAAATAATATTACCAACATTGACATATTTAAATTTGGAGCCATTTTAAGAGGTCTAGGGCATCGAGCACCCTAGACTAGATCCTAATTTTTTTTAGGATCCAAAGTGTCAGGGGAAGAATATTAAATGCATACTTTATTATTTCACATTTGATTTTCTAATAAATGATAAAATGGGCCATATAATGCATAATTTAAGAAATTTTGAGCATAATTAGGTTCAAGCACATAGGAGGAAGCAAAATCTAGTGTGAAATTGTCAAGGGAGACAATTTACGATGCTACATGTTTGTTGAATAATGAAGAGGGATTTAAAATCTTTCTTTCTATTCTCATTTAGCTTATCTTGTTGTACTTGAGTCCAAGTGGCGTGAACTTCTATGTCTATAAGTTTTGAGTAAAAACTTTCAACTAAAATCCACGAATTTTAAGAAATAAACATCTTCATATTAATACTCCAAAAGTCATAGTTTCCCCCTTTAAGCAAATGTATCTAGGATTGTGATTGATTTAAACCACAAGTAGCAACCATATCTTAAAATCAAAGTAGATGAAAACAAATATATACTTGTATGTTTTCACAATGAAGCTTTTCAATTCTAGAACTTTGTTGTTAGCACTAATACATTTCTCTCTCCCCTACCTAACAAAGTAAGTTCATATTAAGAAAAGAAAGAAACCTACTTTGATACCAATAGTTGAATTTTAGAGAGAAAATACAACAAAATATGAACTTAGAATTGTTGTTGCAAATAAATTCTTAATGATAACACATATAATGTTGGTACAATAACTATATTTATAGGCTATATATAACAGTGCCTAATATGATGGTGTAGAATGAAGCAATGATGAGTATAGGTAAGGATAATAAGAAGCTACATAAAGAAATGGATAATAATGCCATTGATCAAGGATAAAGTGGTGATATATGATGGTAAGAATAAGACAAAGAATAAAAGGTAGAAAGATAAGGATAATATTGCAAATATAGATAAGACTATTGCTTAAGAGCAAAGAAGAAGACATTAAACATTATCAGTATCGTTTTTCTCTCTAATATGAGAACTCATGTCTAAATTAATACCTTTTTAAATATGAATCAAGACTTATAGATGGTAATTCCACCAACACTCCATTCTACCAAAGACTTGAAAGAGACTTCAAATTTTTAAATTAAAAACAAGACATAAAATATCGAAATATATATTATTTGTCTAATATATAAAAATTAAAAATGTTTAATAATTAAGTTTTTTTCTTATAAAGTTAACCCCAGCTCCATGAAGGGGACATTCCATGTTCTAGACCACTCCAACGCCTACTTAAATTTTGTTTATAATTTGAGTCATCATATTTCTACAAGACCAAAGTGGTGTTGTTACGTTCTAATTTGAATGTTGTATGTAGAATTTCTTAGCTCAATCCTTGTTTGTAATCTGCTGTTTGGTAAACAGAGGTTGAGACTTTACATTGTAATTGTTTGATCATTTCTCCTTCTCTTCGCAATTCCCTTATGAACTACTTTTTTATAATTCAACTTTGATCAACTAAAAACGATTAATCCAGCGACCAAGGCTTCTCCTCCCAAAGCCACTTTTGAAAATTCTCACCGGATTATGGGAGGCTTTCAATTCAATCGTACAGATTCAAAGCATTATGACAATGGATGACAGAAGAAGATATTGTTTGATGTAATTACCCACCTACCTTCTGTTGTATTGCTTGTGAAAAAGGCCTCATATGTCCATGTGCAATGCATGAAAAAGACAATGGACAAACGCCTGGCAACAAGAAGCACAGGCCAAGTCGCTTCCCCTTACAAACAAGATGACATCATTGCAAACTCTGGCAGTCCGGAAATGAAAGTATTGGGTTTGTATGGGCATATTTATCTGCTCTTTTATCTTATATGATCCATTCAGCGTACCCAGGAAGGAAAGATCATCTAAATGGCCCACAATCAACCTTGCATAAATCAGAATAAGCATTTCAATTATGATCCATTCAACGTACCCAGCAAGTGAATGGCTCTTCGTTCATGGGCATATCTCTGTTCTTTTATGATCCATTCAACGTACCCAGCAACGAAATGAAAGTATTGGGTTTGTATGGGCATATCTCTGTTCTTTTATGATCCATTCAGCGTACCCAGCAAGGAAAGATCATCTAAATGGCCCACAATCAAGGTTGCATGAATCAGAATAAGCATTTCAATTGGCAAATGTTACTTTCAAGTGAATGGCTCTTCGATCATGCGAGAGACGATACAAAGTTTTTGGCCGCAAAACTGGAAGCATTTAATGGGAAGATTCAGATAAGTGTGATGGCTTAAATGTCAGAGAGTTGGTATGCAAGACGTCAAAATCTGTGAGAAAATAGCAAATACCCACTTTACGTCCCCAGTTCACCATGTGACGTGGGGATGAATGTGGGATCCTCTCCTTTGTCTGATGGGTTTGTTCAATCTCTGTTAAAAGAAAAACTTTACTGATACATGCTACAAATATTTTTTATGGAGTGAGAATAGGGGAGAGGGGTAATTAGTCATGTAGGTTAATTTTGTGAGCGGTTGTATGGAATGGTTCTAGGAAAATTCACCATCAATAATTCATCAATGGAAAATTCACGGCTAATTTGTCATGGTGATGAATTTTTCCGCGAATTTGCCGTTGGTGAAATGCCGGTGAATTTACCTTATACCATATGAAATATTGTAGGTATTTGGTGAGTGAGTATCTGTCAGCTTGAATTTGAGATCTTTTGTATTGGGACAGGTTAATAGAAGAAAAGTGAAGTTATAGAATTGTGCATCTTAATTTCAGAGATATAGAATTTTTAAGTATATTATTAAATGGTATTTAAGAGTTTAGAATTATTGTTTAGGATTGTTGAGCTATCGTTGATTTAGACCAGCTAGAATCAGAACCGAAGACCTTCTATTTGTCACTATATTAGTTATATTTTTATTGGGTTGTATAAAACACTTCAAAAAATTATATTAAATATGTGTATTAATGCATGTATTATTCAACATCTTATATATTATCATGTGATTGGTTGTTTCTTTAATGTGACTAATGAAAATGAAATCTCTTATCCACTTTTAAGTACAAACATAATAGCCATCGATATTTAATATTACAATTAATGAGTCAAAACATATTTTTAAAAAATCATTACTAAACCACATTATAGCATTTGAAGTCAGCTCATATATAAGATTATCTCCTAATAATAGATTTGTAAGGTTGATCTCTTCATTTTGTGTGAGAAAGAGGCTCTAAATTTCACAACCCATTTTTTTTATTTGCTAAAGATTTAGTGGGTATATATTTATTTTCAATTCTGTAAGATGTTTTTATAATAATTATTATTTTGAACTAGAATATAAAGATATTGTATCTATATATTTATATAATAGATTAAATATTATGAAATATGCATCTAAATTAAAATTAGAAAGATTTAATACATCAAAGTCACTTAAAAATAAAACCTAATCCATCATACTTCTAAAAAATAACATTTACATAAACTACATAATAAAAAATATATTATTATCTTATCAATTAAATTATAACATTTTATATTATTCTAAAATATAATAAACAACCTCTTTACAAATATCTCTAGTGGATAATCAAGTGTTCAATCAATACAATTAAAGAGCCCCCACCATATCATAGAACTATTAATTATATTGTGCGAGATGTCATCATAGAAATTGATAATGATAAACATTTTTTCCTAAAGGTAGGTGGCTTATTGCTTTCAAAGTGTATTCATGTGCTTATTCGTGTCACATATGATGCCAAATCATAACATTATATGCCTTGTAAAATTCTATGAAAGAAATGCTCTTAATGGGAAAGAATAAAGATGAGAATAAAAGATGCATATTACCCAACAGGAATCATGGTAACCTAATTATTTATGTTGGAGCATGTGATTGGTGTGTTAACTCAAAAGACATTGTTGAAACCCAACATTTAAAGAGGGGGAATATGCCTCTTTACTAGATATTGAATAGCAAAGGTAAATGCCATTTTCATTTGTACATGTCATCTAAGTTCGCTCTAGAGTTTTTTTTCTATCATATCTCAATAATGATTGGTAGTGGACCAACAAGTAAACAGTGTTGGGGATACATGTGTAAGGTAACTTTTTTCTTCATGTGATTAGGTTTTAATCAACATGATGGCTTATGAGTTACATAATGTTGTCATTTGATTAAATAGTGTTGTATGATTATCTTTATCATTTTGAAGTTTGAGATTAATGAGTTTATGGTGGTTTGTATTTTTATAAGGTAGTCTGTATTTCATATTTTTGGAAGATTGTGTATCATAACTTAGGAGGATTATGCTAACTCTTTTCAACTATGATTATCATTATGACAATTGCATATACCTGAGGTGAAATGTGATTACACTCTTTGGCCTATAATGCTATCCTGAGGATGGTATATATCTTAGTTGTGCATGTATTAAAGGACTATGCCACATATAATGATAGAACTATGATACATGCATCATTAGGACAATAAAAATTCATTTATAGGACTCTATTGCATGGATTAATAATATTATGATCATATTTTCCAAGGGCTATGTTAAGTGAAGTTGAAGGACAATGTTACAACTATTGCAAGACTATGCAACAATTATAGGTAGAACTACATTTATTTATAGGATCATGAATGGACCTATGAAGAATATTGTGCTATTTTCATTAGGAGCAATTTTTTGATTGTAGGATGAGCATTAGGCTCAATGTTAAGAACAATGCATTCACTAATTTCTTGTAACATTAAAGTTAACCAAAGGAACTTCTATCTATTATTTGTTATTATTATTAAATAAGTATTCACTGTTATGATATTAATTGGGTTACTAGGTAGTGCTTAGTGTATGACATGTTGATTTAACTTACATAATAATTCAATTCGTATAAATAACATAGACCAAATAGTGAGTTGTTATGGGAATACCTTGACCTAGGAGGTTTTCATTGCCTTATAGGCTAAATACAACCTTATAAACACTAGTTCATTAGATTCCACATTTGGAATATTATATTCAAGTTGGGTTAAGTAGTGTGAGTGTGAATAGGGTATAATCCCTAACTAGATCATTTCCTAGCTAGTTTCTCACTAGGTCCTTTTCACACTAGGTTAAGTTCACTTAGGGACTTTTTACACATTACCCAACAATGATTATCTTTCTATTACTTGCCATTAATACATGTGTAATCACTTATTCTAGATTATTTTTATTTTTTGGGGTGATCCCACAATACTGGTTTACAATTTTTGGCCAAACTGGACATTGAAATATTTTTTTCTAACTAAACCTTCACTTTTGGGCACCTATAGCGGCTAAACCATGAGGAATTTGAAGATGTGCAAACTAGTGATTTGTGAAATTTTATCTGTAGATTCGAAATATATTTTTTTCAAAATTTTTGGAATCAAATTGTACTTCTTTTTCCATCTCCTTCGAAAACTAGTTTTTTTTAGCAAACAACATTTTTAAGGAGTAACACTCACTGTATAATGCATAAATTTTTTTCCATGAAGGATAAAATTCTATTTTTTAAAATTTAGATTTGTAACTATGATATCTAGTGCTTCCAATTCGTTTCATAGTGTTTTATTGAATATTTTTTCCTTAATCAAGCTTCAAAGTCAAACCAATTACAATTCAAACATAAGTAGACCATATAACACGTAACTTTTTTTGTTGGATGAAGGACTTCAATATCTGGTGCACTCATATTTTTCCATTTTTTTTTTGATAATCTACTATTTTTCCACATGTGTAGAACAAAGATCTTGATTTTCGATGAAAAACCTATGTTTAATAAAACTAAAAAACAAATATATAATAAAAAAAACATATTAAAATTATATTCGTTGGGTAGCTCGTTCCAAGGACTACCATCATGCAATTGGGTTTGTGAAGTCTCCTCCATTTTCATCCTCAACCTGAGCTTTGAAGCGCAGAATTCTAGAATTTTTAGGTGCTTGAGGGTGAGAAGGTGAGAAAAGGGGGGTTCGAGCAAACCCCCTTTCAAAAAAGGTTTTTTTTGTGTTTCTTTGGCAGGAATGGTGGGACCTTGAATTTAATGGGTTTTCTCAAACCAGGGTTCTAGTGAACCCTCTTTTGGTTTGCTTGAACCAATAAGTTCATTCCAACCCCAAAAACCAATTTTTTTTTGCATGGGGTCATTTTTTGCAACTTTTCCTTCCTCACTCAAAGTGTGAACCACTTTTGTGGGTTTACCCTCTGTTGAATAGAATATAGTTTATTATTTCAATATTATATTTTTTCTTTCACTTTCCATTAGTCAATTAGACTTTGGGTGGGTTCATAGCCAAATATTACATGGTATTAGAGAAATTTTTGAGTTGTGGGTTAGCATTTTTAAGAAATATAGGAGTGTAGAGCTAATTTTTTCTTGAAGAATTAAGTTTAATCTTCTCTTCCATCCTTGAATGATGTAGCAAATAAAATGGTATAAAAGTGATTTTAGTTTTTGGGGGTTTCCTTTTTTTCTTGCCAATTGTAGGTACATTTTAGTGGAGAAAATTTGAGCTCACCATTGAGTTTAGAGTGGCTAAGAAAGTTAGAGTCACCTATTATTTCATCCTAGTTGGACATCTAAGGGTTTAAGACTAGTGTTTTTCAATATAGATCCAACAAAATACTAAAAATTGACACACCTTGAGGCCAAACAGACCCTACCATTCTATCCAAAAGACCTAGAAACCTCTATTTTCATATACATCTTATCAAATTTGGATAATATTGTCCCAAATGAAAATTTTTTGGTTCCCAAGCTATATGACCCTTGCAACATCATACCATATGGAATCCAAATTATTTTTTCACCACTACTATATTAGTGGTACCACTCAGAGTAGCCACCACTACTCATAGTGTGACCTACATAGCACTGGGGTGGGTGACTATAAACTTGTCACCACCAATGGTGGAAAGACAAAGGTTGTGCCACTAGTTGAAAATACACACTACTACCTTTCATTCACTCTTAAATATTTTGGACAAATAGTCTTTCAAATTTTACTATTTCCCTTGTGGCAATTTCATGCAAAAAGGGAGCTTTCAAAATCTAAACAAGTAGTTTCAATGTACATAAGGAAATAAATTGAAGAATTTGATAGTGGTTTGGGAATATTTTTGGCACATTTTGGTAATATTTTGGTGACGAATTCATCATGAGATCATATTTATTTTAGTAAAATATTCAAAAAAATTGACCCCCTTTTCCACTATAGTTTCTTGATTTGGAAATTCAACTTTAGATGGTCATAACTCGAGTATACAACCTCCTTTTTGTTTCTTCTTTTTTTATTCTTTTTAATTTGGGGAAAAATTTCATGCTCTTTTCAATTTTTTTTCTCAAGTGATATTTTGTCATAAAACTAGTAGTGTCATCAGATTTGACAGATACTCCTCATTTTTTGAACTTTAAATAATGATAGTTTTTTAAAGTGAATAAATTTTTGTACACTACAAATTAGTGCTAATTCAAACTTATGTTTTGGTTCCAAAATATTAATTTTTAATATTTTTCCCTTTTTTGGATATTGTATAACTCTAGATACAACTCCAACATTATAAGCAAATCAATCTATAAAGTTCCAAATATTACTTGTTAGGGGGATTATTGATTGAGTGAATTATGAGGGGTGTCTTATTGTGTCCTTTTACATTGTGCATCTCCTTGAATTTAATCTAGTTATTTTATTTTCTTCATACATGGGTAATCTGATATTCCTTTATTAACTCCATACAACTATGAAAAATATATCTAGAAAGTTATCAAGATTCTCCACACAAATGATGGATGAGAATATGTGAATAATCAGTTTGAAATTTTTTCACTCTTAAAGGAATTTATCTTCATAATTCAATTGCCTACACACCTTGAAAAAGGTCTCAATGTAATCTTTGAAATAAATGGTTGGCTATATAGTCCACACACACTCCCTTGTACCTAAATACTTGAATGGAGCTACCAACTATGTTGCTCACATTTAGAATAGGGTTCCCCATAAGAAATTGAATAAAATCACTTCCTTTGAAGCTTGGTGTGGTAGGAAACATGTTGTGTGGTGTTTCAGAGTCTTTATATCTCTAGCATGGACAACCATTCCTTTAAAGAAGTGTAGGGCCTTGAAACATTATAGTAGGCCTTGCATCTTTAATGGATATCTAGATGGTGTCAAAGGATATTGAATTTTAGATATTGAGACACATGAAATATTTATTGAGTGTATTATACATTTTGAGGAAAACTTCGTAGCTCATCCTCTCAGATTCTTCCTTCCTCCATAGTGGATTCACATGATAGTGACTCAAAATGATTTTCCTCCAACTTATTCTATTCATAGGGTTCATCATAAGGGTTCACCTCCCATTTCGTCAAGTTCAAATTCTAATTCTAAGGAATCTTGTCCTCCATATCCTTCTATAATGCCTCTTTGAGCTCATCAAACACTTTAGCATATAGGAATTCTTATTGGGAATCATTTAGATACTAGGAGGACTCGATCATATCACTAGGATATTCCACATTTGTATATTACAACTTTAGATCCATATTCATTTTATGAAGAATCATGCATTCCTAAGTGGGATTTAGACACAGAGCAAGAGTACAACTCTTTGATTCAGAACAACACATGGGAGATTGTTTCACATCCCAAGGGAATAAAATTGGTTTGATGTAAGTGGATCTATCAAACCAAATTTGTAGTGGATAGATTAGTTGACAAGGTCAAGGTAGGACTTGTGGACAAAGGTTTCTTGTAGGTTCCAAGTGTAGATACATTGAGACCTTTTCCTATGTCATTAAAATGAACTCAATTTTCTTGACTCTTTCTATTACTATAACTCATGGTTGGGTTGTACATTAGATGGATTTGAGGAGCATATTTCATCACAAGGGTCTACAACAAGAGATTTACATGGAACAATGATAGGGATTTGTTCAAGATTATTCACTATTTTTTCAATTAAAGAAGCTTCTCTATGGACTAAAGTAAACACCTTGGGCTTGGTATTCCAAGATAGACTCCTTTATTCTCTCCATATGGTTCTATATATTTCACTTAGATTTTAATTCCTACATCTAGATATAAGACAATTCTCTTCTCTTCTTGGTTCTCTATGTTGATGTTTTGATTGTCATAGGGATCACCTTGTCCATAATAATTGGAGTTAAGACTAATTTTCATGATATATTTTACATGGCTAATGTGTGTATTTTGCATAATTTTCTTGGGATCAAGACCACTCATAACTATTTTGAGATCACTATTTCCCAACCTAAGTAATATGTTGTTGATCTTCTAGCCCATTTTTGCATGGTTGATTGTAAGATTGCTTTGATTCCCTTTTTGTTTGAAGTGAAGATTGGGGTGTTCAAGTGTCCCACTTTTTTATGCCACTTTATATTTTCAAATTGTTTGTAGCATCATCTACCTAATTCATACATGCTCCAATATTTCATTTGTATATGACATGGTTTAATGCTTCCTATAGAGGAACATGATCTTTATTGGAAGGAAACCAAATGCATTTTGCATTACATATAGGGCACTAATAGTTATAAGATTCTCTATCTAACAAGCACATGTCCATATTTTATTGGATACACATATTTTTATTGTTATAGTGATCTTAGTCACATCTAGCTACAATTTTCACCTTGGTTATAGTCCCATTTTTTGGTAGAGACATATTTTTATTGTTCCATTGATCTTGGCAACATCTGGCTACAACTTTCACCTTGGTTCTAGTCCCATTTTTTGGTAGAGCAAGTATATGATAGGGAAAATTCTAGTTTGATTAAAATGTCCTTATTTTAATAACTATTAAACTCCTATTTTAATTCAAATGAAAGGGAATATTTATATTCATCTACAAAAAGAAAAAAATATTAAATAAGAGAAAAAAGGTACTTATAATGAAATGACTTGGTTTCTTTTATGATATACAATTCTAAAGAGACTATTGAAATCTTAATTTACATAAAGAACTGAGAGTACTAAAATATTATTACATCGAAAAATTAAAATAAGACCTAAGATAAACCTAGAGACCAAGAATGAAGCTCTTTGTCTAGGGTGCCAACATATCATGTGCATGTCGTCATGCCATATTGTCATCCTTGACTAATCACTCAAAAATATTGAAGAATGGATGAATCATATTCCATAATCACTCTAACCTAGCTACAAGTATAATGAGACAAGAAAAATTGTTGGGGCTATTTAGGATCTTTCCTCTATCAAACTCCCATTTTGGTATTTTGACCTCCATGGATAGCCAAAAGGAAAATTATTGATAAGAAAAAGTATTCTTGTAAATCCTAAGTGTATTAAGGACCAAAATAAAATAATAAAATGAAATGATAATTGTGTTAACCTTGGTCTATAGGGAGAACCACCATTGAATACAAGTAAAACAATAATAATATATTTATTCACTTCTATAACAAAGAGATTGTCTTGCATTAAAGAGAATGTAGAAGAATAAATGAAAAATATATAATTATCACTGGTAGAAGAAGGAATCTACAATAAAGGTTCTAAATATAACAAGGAATACCTCTTCTTGAGAATATTGAAATGCTAAAAGAGAGAATCAAATGGTATGATAATAAAGCACTAACTCAGATGGTTGTGAATATTTTGGAAAAGTTACCCTAAGGATTTTAGATGGAGACCTTGCTAGAAAGAATATTAAAAAATCTCTTAAAATGACAACGTTTTGAGTTTTGTTTTCTCTAGTGAAAGAGAAAGAGATGTTACTCTCATTCAAGTGTTAGGACATGTTTCATAAACAAGTCAGGTGGAAAGTATACTTTTGAATATTGAAATTTTGTAGGATGCTAGGGCATCGTGTAGATGTCCATGTGTCATGCTATCATCCAAAATAATTATGCTATAATTTTTCACACATCCTTGAAATGTATCATACTATTTGAATGAGAGTTAAAATATTTGTTATAGAAATATTATACTTTATTATCAAAACATGGGCTATGGTGAGTTCAAAACATAATGTGAATTGACACAAGTACACAATTTTAGACAATACATTTTCCCCCCACTTTAGTGAGTTGGTTGCACTAAGAAATAAGCTACTCTAAAGTAGATGATGACATGTAGGGAACATAAAAGATGATACCTTAAAAATTATACTATAGATGACACAAAAGCTTGTTAGGTGGAACAATGTTGCCCCTAGACTTGGATTCCATAAAATAATAATATTTAGTTTCATATTCATGTAGGATTAAATGTAAGGAAAAAATCATACATATCCTAAAAAGGAAAATGTACCCATCTCAAAATTGAAAGAAAGCTAATACAAAGAGAGAAATATTTTGGAGAAGAAAGTTAAAAAGAATATTTTGAAAAGGGTGAATATGTGACCCCTCATGTTTTTTCCTAATTTACAGAAGGAGAAAATAGAAAGGTAAATTCACCATTAGAATGAAATATTTGAAAATTTTGAGAAAATATTTTTATAAATATAAAAATTTATAAAAAAATTACTATTCAATTTCACTATTCAGTATTGAATTTTCAAAGAGTTTTTAGTGATCCCCAAGAGAAAATTTCATGCAAATGAAACTACCAATGAACCAAGCTAGACGAGCTCTATAAGGGAGTCGAGTAGGGGGTAACTTTATGTGAGGCGAATGAAAATTTTATCATGTTTTTCTAATATTTTTTGATATGGTGGGTCTCACAATGTACGTTGGCATTCAATTGGCATGTAGTTGTCTAGGGGAAACATATGTGTCTAACCTATGTTCTATAATTTTGATGATACACTAGCATCCAAGGACATGCTAGTGTCCAATAAAAAATGAGGTTTTTTTTGTTTTTGGGAAAAATAAAATATATAATTTAGATTAGTAAGTGATGTGTAAATTCTTTTTATTATTTTCAACCATGCCTACTATGTAGGAGCACATAGGAAGGGTATTTCTATCTCTTATATAGAGCCAATTATCAACCCTCTCAACAAATGAGAGCTCACTCCTCTAGCAAGTGGGGATATAAAGGATCTTCATTAAGCTAGAGATGCACTTCTATGGTAGCATGCTGATGGTGGTGATGGAGCAATGGTATGTAGACACATCCAACTTCATGCTCCCAATAGAGGAGATGATGATGAAGTTAGAGTATTTCTACTCTATCCTAGTATTTCCTATTCAAGGTTACACTATTACCATTGAGGAGAAAAGATCATGGGCCACTATATAGGACATACATCAATATGCTATTGATTGGGTGGTAGGAGGTGACACTATAGAACACATCTATGTGAGATAGATAGAGAAAGGGTTATTTATTATTCCTTTTGTGAGACATATTATTATTACGACCATATCCATGTTTGTAGTGATGGATGGGTAGGGAACACACCAACATGGGGCTTCATGCATACCATTTGGCTTATATGCAAGAGTCAAATATTTTTGATGTGGGGACAAAGCATGATCACCCACCTATATCATTGCCTTGTTTGCTTCATGTATCACAAGGGCCATAACCTCATGACATGTAAACTAATTTAGGTTTGGAATTTCAAGATTATCACCTACATGAGACCAATAAGTTTCCTAGGCCAAATTTTAATGGATGTGCTTAGGGATCAAATTTATTTTCTATGTCAATATTGAAGATTTGGTGATTTATTATTTTTGAGATATAAATTTGATATATTGCAAAGTAAAAATATTATATGGTGTCCATATGTATATATGTGAGCATGGTTGGACATTTTGAGATAGCTAGCTTAGATGTAGTGAGATTGATATTTTATTGGTTGATATGACTATATAGTTATGTCCCTCTACTACAGGTGGGTGATAAGGTAGTTCAAGTGAGTAAAGTAGGTTCCTAGATTTTTACCCACCTATGTTGTCAGAGGGGGTGACCTACCTTGATCTATTGTTATTGATATTTCATTGAGTGACCCTGATGTGAGGGAGATGATTCTTGCCTATTATTGGATACAAAAGATGTGTGAATTACTCCAATCTACATCAATTGGTGTTTGACTACTAAATTGACCCCTTATTTTCTTGAGGATTTTCCTAGAGGATATCTTGGTGCATATAGATCAAGTGAGGAGTAAAAAAATTTAGTGGCACTTGGATAGCTTAGTAGAGGAGAGGACTAGAGTACAAGTGAGGCTAGCAAGGCTACCTACAATAATATACACCTCGAGCCAAATAGAGAGAAGAGAGTTGAGTAGTACTACTTCTATGAGAATCTCTACCACACCACTTACAACTATAGGTATAGCCCCTATGAGATCACTTGCTCCTTAAGATCCAAATTGGTAGTTTGAGGACCTATTTGATATGTTATTTATGTTTATTTTTATATACATGGTATTTTTATAATTTAATTTATTTTATGAATTCATTTATGATACATGATGATGTATAAAATTATTTTTTAATTTATAGTTAGGATGTGAGAGTGGCTCAACTTCTTCAATCAAGTCATAGCTGAGATGGTCCCTGATGAATTGAAAAATGGATACCTAAAGATATCACTCTTTTTCCACCAATCATTCAATAATGTCCTAGGGGTCCTAATAGGATTGACTAAAAACCTCACAAGGTGAGTCAATTCTCAATTAGGAAGGACCTAGGAGGGGGTTCTTTGAGTTCTAAGGGGTTGACCACCAAGAAAATGTTGGAAAACACAATGTGATATGCAAAATGACCTAAAACTAGAAATGTAAGCTAAATGAGAGATGCAAATAATAAAATTATGCAACAGTAAGATAGTATGTGTACCTAGAAAATTTGGAGATGTTGTGAGGATTCTGGAAATGTAAAGATGTTTCCAAAAAGTGTTGTGGAGGACTAAGATGCCTAGAGTGGCATATTAGTCCTGCTACTATTTTTTGGGGCAAATACGAAGTCTTTGGATGTCAGAACCAGATCTAAAGGAATCTATGAAAAATGTTCTTAGGAGGACTAAGAGACCCAAGATGGCGTACTAGTCCCATTTTGAATTTTTGCAAAATCTGAATAGGATCTTGAGCTCCAAGGATTGCACTTGCTTCCTTTTCGATCTCAGGTTTTGAAACTTTCAAATTCAATTTGTAGGTGAGTTTCCGTGAAGATGAAAAATTTGTAATGAAAATTTGCAACTTTTTCAACTTTGCACTCCAAGTGATCTTTGAGTCTTCAACCTAGATCTGCAATCAAAAATATGCAAGATGGGAAAAACTTGTTGTTTGTTAGTGAATGGGGGTTTTCCTTGGTCAAACCCCTTGTTGGTAATTAAACCTTGAAATGAAATAGAAATAATGAATGAACAACATGCAATGGTACAACTCACCAAACCCTTATAAAATCTACAAAATTGTGTGCAATGGTTGCAATGGATATGGATCTTGAATTTTTGAAAGATAGGACTTGAATTGCTTGCTTGAATAAAACCCCTACATCACAAATGTTAGCACAACACACATGATGCAAGAAGCTCTTTGATATGATGCTTGAATCTTGAAATGGCTCCAAATGCTTGATAAAACTACTCTTGAAAAGACTTGGATACTTGGATTACTTGATAGATTGCTTAGGATGCTTGTTAGGAGAAAATGAGAGAAGGAACCTTGTATTTATACTTATGCTTAATATCCTGAAATTACATCACACTAAGCTGACATATAAATTCATTAAATAAAGCAGGCTAAATCCTACCAAAATTTGAAATTAATTCCCAAAAATGACTCAAGGAGGACTAAGATGCCCTAGGTGGTGTCTTAGTCCCAAGTCCTAAAAACTTAGGGCATATACACCAAAAAGGGGCCCAATCAACACATCTCAAAATTAGGGTCCCGAGATACTTGGGGGACAAAGACGCCTTAGGTGGCATTTTAGTCTGGACCCTAAAATCAAGGACACACCGATGGAGTCGTTAAATTATCATTTAAGCATTGGAGAATGTCAGGATTAACTAGAAAATGATGTAATTCATAGGGCTTGTGGACACAAAATAGGACCAATTAAGCCATAAAAGAAACATAAATAAAGCAAGGCAGACCCAAACAAGTGTGAAAATGCAAGGGTATGCATTTTCTTACACTATATTTAGCCCCCACTTTAGTGAGAGGATGAACTTGCTTCAAACTCACACTAAAGTAGCCAACCATGTAACCAAGAGGGGTTCAAATGTACAAATGCTAGTAAGATAGGATGGAAATAATCAAGAGGGTGGCCAAGTCCTCATGATCAAGATCCTATGGAAAAACCAACATAAGTACAAAGGAACACACTTGTAGATGATATATGAAGCCATAACCAGATCACAAACATACACCATCAAAGATAGGAAAAAGGAAAAATTTAAAGGAAAAATAGCAATGGATCAAGCTTTGACTGGCCATCCAACGTGGTGGACTGGGTCTAGGCTGTTTGTCCAAAAAGAAGTTTACAAGTGGAACGTGTTGTCCACTATGCAAACAAAACACACACTCATGAGGGCTAGTGGGAGCTAGTTGTCCACTAGGTGATCCCCAAGGGACCATATCAAAGTCATACCTCTATGAATTTAATAAGGTACAAAAATGCATGCTCACATAGGCTAGTGAAGCTAGGTGCTCACTAGGTGAGCCCTAGGGGACCATATTAAAGACATACCTCCATGAATTTAATAAGGTAAAAAATGAAACAAGAAAGAGGGAATCTCAAAGGGATTTTTCTTAGTTCATGTGAGCTCTTACTCTTAGGGGGCATCATTCCTAATGTCTCAAGAGAGGATCGATCAAAGGATAAAAGATTCACCACTTAAGGGATACAGTGTGTCGCATCACTACTAAGGGGAAAATATTATACTAAGATAGATCACACTCTTCAAGGACATTACTCCCAATGTCACCACAAAGAGGAAAACATGTTGTGTGAAATAATAAAATGACATCAAAGAACATGAGAAAGGAAAAAAAAATGCAAGTGAAATCATGCTAAAATAATTCCAATGTATGCCCCCACTTTAAAGAAATTTCTAACACCATGTTGTGAGAAATTACTCTAAAGTAGCAAATGAAAATGCAAACAAGAAGGAATACATGAGAGCCAACTTGGAAAGCAATATGCCAAGTCATATGTTTCTGAGTAAAGGTGTGTCATGCAAGAGAAAATAAAAAGAAAGGGAGGGGTTTCCTCCAAAATGAAAACACCAAACACATAAGGGATCTATGAATTTGGGGTCAATATGTTCTTTGCTGAAATATTTTTAAATAGCTCAAAACTGCCATCATTCCCAAAATGCACATAGAATTGGAAGAATGACACAAAGAGAGTGAAAACAAAGGAAAATAAAGCCTTTTGGATCAATATGGAAGAGACATAGGGTGTCTCGACACCTTGTGTGATCCCAAAAAGGAAAACACGAGACAAATAAAAAGGAAAATGAAAGAAAAAGTAAAGATAATGAAAAATATTTTGTGTCAACATGTAGGAGACATGAATGTCTCAATGCCTTGCGGCATCCCAAAAAGGAAAACAAAAAAATGAAAATGAAAATAAAGAGAAAAGATCAATAAAAAGGAAAAAGTATATGACATAGAAGAATGAAGGTGCAAATAGAGGAATGCACATAGAGAGAGAGAAACATCAAATAAAACATCATGGGGAATCATGTTACACACATGTAATCAAAAGAAAAATAAATAAAAATGGAAAGAAAAAGAAAAGATAAAAAGACTAGTAAAGAACATGCGAGTCAACCATTTAGTAGGTCATCCGCATCCTAGTCTTGTTCAGTATATGCAAAATGCAGATCACTAGCAAGAGGGACAACATCAAGTGTTGTAATAGGAGAATCATCAGGTTCAACACATGGTGAATCACTCGGTTTAGGAGGATTGCCATGGTTTTTGTCATTTAAGCTCATAGAAGAGGAAAATAACAAATTCAACTCATTATGCACTTCCTCATCGATTTTAGTTGTTTCCTCATCGTCATCCAAGTTAACCACAACAGGAGGAAGAATGATAATATCCATAGAAGATGTTGGTCCTTTTTGTGGTGGAGACATAGCTTCTGTTTGTTCTAGTAAAAGAGGAGGGTCATTGGTTATTTCTTTTGTCAAGTTTGGATTTTGATTTTCAATGTTGTTCTCTTCATTCATCTTTTGAGCAATATCACGACGCCTACGCCTAAACTCTCTAGCATTACAGTTTCTTTTAGTACAATTTTCAAGTTGTGTTTGTGTAGGATTGGGTTTTTCAACCATAGGTTCCTTTTCTTCTTGTGAGGGAAGAATAGAAGAAACCATAGAAGGTTGTTCAACCACTTTCTCTTTGGCTTTATAAATTTCCTTAGGAGGTAGATTAGGACTTTGGTTTCTTTAGGTCTCTTGTAGGAAATAGGCAAGGGATTTTTCATGGGTGGGTCTTGGTTTGTTGGAAGGGTTTTAGATGGGTTTTAGACTCAACATTGTTTTCTTTAGGTGGTGGAGGTTCAAGCATGGGTGGAGGTTCTATCATGGGTGGAGGCAAGTTTTCAAGAGAAAGTTTGGATATACATTTTGAATTGAATTTTTGATAGGATAGGAAAAGGAGGTCTTCATGGGGTCTTATATGTTCCTTAGGTTTAGGCCAAAAATAATCTATGGAGAAATTTCCACAGGAAGACAGGGGTCTAAAGCCACTATAGTTCATTGTGAATATTTCATTGCCGACTGGAAAATTTAAGCACTTATGGAAAATGGATGGGACCACATTCATAGAGTGAAGTAATTTGTAGCCTAACTTCACATGAAATTGGTATGAATTAGATATGATAGAGAATGATACATTTTATTTCTTAAGTCCTACTTGTAAAGGAAGTATGATCGAGCATATCGTAGCACAAGCAAAACCATCATGTGTTTTAATCCATGCTTTCAGTTTATCATATCTATCTTGAGTAAGTTCATGCACATATAAAAGTTCTTTTGTGATGACATTCTCTCCACAAATGGGATCAATTAAAATCCCAGGAGTGGGCTTGTTATTGATTATGTCGGCTATGTAAAGAGGACCATTAGGTGCATGTTTGATTGTTTCTTTTGAAGTGAAAGTAATGTCAATGGTTTGTTGTTTATGAGGCTCGATGTCAACCACTCCTATCATTGTATCAATAGGAGTTTGTTCATTAGTATCCATAGGACTCTATTCATCATCATCCATAGGACTTTGTTCATGATTGCTCAGATTATCATCATTTGTGTCAACATTCATCATATCAGGCTTCATTTCACTAGCCTTAACAAATGAAATATTATGGTTGGGCATGGGATTGGTAAATATTTGCAAGTTTTGGCTAGAAGGAGCCACAAACTTATTAATTTTGTCATTTACACCTCCAATTTGGATATGATTGGAATCAATGAAGTCTTGCACAAGATGTTTGAGACGCTTGCAATGATCTGTATCATGTACTTTTTGTTGGTGATAAGCACAATAGGCATTGTGTCTAAAGCTCAAAGGTAATGGATTGCTAAGGTCAAGGGGTTGAATGTGAGGCAAGGTAAGCATGTTTTTTTTTAATGGTTGGGTATGTGCAAGATCATCATGGAAAAAACAGGCCCTTAAGTGGCAATGAAAATTTAGAAAAATTAGAGTTAGGAAACTTGACATAAAAATTTGAATAAGTTATCTATATTATTTCAAAAATATGTAAGAACAGAATCTATGGAAAATTGAATGGAGTTTCTAAACTACTAAGTTTATTTTATTTTTTTAAAAGTCTATTTGGTGAAAAATTGAAATTTCAATGCAGTAGTACTTAAATTTCAGGGGAAAAATAAGTAGGTGTCTGTCTGACCACCCTAACCACAATAAAATGATACTATTTTTTTATAATATCTTAGATATAAGTAGAGGACTCATATCTAGATGTGATGCATATTTTTTTTGTAATTTTTTTCCAAGTAAATAATTAATTATGAATTTTTTATTACAACTTTTAAAAAATATAAAAACTCGTATGTCTGACCACCTTCACTTGGTCAAAACTTCATAATTTTTTTATTTATTTTTAATCCTATAGTATACAAAGCATAGAATGTGATGCATATTTTGGATTCAAAAAATATGATATCGTTTGAAAGTTATAGATGTTTTTCAATCAGCCTATCAAGCAAGACTTTAGTCGTAATTCTAATAGAAAATGAATAATAATTATTTATTAAATTCAAAGTAAAGAATAATTTATATTGGTGGAAAGATAAGAGTCTCCTCTACAAACCCTTTTTGTTTCATCAATTTTTGCTAAAAATAAAGTCATCAACCACATGGACGAAGTCTAGAAAAACAAGGTGAGTTGTTAAACATGTTTTTTGTGTTGACTTCTTAGGATTGGCATGTCCAAGCCAAATACCAAAGCAAGCCCAAGGCTAATCCCAAGGCAATAAATTATTTGTTAGAAATATTGGATCATGTATCTATTTCAAATCAGATATCCATTTTAAATCAGATATCCGTTTTGAATCGGATATCCGATTTGGTCTATATATGATTTTAAAAAATGTTTTACACTTTATAATATATGATTTAGAAAATGCAATAAATATTTTATAGTTTATTTGAATATATCTAGTTTAGAATATATAATATAGTTTCTAATTTAATATATAATATATTATATTATTATGTATAATATTTAAGTATTATTTGTATATTTTAGTTAATGTATATATATTACTAATATATAAAATATTATATAACTAATTAATATTACTAACATATAAAATATTTAAATATTATCTCTTTCCCTCTCTCTCTCTCAAATTATTCCCCTCCTAATTCTCTCTCCCTCTCTCTACCCTTCTTCCCCTCTTCCCCTCTCCCCCTCCTAATTATCTCTCTCTCCCTCTCTCTCTCTCTCTCTCTCTCTCTCTATGTCTCTCCACTCTAACCTTAGCCCTCTACCCTTAAACCAATCCTTAAACCCTTAAACCCTCTACCCTCTATCTCTCTCCCACTCCCTCCCTCTCTCTCTCTCAAGACTCTCCCTCATCCCCCCTCTCCCTCTCTCAAGTCTCTATCTCACTCACTC
>VDFB02270651.1:517131395-517149111 GCA_007258455.2 Sequoia sempervirens | reverse complement strand
CATGCCTTAGAATTTTGAAGGTAGTCACGGTTGAAGAAAAATGTTCTCCACATGCTTCATTGTGAAACATTCCCAACAACCTCTCTTGTTGACCTTTGTCCACACATTTCAGAAATGCACCATCTAGTCCTCTTTTGTACAAAGTGTCTTCCTAGATTATATACTTGGCTGCCTTCAACTTTAGATTCCTCCTTCTCTTTCCTAAAAGATGCTTTGGAAATTCTCCATAAGTGAGGTAATAGGATATATTTGAGAACCATTCATCCTAGAGGCTAATGGTCAATACCAGGGGAAGGTCTTATTCATCTTCTAACTCATTCTGATCTTCCACCATTAGTTTACAGAGTCCTCTACCTCGAACTAATTTTGTAGGATTGAGATCTAGGTCGTATTCTTGTGCCTTTGCAATCCATCCTCCTCTTCTATTGCAACCCATATCTTGTTGAGTGGGGATGCTTTTAAAATCAAGGTCTAGTACATATACAATTGAATGCGAGTGCATTATATAGAAATGAAATCATTTGATCACTTTAACCATTGCAAAAGAATGCTTTTCTATTTGGGAGTAATTAAGCTCATGAAGGATATGGGAACTTGTACATTCTACTTATCGACCTGAAGTAAGATAGAAGACATAGTGTGCTCTGAATCATAATAGTAAATGATGAAATCCTTTTTGAAATCAAGGAAAACTAGAACAAGAGCATGGGAAATGGCTTCCTTGATGTCATTAAAGGCTTGCTTTCCAACTTCATTCCACCTAAAGACTTGTTTTTCTTTCATCATCTCCACTATATGTTTGGTAATCTTAGAGAAATCTGAAACAAACTTCCTCAAGAAGTTAACTTGGCCAAAGAAAGATCTTACACTTGTTTTTCTATAAGGAAGACTTAGCTAAAAGATAGATTTAACTCACTTTGGGTCTATCCTTATCCCCTCTTTGGACACTATGTGACCTAACAGTTTACCCTCAGTAACTCCAAATACTAACTTCTTAGGATTAAGGGAGATACCATGCTCTTTACACCTTTGTAGTACTTGCTCCAAATCCCTCAAATGATTCACTCTTTTCTTAGAAAATACCATCAAGTCATCAAGGTAGGTGACTATGATCTTATTCTTGAGATACCCAAAGGAAAAGTCCATGGCTCTCTAAAAAATTTCTCTGGCATTGATAATTTCATTGGTGAATTTGGTTTTATGATGGTCTTCTTCCACCACACTAATCTAATTATAGCCAAAGAAACCATCCAACATGGACATCATCTTTGAGCCAAAAACTATCTAGAGATTATGGTCCATATTCGAAAGTGGATAATTGTCCTTTAGAGATGTCTGGTTAAGGTTCCTAAAATCCACACATATTCTTATTTCACCATTCTTCTTGTAGACCAGAACAATGTTTGCTATTGAGATAGAATGATGAATTAGGTAGATTATTCTAGCTTTAAGCATCTTGTCAATTTCCCTGAAAATCACATCAGTTACCTTAAGGTTGTAATTCCTTTTTTTATTCTTAAAGGTAGCTATCCCTCCTTTCAATGGAATGTGATGCTGGAATTTTCCACCCATGATGTTCTTAAGATCATCATAGCACCAGGAAAAAAATTCCCTGTACTTAATGAGTAAGGCTATCAATCTTTCCCTTTCTTCTGGAGAACAACATTTTCCAATGTAAACTAGCTTAGGGGAGTGAAGATCACCAATGTTTAATACTTCAAACTCTCCTAAGCTATCAATAGATTCACTCATTTTCCATTTAATAGATTGATCATGATGGTCAAATAGGTCCTCCAAAGAGACCAACCCTTCAGAAATTTGATTACCTTTCAATTGAATGACTCCATCCTTCAAGTCATTGATATCATCATGGCTAAACTCTTTACTCACTGGTGCTCCCTTGGAAAATTTTTTTGGCAAATATCTCAACATTCTCTAGGAAGGCCTGAATCTTCTTATCATTCTTGAATACTTGCCAGTGGTTAACATTATCAGGGACACTGGATCGGTAAATCAACTCAACCCTATAGGATTTATTCTCAAAATTTGGATGTGGGATTAATACGAAAGAAGAAACTACTAATGAATCATCCCTATAGTTTAGTTCTCTAGGAACAAACTTTATTGAAAAACTGTCAAAACACTCAATAGAATCCCATACCTTGTTCCTATAATGTCTTCGCCTTTCATTTTTCACAGTAAAAATTTTCCACACCTATTTGACAATCAAATCTGCAACTACTAAAACTCTAAGCATCTTAATTCCCATACTTCTTGCTTCAGCCAACCCCAATAAAAGAGCCTCATATTCTATAGTATTATTAGTGTTTTCAAATTCTAGTTTATAAAAGAAAGGAAATTGTTCACCTAAAGGGGAAATAAGCACCACACCTACTACTGATCCAGAGTTAGAGCAACTCCCATCAAATTACATCATCCAAAGTTCTGAATTTGAATTTGGAGTAACCTTACTGGCTTCTTTATCCTCATCTAAAAAAAAATATATAGTTCCCAAATTCAGCTTCCATGAACAAAATATGCACCTTAGGATCTTCCAATTTTAATACTATTATCTTAGCCTTAGGCTCAAGCTCTAAGCACACTTTCTTACTTCCAATAGGTATGGTAGCATAGGACCAATCTACCTGGATTTCACCTCCTAGGTCTTTATAAAAACTTCTACTCAAGAGCATACCATAACTAGCAGGTATATCAGCCACCAAAATTGTGAGCTTGAGTCATTGTTTTGGATGAGCTGCAAGTGCAACTTGTGCATCTTTAATTTTCCCAATCGGAATTTGATTGGATTCCATAGAGTAACATTTTCCATATGTCTTGTAGAAGTTGAAAAACCAACTTCAGAGTCCAAGAAAACCTGCATGCAAAGGGATACCTGTCACAAGGAAGAGAATAGAGAAAAAAGAAAGCGAGGGTTTGAAGTTCTATAATATCAGAGATATATTATCAGAACAATAGAATAGATTATTTACAAAGATCAATCCTTAAAAGGAGATCAAGCAAAACCTAAAAGGTAACCCTAATAGGAAGACATTTAATAATTAATATAATTATTAAATGTCACAATATGCATCTAAGTGAAATCTTAAGAGTAGAATAAAGGTGACTTAATTAATATAATTAAGTGAAAACCTTTACTCTAACACCCCCCCTTAAGATGAGCAAGAGTGTAGCTACAAACATGTGAAAAAAAGCAAATGTAACTACAATGCATGAAAGTAAAATTGGTCAAACAGCTGGGCGTCCGGCTATGAGAATACAATGAAATCTATAAAATTAGATGCAAAGAGCTGATGGAAAAAGAAACTCCTCAAAGAGAGAGATGAACAAAAGTGAAAAGAGAGAGAGATAGGAAGAAAGAGAGATCGAGAAGGGAGGAGGACTCTTGACCCTTGATCCGCAGGTACAAACTATGTTCCCGCCACGGGAGAGAAGGGCTCAGCCAAAATAGAACCGGCCGAAGATTATCAGAAACAATGCTCGAGGAGGAAAAATAGATCAATAGTTGAGGAAGAGATGAGGTGAAAATGGAAGTCCTGGATGATGTTCACTAAAGAATTGAACTATAGTATGAGTGTCTGAATAACAGGATGGTGAATCAAACAACTCAAGATGATCTTGAAATGGAATCTCCAATGAAGATGAGATAATAGGTGTGCTAAAACTATCATCTGTGAGGAAAGGAATATCCTCTAATATGGCCTCAACAACTGCACTTGATGGCTCGATGATGGGAGCTACAATTTCAGTCACAGCTGAAGAGGAATCCTGCTGAACAGATGTGATCTCAACATGAGGTAGAGGTGTAGAAGTCTCAACACTAGTCTCATGAATAGATGGAAGAACACATAAGTTCAAGTGACCAAACTTCACCTCAGATACTACATGCTCTCTTGTAGAAAGAGAGGAAAACTCAGACAGTGGAGATGGTGGACCAAAGTGTGTGAATGCATACAAACGGGAAGAATGATCAACTGTCCCTGTTGCAACAATGTTGCCAGTCTGAATGTCTCTGATGTGCATTGAATCGGGTGTGAACTCAGTTGTTTTCCCTATCCCACTGTGAGCAATCTGATAGATGGAGAGAAGGTTAGTGGACAAAGATGGAACACATAGTACATCATTGAATGTACCATCATCAATGTCGATAGAACCTTTCCCACATACACTCATATAAGTGTTATTACCCATCAATATGTGTGGTGAGGATGTAGCCTCGAAAGATGAGAACATGTTCTGAGAAGATGCCATATGGTGTGAAGCACCTAAATCCAATAGCCATCTAGATGAATGTGAACTGGTGGTTGCACATAATGCATGACCCTTATGTGGGGCATGTTCATCTGTCTGGAATGAAGATGGTGAAGAAGAAGAAGACCTGCCTAATGTAGATGAAGAAGAGTGATGAATATTATTCCTCTCAAGAAGAGCTGTCAAATCTTAAACCTGTTTTGCATATGCATCTATCTTCTTCTCATAACACTTGGACTCATCATGTCCTGGCTTAGTACAATAAGCACACTTAGGTCTATCTTTCTTCGATGATTCCCCCTTAGGAGAAGGTGAATCAGAGGTGTTTTGTGAACTAGAATCCTTCCAATGCTCTGTGGTCTTTGGTTTCTGTTTCTGCTTCTGCTTCTGCTTCCCCTGAGATGACTGTTCTACCAATGCTTGGTGTTGTGATCCTATGAGAGCATCCAACTGTGATATCTTGGCTTGCTCTCATGTCAACCGATCACAAAACACCTCAAAAGTGGGCATGGTAAAGCAGTTTCCCAATGCATCCATGGTGGAATAAAATGTCGAAGAGAAGATCTGAAAAGGACCTTGAAGCTTAGAAAGAATTAGGTATATACACTCCTCATTTGTTTTGGTCTTACCACAACCCTGTAGAAGAGATCTCTGTTGTTTGAATTTCATCAGAAAGTCCTCAATAGTGGGAAAAGAATCAGGTACAAGGGAAGTCAACTCCACCTCAATCTGGATGGCACGAAACATATTGATGGTACCAAATAAATCACTGAACTTGGTCCAAATTTCAAGAGGACTATTACACCCATCAAGATGAAACAACAAGCTGTCTGGAACATGTAAGGAAATCAGCCCCATGGCCTCATCCATCTTATTTCTATGCTGCATAACCTCAAATGGCTATGTCAAAACTGGTTGAACTGTGTCTAAACAGGACCACAACCCCTTTGATCTGAGAAGACGTGTCATGTATGCCTTCCAAGGAGTGCGTGCAGTTGCTCGAGGTGTGAGGGAAGTTCAATAGTAGAATAACAATACATAGTTAAGGAGAGGTTTAATGAATTTTTAATGTGAAGAGTTTCTATTTTTTTGAAGTAAATGATAGAAAGCAAGCAAAAAACTCCCCCCACAATGCAAGAAACCAAACCCCAATAGAGATTTTTCAGCGAAAAAGCTAGAAAAAGCAAAAAATGCTTAGGAAAATGCTCTATGTACCTAGTGATTTTTTTGTTGAAATAAACTACAGATCTGGAAATATTACAGAACCACCTTCGGCCCTTTATGTTGTTTTACACAAAATGGAGTCAGGGCCTTGAAATTTATGCCCTCGAGAAGTGCAAAAACATGTTTTAAGTTTTTGACGAGGAGAAACAGAATCAAAATAGAAAATTGAAGAGATCAAACCCCCACCATCCCGGTCAGCGGGCTTGGGAGCTAGATTTCCAATGCCTATTTTGTTTGAAAAATAGAGATAGAAATGCAAAGGTATGGGGTGCATACAAAGTAGCTCAAAAGTCCATTTTGGTCTCTAGAGCCCTCGGGGGGCTAAAAAGGGCACTTAAGTGCTGGGTGGACCCGGTACAGGAGCTAGCCAGGCAGATGCCATGTGACCAAAGGCTGATGGGTGGAGGGTTGCGTTCTTTGCCCGGGACCAGCGGTTTCCTTACGGGAGGGTGATGGCTTGTCTTAAAGCCGGAGTAGAGACTATCTCCTTTGTGGCCAGTAGTCATCTTGGGAAAGCCCGGAACCACAAGGTGAGGAGGCCGCCCGATGCGTGATGGGGAAAGTGGAGTGGCATCTGAGTGGTAGATGGGTAGCCAGGGGGTGTTTTTTAATTGTGTGCGTTAAAAACATGAAAAATTAAAATTGTTAATTTTTTCAGAATTTTGACCTTAAAAATAGACCTTGGGGCCAAATTTTTGCTTCCCTAATCAACTATGGCCAAATCGGACAAGTTTTATATGAAAATATAGGTTTTTCAGGCGTTGCGAATCCAACGGCGAGGTCCATTTGGGCCCAAAATGAACCCAAAGAATGGAGTAGGCCAGATCCACAAAAAATCAACCTGAAAACTTCTGAAAGTCTGATCAAACCCTCGTAGCTCTAAAATCTTCAAAACAAGAATAGGCTACAGCAGGCCCACGCTCTGATACCATGTAGAAGTTGTCAAAACCAACTTCAGAGTCTAAGAACACCTGCATGCAAAGGGATACCTGTCAAAGGGAAGAGAATAGAGAAAAAAGCAAGAGAGGGTTTGAAGCTCTGAAATATGAGAGATATATTATCAAAAAATCGAATAGATTATTTACAAAGATCAATCCTTAAAAGGAGATCAAGCAAAACCTAAAAAGTAACCCTAATAGGTAGACATTTAATAATTAATATAATTATTAAATGTCACAATATGCCACTAAAGTGAAATCTTAAGAGTAGAATAAAGGTGACTTAATTAATATAATTAAGTGAAAACCTTTACTCTAACATGTCTTAGTTAAGTTCAGCCCCAAGGCATGAGCAATTTTTGCAAGCATAACATTGTCGGAAGCACCAAATTCAACAATGCAGTTATCCAATTGAACCCACTCATGAACAATGATACACAGAAAGGATTGGGTTTATCCTCAAAGGTGTATGATGAAAATGTTTAACTGTTGGATGCTACATTAGCAATTGAGTCTTGAGAACTAATCATTTTCTTATCTAAGCTTGCATGGGACTCAAATTATCCTACCCTAACATATTCAATTATTCTATCCAACTCCTTAAGATTCATCCATAAACATTTTTCTTGTGAAATTTTTACCTTAGAGTTTTTGTAGAATTCAACAATATCAAAAGCTCTAGTAAAATCTTCGACAGGTGAAAAATTTGAGGATTTGGAAGAATCCTTTGTTACTATGTGTGACACATTTTCACTTTTTGAAATGACACTAGCTCTAGTATGCAAAATTTTTGGAGAGTTTGGAGTACATTTTTTATTAGTATTTTGTTGACCTCTTGTGACAGCGACATAGGTGGGATTGTCTAAAGTGATGTAGACATCTCCTCTATCGTCATTAGGTTCAAATTTGAGGTACCCATTTGCAGAGTGACCATATTGATTGGAAAGAAATTACCTTCCTCGGTAACATCTTTAATGAATTCCTTCATAGTAGTCATATAAAAACATCAAAACTCAAAATTTTAATATTAGAGATATGGTCCTAAAAGAGAATCAAAATAATCAATAGGATAGAGACAAGAAATGAAAGTTTAAACCTAATTGGTTGGGACTTTTATAATTATAGCAAACTATTGTTCAAGATCTTATAAACTTTCTATAGCTAAAGGAGAACCTTGAGAAGATCCTATTAACAACATTTATCTTAAGAAATTATATGCATGACCCACAAGGTATCCTAGCAGTTTGTACATACTATTTTCATCATTGCATTCCATTTTGCTCACCTGTCATTTATACTCCATTTAATTTTCCTATCATTAAGCATTTGAATATCCTTTTCCTTGTCTACCATGACTTGGTTGTTCATATCTATCATTTTTATTTGGCTATCTTGTCATGTCCTGTATCCATGTGAATTTTTTCCCTAATTAGGGGAAATTTTCCTTTGTCCTTGGTTTTTGGGTTGGATTCCTATATCTTAAAATTATTTTCTTAATCTAAAAACATTGGGCTTTAACAAAAATCAAGCTAAAACAAATTTCAGTTTTTGAGCTAAATCTTTGGCTTGCATAGCTCATTTCCTACCTTTCGTTATTGTAGAGACTCAAAATTTATCCTCATAATTATCCTATTTTTCATCTATTAATTAAATGGATATTGTTATCTGTTTAATTAATTCATTTAATATCTTTCTTCCATTCATTCATTCATTCATTCATTCATTCATTTAAATCATATCCATATTATAAGGATTTTTTCATTCAATAATACTATAAGCATTTAACCATTTGCATAATCAACCATTTATCCATAAATCATTTCATATCTCTCCATTTGCACAATTATTAAATTATCCATGCATTAAAATCATTAAATCATTCATCTAAATTCATAAATCATTAAATCATTTAATCTTTATCCAATTGCATATTTCATTAAACCATTTGCATACATAAATCCATTTAAATCATTCATTAACTCACAAATACATCTTCATTCTAAGATTTTAACCTACATTATATAATAAAATACATCCATTATCTCTCTCTCATTTCAATTAATTTCAATTAATTACAATATGCATTTTCCCACTTCAATCATTTATCCCACATTCTTCCTGAAATCTAGATCTTTCCCATGAGGACATCTATAAAAGCCTTCTCTTCTCACCAAAAATAATATACATTTATACATTATCAATCTTCTTTTATGTTCATCATATAGCTTCTTGTTTCACTTAAATCAAGATCATGGTGAAATAGGAAAACAATGGAGCTGATTTTCTTTTGACGAATTTTTTTTTAGTTTTTGCATAGTTTAGTTTTCATTTTGCAGGCGTTTTTATTTAAGAAATGCTTCATTGAGGTTATGTTGAAATATTGATTTGGGGTTTGATAGATTAAATCAGTTTTTCAATTTTCAGCATAAATAGTTATACCTATGAAAAACAATTTACATGCCTTAACATAATTATCTTTCCTACAATGGGAATTATCAAAATAGAGTAAGGTCCTAACAAATGCATCCTTCCTAAAATGGGCCCTATCTATCAAAATTGAGCTTATCTTTTGGCAAGAGATATGTTGGCTATTGATTTCATTTCTTAATTGATTTTCTTTTCCTTTCTTGATTTTATTTTTTCTCCCACATTTACTCGATGAAAGCCTATATCTTAATGAGCTTAGAGAAGCTTGGATCGAGGTTTGAGTTTCTTCCTTTGCATGTTTAGATATATTTTTTCTCGTATTTTCTTGATGAAGGCATATCATTATGTGCTTATAGAAGCTTGGGTTTAGACATGATTATCTTTCTTTGCATGTGTGATTGTGTGTTGTTTCAAAGTCCATGCAAGGTGGGTAAATGAAAAAAGATATCCACTTTCTACAATTCCTCTTCAAAGTAACAAGGAGTTGTTTTTATCCTTTGCATGTTGTTCATTTTTCATATCGCCTTTTGTTATATCTTCTCTTTATAGGTTTCATTTTGATATTTGATCCCTAGTGGAGATTGATTTCACTAAATATTCTCCTTTCATAAATTTTAGCATGCATCATAATATCATAACCATAACATGTGCATCATAATCATAAATCATAATTATCACAATAATAAACATCCATAATCATAATAAATCATAGCATCTATCCATCATCATATATATGCATAATCATAATTAACATCATCATCATCATCATCATCATCATCATCATCATATCATCGTCATTATCATAGAATTAGCTAATCCATCTTGTTGTGAGCTTTACCGAAAAAAAATTCCTTGGTCAATCTCTCGAGGGGGCATCTTGCTTCCATCTCTCAGTTCACTGAGGCATATCGAGGCATATCATCAATATTTTTCTTTGAAACAATGTTATAAAACATATTGTCTCAAATAAGGGAGAAATGTAGACACCTAAAAATGACTAATACATTTTCATCTTATCATTTCATCATTATCCTCATCATTTCTTCTATGTACATATTAATTAAATAATTTTTAATTATTTAATTAAGCTAGTATTTTCCCCTTTCATTCATAATAATTAAATAATTTTAAATTATTTAATTAATTTATCACTTTCTCTCCAACATTAATTAAGCTCAATTTATCTTTGGTCCTTCATAATTAAATATTTTTCAAAAATTATTTAATCAGCTAACACTCCTCTTTTAAATAAATTAAAATAATTTATTTAAATTTAAATCTTTTCCTCTAAAATAAATATATTAATATTAATTTATTTCTCCAACTATCATTTTGAATTAAATTTTTTAATTTAATTAATTCCTTTGATCTTTCCCTCCATCAAAATTCAAATTTAGGTCTTACCCTACCTTGAATTTTCCTATCCATTAATCTTGGAAATTAATCTCCACCATTGATTAAATATCAAGTGAAACATATAAATAATAAGCTTTCATTTCATTCAAACCCCCTAGCACTCTTATGATAAAAAAAAAATCACTCTATCACTTTCATGATCAAACATTATCAAGCATTATCAAGTATTATCAATCATTTATCATTACCATTGTCAAGCACAAGTGTCATCTATCTTTAATCATTTTTCATTACCATTCCACCATATCATTATTGTTCTTTCATAGTTTGTTACTTTAAAGAGTAACCCATAATGGAGAAAATCAAAATCTTAGCTATGATGACTTTTATTGTTATCTAAATTCTAATTTTTGAGCCAAGACCTTGAGCTTTATTGAAGTGATTGTTGAAGTGTGAGTTTTGCATTGTTATTTTTTGTGATTCAAACTTTCATCATCCATAATTGTATCCTAATCTATTAAGGCCTATACTCTAGGATGATTATGGTTGGTTGGTCCAGTGATCTAAGCTCTTTGAATATCTATATGGAGCTACTCAACCTATCTCTATAGAGTGCCATGTGTCATCTCAACACTCTTTTCTCTCATCACATCCAAGTATTTCTCTCTTATAAGCACAACAACCTCACCCCTCATCTTATAACACTATGCATTCAATACCTAAACCTTTGATACCTTATTATCCCTATAAGCAATAAGTGTAACCAAATCTATAGCTCTCTAACTCTCCTACACTTAATACTCCTCATATGTCATGCTTAAAGTTACATAATGGGCTCAAAAATCTCTAGGTAACTGTAGTGTCAGAAAATGTACTCCTTTACATTTTCACACTATGTTTGGGTCCCTTAATTAATTAGACTTAATTAAGCTTCTAATTGCCTAAATTTTCCATTTACAAGCCTAAGTAATTGCAATTCCTGAAAGGGGATTTGTGATTTAATTAATGCATTTATTAATTTTATCACCAAGAAATGAATAGGTCCTAATTATTTAGGTTAGGAGGGAAAATGGGTCCCCATTAAGATCACAATTTTAAATTTTAAACATGTTTTTGGTGGCATCTGAAGGTCCTAAATTCAATATTTAAGTGTTGGCTTGTAATGTTTAATTTTTGGGAAATTAGAAAATTGTCTATAAATACAAGGTCTTTTTATCAAATTCAAATCGTAATATATCTAGATTTCAAGTGCAAGTTTCACAAGAGCTAAGATTATTGTCAAAAATGTTCAAGAGCAGTTTTCTCAAGTATTTGTTGCAACAATCAAGATCTCAAGCATCATGTCAAAGTTATCAAGAATCATGCATGTTTTTGGATCTAACATTGTGATGTAGGTTTCAAGCATCAAGATCAATATCCAATCAAGCCATTTATGCAAGATCTAGACCTTGGAGAGCTCTACTAAGTTGCATTCCTTCAAGGGTTTCAAATCAAGGGTTTAGTGAGTTGCAACATAGAAATTGTTCATTCATCATTCCTTTCATGTGTCATTGTTTCAATTCAAGGTTTAATTACCAAAACTGGGTTTGACCAAGGCAAACCACCACTCACCAAAAACAAATAGTTTTTCTCTCTTGTGTTTGTGTTGAAGATCTTAGGTTGAAGAAAGATTGATCTATCAAATAGAAAAATTGTAAAAGTTGACAAAGTTATCATCAAGCCATGAAAAGTCATCTACAAGATTTATTTTCAAACTTTCAACTATGAAATCTAGAGAATTTGAGAGTGCATACATAGAACTAGAGGACCTAGAAACTAATTTCAGAAAGCCCTATAAAGACCCATTCACCCTTGGGTGAATGAGTCCTAGAGGACACTCAACAACAAAATTTTGATGGTAGATGCAAAAATACTAAACCATCTCATATATGTTTGAAAGTTGTGGGTTCTGTTAGATTAAGGTTTAATTTTTTGATTTCAAGTGTCACTTTGCATTTTTGGGTTTATTTACTATTTTTAGTCTTTCTCAAGAAAGTGTTGTTTCAACATATATGCCCAATCCTAGATCATAAAGAAAACATCATGATCTCCTTCAAGGTTGAGTCACCTAACGGTTGAAATTCAACCTTGGCATAAGGGATTTCTTTTTCCTAATGAGATAGAGGGAGATAGGTGCATTATACCCCATTTTTCCCTTTATATTTTTAATAAATTATTGGTGAACCCCCATTTGAATAGAACACACCCATTTTCACATCATTTCAGTAACAACTAGCAGTATATTGTGGCATATAATCATCTCACATTTCTCCCTCCAAATAAATAGTGGGGACTGTAATGTAGGAAAATGCATACCCTTGCATTTTCACACTTGTTTGGGCCTGCCTTGCTTTATTTATGCCTCTTTATGGATTAATTGATCCTATTTTGTGTCCACAAGCCCTATGAATTACATCCTTTTCAATTTAATCCCAACATTATCCAATGCATAAATGATAATTTAATGACTCCATCGGTGTGTCCCTAATTTTTGGGTCAGGACTAAAACGCCACCTATGGCATCTTTGTCCCCCAAGGCTTTTGGGACCTTGATTTTGAGATGTACTGATTGGGCCCCATTTTGGTGTCTGTGCCCCAATTTTTTAGGACTTGGGACTAAGATGCAACCTAGGGTGTCTTAATCCTCCTTGAGTCATTTTCAGGATTTAATTTCAAATTCAGGCAGGATTTAGCCTCCTTTATTTAATGAATTCATATGTTCGCTTGGTGTGATGTGATTTCAGGATATTAAGCATAAGTATAAATACAAGGTTCCTTCTCCCATTTTCTCCTAATAAGCATCCTAAGAAATCTATTAAGCAATCCAAGTATCCAAGTCTTTTCAAGAGTAGATTTATCAAGTATTTGGAGCCATTTCAAGATTCAAGCATCATATCAAAGAGCTTATTGCATCATGTGTGTTGTTGTGCTAACATTTGTGATGTTGGGTTTTTATTCAAGTAAGTAATTCAAATTCTATCTTTCAAGCATTCAAGATCCATATCCATTGTAGCCATTGCACACAAGTTTGCATTTTATAAGGGTTTGGTGAGTTATACCATTGCATGTTGTTCATTCACCATTTCCTTCATTATTTCTATTTCATTTCAAGGTTTAACTACCAACAAGGGGTTTGAACAAGGAAAACACCCATTCACTAACAAACAACAAGTTTTTCCCATCTTGCATATTTTTGATTGCAGATCTAGGTTGAAGACTTGGAGATCACTTGGAGTGAAAAGTTTCAAAGGTTGCAAACTTGCATTACAAAGTTGTCATCTTCACAGAAACTCGCCTACAAGATAAATCTAAAAGTTTTAGAACCTGAGATCAAAAAGGAAGCAAGTGTAGACCTTGAACCTCAAGATCCTATTTAGAGTTTGTAGAAATTCAAAACAAGATTAATATACCATCTTGGGTGTCTTATTCCTCCTAAGCACATTTTTCAAAGATTCCTTCAAATCTGATTTTGACATCCGAAGGCTCCGTATTTTCCCTGAAAAATAGTAGTGGGACTAATACGCCACTCTAGTCATCTTAGTCCTCCACAAAACTTTTTTGAAGCATATTTACATTTCTAGAATCCTCACAATATCTCTAGATTTCCTAGGTGCACACATACTATCTTACTATTACATAATTTCATTATTTACATCTCTCGTTTAGAATACATTTCTAGTTTTAGGTTATTTTTCATATCACATTGTGTTTTCCAACATTTTCTTTTCCAAGAATTTGCTTGGTGATGAACCCCTTAGAACTGAAAGAACCCCCTACTGGATCCTTCCTAATTGTGAATTCACTCACCTTGTGACGTTGTTAGTCAATCCTATTAGGACCCCTAGGACATTATTGAATGATTGGTGGAAAAAGAATGATATATTTAGATATTCTATTTTTCAATTCATCATTTTGGTGAACCCGACTTTTTTGAGCATTCATTTCATTTCTTATTTGGAGTCCATTAAATTCCTTATATCTAGATTTCATTCATTCTTGCATTGCATCTTGCATTAGTAAAAGTGCATCTAAGGTATCTTCCATTTTGCATTAGTGAAATTGCATTTAGGGTTTCCTATATTTGCATTAGTGAAAGTGCATATAGGTTGCATTTTTACTTTCTTGCATCATTTCATTTCATTAAAAAAACTAAAAATTTCATTGTTCTTCATCTTAATTACATTTAGAAACATTCTTGTTGCATTCAAAAATTGAAAATTCATTCATTCCATATTACATTCAATTGCTTGTTCCTAGTCCTTCCAACACACATACCACCACCATATTCATCTCCATCACACACTACAAGCAATGACCCTATCATTAATCACCTCTTACAAATCCTATCATCCATCCAACGTCAAGTTTCCACCATAAATCAAAATCAAAGTGGTCCACCTTCATACTATGTCAAGAGCAATCCATTTTCCTTGGAGATATTGAAAACTCTAGTGCCACAAGGTATAGATATCCATAGATTTGATAAATATGGAGGAAATGGAGATCCTACTAATCATGTTAATGCTTTTACTACTTTGTGTAGTGACTTTATCCTTGAAGACAAAATTCTGGCTAAAATTTTTCCCCAATCCTTTAAAGACATTGCCTTGGATTCATTTTCTGCATTACCAAATAACTCAATTTGTTCATTCAATGAACTTGTTGAGACCTTTATTAACCATTTCCAAGTGCACATGGTCCCTGAAATGACATTGGATGATTTGATGAGATGCAAGAAAAATGAGGGTAAAAAAGTCACTAACTTTATTTCATGCTACCAATCACTTTATTCCCAAATCAGTGTGAAGATTCCTTATTCCTACCTTCAAAAGATGTTTGTAGAAAACTTACAAAGAAAGATAAGGAATAAGCTCACCATGATGAAATTCCCCTCCTTCATGCATTTATGCACTACCCTTCGATACTATCAAAATTCCCTAACCAGTAGTGAACCAAAAGCCACCCCTACTTGTCCCAAAAATACGAAAGCCTCAAACCAAAATGCTTACCAACCTTTCAAAAGACAAAATAAATTTTTCCTTCAACTAAATTCCACCTCTCAACCTACCCAACCAGTTGATACCCACGTAGTTGCTATAAAGAAGAGTAATCCTTATATCTTTGGGGATTCACCAAGACAATTCACTCCCTTACTTGACACACTTCACAACATTATGACCCAACTATTAAACAAAAATGCTTACCTTACCTCATGTTCAACCCTGACTATAGCAAGCCATTACCTCTCGAGCTTTAGAAATAATGCCTATTAGCTTACACCAACAAAAGGACATGATACAAAACATTGCAAGCATCTTAAACATCTTATGCAAGACCTCATTGATTCCAATCATATCCAAATTGGAGGTGTAAATGACAAAGTAATAAGTTTGTGGCTCCTCCCAACCAAAAATTGTAAATATTTACCAATCCCATGCCCAACCATAATATTTCATTTTTAAGGCTAGTGAAATGAAGCCCAATGTGATGAATGTTGACACAGATGATGATAATCTGAGCAATCATGAACAAAGTCCTATGGATGATGATGAACAGAGTCCTATGGATACTAATGAACAAAGTCCTATTGATACAATGATAGGAGTGGTTGAAATCGTGCCTCATAAATATCAAACCATTGACATTACTTTCACTTCAAAAGAAACAATCAAACATGCACCTAATGGTCCTCTTTACATAGCCGACATAATCAATAACAAGCCCACTCCTTTAATTTTAATCGATCCCATTTGTGGAGAGAATGTGATCACAAAAGAACTTTTATATGTGCATGAACTTACTCAAGATAGATATGATAAACCAAAAGCATGGATTAAAACACATGATGGTTTTTCTTGTGCTATGATGGGCTCAATCACACTCCCTTTACAAGTAGGACCAAAGAAATCAAATGCATCATTCTCTATCATCTCTAATTCATACCAATTTCATGTGAAGTTAGGCTACAAATTACTTCACTCTATGAATGTGGTCCCATCCATTTTCCATAAGTGCTTAAATTTTCCAGTCGGCAATGAAATATTCACAATGAACTATAGTGGCTTTAGACCCCTGTCTTCCTGTGGAAATTTCTCCATAGATTATTTTTGGCCTAAACCTAAGGAACATATAAGACCCCATGAAGACCTCCTTTTCCTATCCTATCAAAAATTCAATTCAAAATGTATATCCAAACTTTCTCTTGAAAACTTGCCTCCACCCATGATAGAACCTCCACCCATGCTTGAACCTCCACCACCTAAAGAAAACAATGTTGAGTCTAAAACCCATCTAAAACCCTTCCAACAAACCAAGACCCACCCATGAAAAATCCCTTGCCTATTTCCTACAAGAGACCTAAAGAAACCAAAGTCCTAATCTACCTCCTAAGGAAATTTATAAAGCCAAAGAGAAAGTGGTTGAACAACCTTCTATGGTTTCTTCTATTCTTCCCTCACAAGAAGAAAAGGAACCTATGGTTGAAAAACCCAATCCTACACAAACACAACTTGAAAATTGTACTAAAAGAAACTGTAATGCTAGAGAGTTTAGGCGTAGGCGTCGTGATATTGCTCAAAAGATGAATGAAGAGAACAACATTGAAAATCAAAATCCAAACTTGACAAAAGAAATAACCAATGACCCTCCTCTTTTACTAGAACAAACAGAAGCTATGTCTCCACCACAAAAAGGACCAACATCTTCTATGGATATTATCATTCTTCCTCCTGTTGTGGTTAACTTGGATGACGATGAGGAAACAACTAAAATCGATGAGGAAGTGCATAATGAGTTGAATTTGTTATTTTCCTCTTCTATGAGCTTAAATGACAAAAACCATGGCAATCCTCCTAAACCGAGTGATTCACCATGTGTTGAACCTGATGATTCTCCTATTACAACACTTGATGTTGTCCCTCTTGCTAGTGATCTGCATTTTGCATATACTGAACAAGACTAGGATGCGGATGACCTACTAAATGGTTGACTCGCATGTTCTTTACTAGTCTTTTTATCTTTTCTTTTTCTTTCCATTTTTATTTATTTTTCTTTTGATTACATGTGTGTAACATGATTCCCCATGATGTTTTATTTGATGTTTCTCTCTCTCTATGTGCATTCCTCTATTTGCACCTTCATTCTTCTATGTCATATACTTTTTCCTTTTTATTGATCTTTTCTCTTTATTTTCATTTTCATTTTTTTGTTTTCCTTTTTGGGATGCCGCAAGGCATTGAGACATTCATGTCTCCTACATGTTGATTACCAAAAAATTTCTTTCATTATCTTTTCCTTTCATTTGTCTCCATGTTTTCCTTTAGGGATCACTGCTGTGCTCCAGATTAATCCATTTCCATGTTGATCCAAAAGGCTTTCTTTTCCTTTGTTTTCACTCTCTTTGTGTCATTCTTCCAATTCTATGTGCATTTAGGGAATGATGACAGTTCTGAGCTCTTTAAAAA
>VDFB02270651.1:517052938-517131295 GCA_007258455.2 Sequoia sempervirens | reverse complement strand
ACTGGTAAAACAAGTAGTAAAAGTGACAGGGTAAAATGAACGAATTTTTTCTTTTTGTCATATTAGGGGGTTCAGTCGAACCCATGTTCGATCGAACCTATTTAAATATTTTTTTTTTAGGGTTTCTTTGGTTTGGTCGAAGCATGGGTTCGGCCGAACACAATGGTTCGACCGAACCAAAGAAATGGTTCAATCAAACCATTGTGTTCGGCCGAACCCATGAAATATGGTGAACAAGAAAAATGTGAAATTTCCTTCCTCTAATAAAGTGTAAACCACTATTCTAAAGCCACCCCTCATGCACATATAAAAGTTCTTCTATGATCACATTCTCTCCAGAAACGAGATTGATTAAAATCCCAGGAGTGAGCTTGTCATTGATTATGTCGTCTATGTAAAGAGGACCATCAGGTGCAAGTTTGATTGTTTCTTCTGAAGCGAAAGTAATGTCAATGGTTTGTTGTTTATGAGGCTTGATGTCAACCACTCCTATCATTGTATCAATAGGAATTTTTTCATCACTATCCATAGGACTCTATTCATCATCATCCATAGGAATTTGTTCATGATTGCTCATATTATCATCATCCGTGTCAAAATTCATCACATCGGGCTTCATTTCACTAGCCTTAACAAATGAAATATTATGGTTGAGCATGGGATTGGTAAATATTTGCAAGTTTTGGTTGGAAGGAGCCACAAAATTATTACCTTTGTTTTGTATCATGTCCTTTTTTTTGGTAATAAGCACAATAGGCATTGTCTCTAAAGCTCAGAGGTAATGCCTTACTAGGGTCAAGGGGTTGAACGTGAGGTAAGGTAAGCATGTTTTTGTTTAATAGTTGGGTCATAATGTTGTGAAGTGTGTCGGGTAAGGGAGCGAATTGTCTTTGTGGATCCCCAAAGATATAAGGATTACTCTTCTTTATAGAAACTACGTGGGTATCAACTGGTTGGGTAGGTTGAGAGGTGGAATTTAGTTGAAGGGAAATTTAATTTTGTCTTTTGAAAGGTTGGTAAGAATTTTGGTTTGAGGCTTCGGTCTTTTCGGGATAGGTAGGGGTGGCTTTTGGTTCACTACTGGTTAGGGAATTCTGATAGTATTGAAGGGTAGTGCATAAATGCATGAAGGAGGGGAATTTCATCATGGTGAGATTATTCCTTATCTTTCTTTGCAATTTTTCTAAGAACATCTTTTGAAGGTAGGAATCAAGAATCTTCACACTGATTTGGGAATAAACTGATTGGTAGCATGAAATAAAGTTAATGAATTTTTCACCCTCATTTTGCTTGCATCTCATCAAATCATCCAATGTCATTTCAGGGACCATGTGCAATTGTAAATGGTTAATAAAGGTCTCAACAAATTCATTGAATGAACAAATTGAGTTATTCGGTAATACAGAAAATGAATCCAAGGCAATGTCTTTCAAGGATGAGGAAAAAAGTTTAGCCAAAAAAAATTCTTCAAGGATAAAGTCACTACACAAAGTAGTAAAGGCATTGACATGATTTGTAGGATCTCTCTTTCCTCCATATTTCTCGAATCTAGGGATCTCTATACCTGGTGGAACTAGAGTTCTCAATATATCTGAGGACAATGGATTGCTCTTGACATAGTATGAAGGTGGACCATTTTGATTTTGATTTATGGTGGAAACTTGACATTGGATGGATGAATTTTTTTTTGAGAGGTGATTAATGATATGGTCATTGCTTGTAGTGTGTGATGGAGATGAATATGATAGTGGTATGTGTGTTGGAAGGACTAGGAACAAGCAATTGAACACAATATGGAATGCAATTTTTTTCAATTTTTGAATGCAATAAGAATATTTCTAAATGTAATTAAGATGAATAAAAATGCACTTTTCAATTTTTTTAATGAAATGAAATGATGCAAGAAATTAAAAATGCAACCTATATGCACTTTCACTAATGCAAATATAGGAAACCCTAAATGCAATTTCACTAATGCAAAATGCAAGATACCTTAGATGCACTTTCACTAATGCAAGATGCAATGCAAGAATGAATGCAATCTAGATATAAGGAATTTAATGGACTCCAAATAAGAAATGAAATGAATTCTCAAAAGAGTCGGGTTCACCAAAATGATGAATTGAAAAATACAATATCTAAAGATATCATTCTTTTTCCACCAATCATTCAATAATGTCCTAGGGGTCCTAATAGGAATGACTAACAACCTCACAAGGTGAGTCAATTCACAATTAGGAAGGACCTAGGAGGGGGTTCTTTGAGTTCTAAGGGGTTCACCACCAAGAAAATTCTTGGAAAAGATTTAATGTTGGAAAACACAATGTCATATGCAAAATAACCTAAAACTAGAAATATATTCTAAATGAGAGATGCAAATAATGAAATTATGTAATAGTAAGATAGTATGTGTGCACCTGGGAAATGTGGAGATTCTATGAGGATTCTAGAAACATAAAGATGCTTCCAAAAAGTGTTGTGGAGGACTAAGACGACCAGAATGGCGTATTAGTCCCACTACTATTTTTCAGGGAAAATATAGAGTCTTCAGATGTCAAAATCAGATCTAAAGGAATCTTTGAAAAATATGATCGGGAGGAATAAGACACCCAAGATGGTGTATTATTCTTTTTTTTAATTTCTGCAAACTCTGAACAGGATCTTGAGGTCCAAGGTCTACACTTGCTTCCTTTTCGATCTCAAGTTCTAAAAATTTTAGATTCAGCCTATAGGTGAGTTTCTGTAAAGTTTACAACTTTGTAATGAAACTTTGCACTCCAAGTGATCTTCAAGTCTTCAACCTAGATTTGCAATCACAAATATGCAAGATGGTAAAAACTTGTTGTTTGTTAGTGAATGGGTGTTTGCCTTGGTCAAAACCCTTGTTGGTAACCAGACCTTGAAATGAAATAGAAATAATGAAGGAAATGGTGAAAGAACAACATGCAATGCTACAACTCACCAAACCCTTATAAAATCTGAAAACTTGTGTGCAATGGCTGCAATGGATATGGATCTTGAATGCTTGAGAAAGATAAATTTGATTACTTACTTGAATAAACCCAACATCACAAATGTTAGCACAATAACACACATGATGCATGAAAACTCTTTGATATGATACTTGAATCTTGAAATGGCTCCAAATGCTTGATAAATGTTCTCTTGAATGCTCTCACAAAATACTTGGATGCTTAGATTGCTTGATAGATTGCTTAGGATTAAAAATGAGAGAAGGAACCTTGTATTTATACTTATGTATGCTTAATATCCCAAAATTACATCATACCAAGCCAACATATGAATTCATTGAATAAAGGTAATCACACTGGTACTGAAATTAAATCCACGAAAATGACTCAAGGAGGATTAAGGCACCTAGGTTGCATCTTAGTCTAGTCTAAAATTGGGGCCTGAGACACCAAAATAGGACTGATGGTCCATCTCAAAATCAAAGGTCCAAAAGCCTTGAGAGACAAAAGATGCCAGTGGCGTTTTGGTCTGACCAAAGTGGGAACATGCATTGATCCTTCTAAATTATCCTTTATGCATTAGATAATGTGGGATTAAATTGAAAGGATGTAATTCGCTTTGACTTGTGGACACAAAATAAGTCAATTAATCACATAAAGAGCATAAATAAAAGCAAAAGCGAGGCCCAAACCAGTATGAAAATACAAGGTATGTGCATTTTCTACATTCGATCCCACGCTATTTATTTTGAGGGAGAAATGTGAGATGATTACATGCCACAATATACTACTAGTTGTTACTGAAATGATGTGAAAATGGGTGTGTTCTATTCAAATGGGGGTTCACCAATAATTTAGTACAAATAGAAAGGTAAAACTGGGGTATAATGCACGTATTGTCCTCTATCTCATTAGGAAAAAGAGATCCCTTAAGCCAAGGTTGAATTTCAGCCCTTAGGTGACTCAACCTTGAAGGAGATCATGTTGTTTTCTTTATGATCTAGGATGGGGCAGATATGCTAAAACAACACTTTGGGAGAAAGACTTAAAATAGTAAATAAACCCAAAAATGCAAAGTGACACTTGAAATCAGAAGATTAAACCTTAATCTAATGGGACTCACAACTTTCAAACATATCTGAGATGGTTTAGTATTTTTGCATCTACCATCAAAATGTTGTTGTTGAGTGTCCTCTGGGACTCATTCACCCAAGGGAAAATGGGTCTTTGAAGGGCTTTATGAAATTAGTTTTTGGGTTCTCTAGTTCTATGTATGCACTCTCGAATTCTCTAGATTTCATAGTTAGAAGTTTGAAAATAAATCTTGTAGATGATTTTCCGTGGCTTGATGATAAATTTTGTCAACTTTTACAATTTTTCTCTTTGATAGATCAATCTTTCTTCAACCTAAGATCTTCAACACAAACACAAGAGAGAAAAATTGTTTGTTTTTGGTGAGTGGTGGTTTGCGCACGTTCAAACTTGGGTTTGTCAATTAAGCCTTGAATTAGAACAATGACATGAAAGAATGATGAATGAACAATTTTTCATGTTTGCAACTACTGAAACCCAGCAATTTGAAACCATGAAGGGTACAGCAACTTGTTTAGAGCTCTCAAAGGTGCAGATCTTGCATAAATGAAGCGATTAAGGATATTGATCTGATGCTTGAAACCTACATCACAATGTTAGCTCCAAAAACATGCATGATTCTTGATAACTTTGACATGATGCAGCTTGAGATCTTGAATGCTGCAACAAATGCTTGATTAATCTACTCTTGAACACCTTTGACAATAATCTTAGCTCTAGGAATGCTTGCATACAAAATATAGGATTTGAATTGACAAAAAGACCTTGCTTTTATAGGTAATTTTCTAATTTCCCAAAAATTAAACATTACAAGCCAACACTTAAATCTTGAATTTAGGACCTTAAGATGCCACCAAAAACATGTTTAAAATTTGAAATTGTGATCTTAATGGGACATTTTTCCACTCTAACCTAAATAATTAGGACCTGTTGTTCATTTCTTGGTGATAAAATTAATAAATGGTAATTAAATCACAAATCCCTTTAAAGAATTGCATTACTTGGGCTTGTAAGTGATGGAAGAATTTAGGCAATTAGAGAAGCTTATTAAGTCTAATTAATTAAGGGATTGGCTTATAGTGTGAAAATGTAAAGGAGTACATTTTTTGACAGTGCAGTTACCTAGAGATTTTTGAGCCCATTATGTAACTTTAAGCATGGCATATAAGGAGTCTTAAGTATAGGAGAGAGAGATATAGATTTGGTTACACTCATTTCTTATAGGGATAATAAGGTATCAAAGGTTTAGGTATTGATTGCATAGTGTTATAAGATGAGGGGTGAGGTTGATGTGCTTATATGAGAGAAATACTTGGATGTGATGAGAGAAAAGAGTGTTGAGATGACACATGGCACTCTATAGAGATAGGTTGAGTAGCTCCATATAGATATTCAAAGAGCTTAGATCACTGGACCAACCAACCATAATCATCCTAGAGTATAGGCCAAGTAATAGATTATGATACAATTATGGATGATGAAAGTTTGAATCACAAAAAATATCAATGCAAAAATCACACTTCAACAATCACTTCAATAAAGCTCAAGGTATTGGCTCAAAAATTAGAATTTAGATAACAATAAAAGTCATCATATCTAAGATTTTGATTTTCTCCATTGTGGGTTACTCTTTAAAGTAACAAACTATGAAAGAACAATAATGATATGGTGGAATGGTAATGAAAAATGATCAAGGATAAATGATACTTGTGCTTGACAATGGTAATGATAAATGCTTGATAATACTTGATAATGCTTGATAATGTTTGATCATGAAAGTGATAGAGTGATTTTTTTATCATAAGAGTGCTAGGGGGTTTGAATGGAATGAAAGCTTATTATTTATATGCTTCACTTGATATTTAATAAATGGTGGAGATTAATTTCCAAGATTAATGGATAGGAAAATTCAAGGTAGGGTAAGACCTAAATTTGAATTTTGATGGAGGGAAAGATTAAAGGAATTAATTAAATTAAAAAATTTAATTCAAAATGATAGTTGGAGAAATAAATTAATATTAATATATTTATTTTAGAGGAAAAGATTTAAATTTAAATAAATTATTTTAATTTATTTAAAAGAGGAGTGTTAGCTAATTAAATAATTTTTAAAAAATATTTAATTATGGAGGACCAAAGATAAATTGAGCTTAATTAATGTTGGAGAGAAAGTGATAAATTAATTAAATAATTTAAAATCATTTAATTATTATGAATGAAAGGGGAAAATATTAGCTTAATTAAATAATTAAAAATTATTTAAATATGTACATAGAAGAAATGATGAAGATAATGATGAAATGATAAGATGAAAATGTATTAGTCATTTTTAGGTGTCTAAATTTTTCCCTTATTTGAGACAATATGTTTTATAGCATTGTTTCAAAGAAAAATATTAATGATATGCCCCGATATGCCTCAGTGAACTGAGTGATGGAAGCAAGATGCCCCCTCGAGAGATTGACCAATGATTTTTTTTTGTTCAAGCTCACAACATGATGGATTAGCTAATTCTATGATAATGACGATGATATGATGACGACGATGATGATGATGATGATGATGTTAATTATGATTATGCATATATATGATGATGGATAGATGCTATGATTTATTATGATTATGGATGTTTATTATTGTGATAATTATGATTTATGATTATGATGCACATGTTATGGTTATGATATTATGATGCATGCTAACATTTATGAATGGAGGATATTTAGTGAAATCAATCTCCACTAGGGATCAAATATCAAAATGAAACCTATAAAGAGAAGATGTAACAAAAGGTGATATGCAAAATGAACAACATGCAAAGGATAAAAACAACTCTTTGTTACTTTGAAGAGGAACTGTAGAAAGTGGATGTCTTTTTTTATTTACCCACCTTGCATGGACTTTGACACAACACACAATCACACATTCAGAGAAAGATATGCCTTCATCAAGATAATAGGAGAAAAAATATATCTAAACATGCAAAAGGAAGAAACTCAAGCCTCGATCCAAGATTCTCTAAGCTCATTAAGATATAGGCTTTCATCGAGTAAATGTGGGAGAAAAAATAAAATCAAGAAAGCAAAAGAAAATCAATTGAGAAATGAAATCAATAGCCAACATATCTCTTGCCAACAGATAAGCTCAATTTTGATAGATAGGGCCCATTTTAGGAAGGATGCATTTGTTAGGACCTTACTCTATTTTGATAATTCCCATTGTAGGAAAGATAATTCTGTTAAGGCATGGAAATTGTTTTTCATAGTTATAACTATTTATGCTGAAAATTGAAAAACTGATTTAATCTAGCAAACCCCAAATCAATATTTCAACATAACCTTAATGAAGCATTTCTTAATTAAAAACACCAAAAAAATGAAAACTAAACTATGCAAAACTAAAACAAATGCCTTCAAAAGAAAATCAGCTCCATTTTTTTCCTATTTCACCATGATTTTGAATTATGCATTTGATGCTCTCAGATTTTTTTATGAGAACAAGTGCAACAAGAAGCTGTGATGAACAGAAAAGAAGATTAATAATGTTTGAATGTATATGATTTTTGGTGAGAAGAGAAGCCTTTTATAGATGTCCTCATGGGAAAGATCTAGATTTCAGGGAGAATGTGGGATAGATGATTGAAGTGGGAAAATGCATATTGCAATTAATTGAAATGAGAGAGATAACAGATGGATTTTATTATATAATGTAGGTTAAAAGCTTAGAATGAAGATGTATTTGTGAATTAATGAATGATTTAAATGGATTTATGTATGCAAATGGTTTAATGAAATATACAATTGGATAAATATTAAATGTTGTGAATTTAGATGAATGATTTAATGATTTTAATGCATGGATAATTTAATAATTGTGCAAATGGAGCAATATGAAATGATTTATGGATAAATGGTTGATTATGCAAGTGGTTAAATGCTTATAATATTATTGAATGAATAAATCCTTATAATATGGATATGATTTAAATGAATTAATGAATGAGTGGAAGAAATATATTAAATGAATTAATTAAATAGATAACAATATCCATTTAATTAATAGATGAAAAATAGGATAATTATGAGGATAAATTTTGAGTCTCTATAATAATGAAAGGTAGTCAATAAGCTATGCAAGCCAAAGATTTAGCTCAAAAACTAAAATTTTTTTTGCTTGATTTTTGTTAAAGCTCAATGTTTTTAGATTAAGAAAGTAATCTCAAGATACAGGAATCCAACCCAAAAACCAAGGACAAAGGAAATTTGCCCCTAATTAGGGAAAAAGTTGACATGGATAAAGGACATGACAAGATAGCCAAATAAAAATGATATGTATGAACAACCAAGTCATGGTAGACAAGGAAAAGGACATGCAAATGATTAATGATAGGAAAATTAAATGGAGTACAAATGATAGGTGAAAAAAATGGAATGTAATGATGAAAATAGTATGTACAAACTGCTAGGATACCTTGAGGGTCATGCATACAATTTCTTAAGATAAATGTTGTTAATATGATCTTCTCAAGGTTCTCCTTTAGCTGTAGCAAGTTTATAATATCTTGAACAATAGTTTGCTATAATTATAAAAGTCCCAACCAATTACATTTAAACTTTCATTTCTTGTCTCTATCCTATTGATTATTTTGATTCTCTTTTAGGACCATATCTCCAATATTAAAATTTTGAGTTTTGATGTTTTTATATGACTACTAAGATGGAAGTAATTGAAGATGTTACTAAGGAAGGTAATCCTTCCAATCAATATGGTGACTCTGCAAATGGGTACCTCAAATTTGAACCTAATGATGATAGAGGAGATGTCTACATCACTCTGGGTGAGCCCACCTATGCCACTGTCACAAGAGGTCAACAAAATACTAATAAAAAAGGTACTCCAAACTCTCCAAAAAAATTTCCTACTAGAGCTAGTGTCATTTCAAAAAGTGAAAATGTGTCACACATAGTAACAGAGGATTCTTCCAAATCCTCAAATTTTTCACCTACCAAAAATTTTACCAGATCTTTTGATATTGTCGAATTCTACAAAAAACCTAAGGTGCAAATTTCATAAGAAAAATATTTATGGATGAATCCTAAGGAGTTCGATAGAATAATTGAATATGTTAGGGTAGGATAATTTGAGTCCCATGCAAGCTTAGATAATCAAATGATTAGTTCTCAGGACTCAGCTGCTAATGTAGCATCCAACAGTCAAAAATCTTCATCATACACCTTTGAGGATAAACCCAATCCATTCTATGTATCATTGTTCATGAGTGGGTTCATATTGAATAACTGCATTGTTGACTTTGGTGCTTCTGACAATGTTATGCTTGCACAAATTGCTCGTTCTTGGGGCTGAATTTAACTAAGACATTTGGAAAATGTTGCTCTATAGAATCCAATCAAATTCCCTTGACTGGGAAAATTAAACATGCACAAGTTGCACTTGCAGCTCATCCAAACAAATGACTCAAGCTCACAATTTTGGTGGCTAATATACCTGCTATTTATGGTATTCTCTTGAGTAGAATTTTTTATAAAAACCTAGGAGGTGAAATCCAAGTAGATTGGTCCTATGCTACCATACCTATTGGGAGTAAGAAAGTGTGCTTAGAGCTTGAGCCTAAGGCCAATATAACAATATTAAAATTGGAAGATCCTAAGGTACATATTTTGTTTGTCGAAGCTGAATTTGGGAACTATATTTTTTTAGATGAGGATACAAAAGCCAATAAGGTTGCTCCAGATTCAAATTTAGAACTTTGGATGATGGAATTTGATGGGAGCTGCTCTAACTCTGGATCAGGAGTAGGTGTGGTGCTTATTTCCCCTTCAGGTGAACAATTTCCTTTCTTTTATAAACTAGAATTTGCAAACACTAATAATACTGTAGAATATGAGTCTCTTTTATTGGGGTTGGCTGAAGCAAGAAGTATGGGAATTAAGATGCTTAGAGTTTTAGTAGTTGTAGAGTTGATTGTCAAATAGGTGTGGAAAATTTTTACTGTGAAAAATGAAAGGCTAAGACATTATAGGAACAAGGTATGGGATTCTATTGAGTTTTTTGACACTTTTTCAATAAAGGTTGTTCCTAGAGAACTAAACTCTAGGGCTGATTCATTAGTAGTTTCTTTTTCCTTATTACTCCCACATCCAAATTTCAAGAATAAATCGTAGAGGGTTGAGCTGATTTACTAATCCAGTGTCCCTAATAATGTTAACCTTTGGCAAGTATTCGAGAATGATAAGAAGATTCAGGCCTTCCTACAGAATACTGAGATATTTTCCAAAACCTTTTTCCAAGGGAGCACCAGTGAGTGTAAAGAGTTTAGCCATGATGATATCAATGACCTGAAGGATGGAGTCATTCAATTGAAAGGTAATCATATTTCTAAAGGGTTGGTCTCTTTGGAGGACCTATTTGACCATCACAATTGATCTATTAAATGGAAAATGAGTGAATCTATTGATAGATTAGGAGAGTTTGAAGCAGTAAACATTGGTGATCTTCACTCCCCTAAGCTAGTTTACATTGGAAAATGTTGTTCTCTAGAAGAAAGGGAAAGACTAATAGCCTTACTCATTAAGTACAGGGAATTTTTTTCCTAGTGCTATGATGATCTTAAGAACTTTATAGGTGGAAAATTCTAGCATCACATTCCACTGAAAGGAGGGATAGCTACCTTTAAGAAAAAAAAATGAATTAAAACCCTAAGGTAATTGATGTGATTTTCAGGGAAATTGACAAGATGCTTAAAGCTAGAATAATCTACCTGATTCATCATTCTATCTCAATAGAAAACATTGTTCTGGTCTACAAGAAGAATGGTGAAATAAGAATATGTGTGGATTTTAGGAACCTTAACCAAGCATCTCTGAAGGACAATTATCCACTTTCGAATATGGACCATAATCTCTAAATAGTTGTTGGCTCAAAGATGATGTCCATGTTGGATGGTTTCTTTGGCTATAATTAGATTAGTGTGGCAGAAGAAGACCATCATAAAAAAAAATCACCAATGAACTTATCAATGTCAAAGGAAAATTTTAGAGAGCCATGGACTTGTCCTTTGGAGATCTCAAGAATAAGATCATAGTCATCTACCTTGATGACTTGATGGTGTTTTCTAAGAAAAGAGTGAATCATTTGAGGGATTTGGAGCAAGTACTACAAAGGTGTAAAGAGCATGGTATCTCCCTTAAACCTAAGAAGTTGGTATTTGGAGTTACTGAGGGTAAACTGTTAGGTCACATACTGTCCAAAGAGGGGATAAAGATAAACCCAAAGTGAGTTAAATCTATCATTTAGCTAAGTCTTCCTTCTATCAAAACAAGTGTAAAATCTTTCTTTGGCCAAGTTAACTTCTTGAGGAATTTTGTTTCAGATTTCTTTGAGATTACCAAACATATAGTGGATATGATGAAAGAAAAACAAGTCTTTAGGTGGAATGAAGCTGGAAAGAAAACCTTCAATGACATCAAGGAAGCCATTTACCGTGCTCTTGTTCTAGTTTTCTTTAATTTCAAAAAGGATTTCATCATTTACTGTTATGCTTCAGAGCACACTGTGTCTGCTATCCTACTTCAGGCCGATGAGTAGAATGCAAAAATTCCCATATCCTTCATGAGCATACCATTGAAGAAGCATGAGCTTAATTACTCCCAAATAGAAAAGCATTCTTTTGCAATGGTTAAAGTGATCAAATAATTTCATTTCTATATACTGCACTCGCATTCAATTGTATACATACTAGACCTTGATTTTAAAAGCATCCTCACTCAACAAGATATTGGTTGCCATAGAAGAGGAGGATGGATTGCAAAGGCACAAGAATACGACCTAGATCTCAATCCTATAAAATTAGTTCGAGGTAGAGGAATTTGTAAACTAATGGTGGAAGATTAGAATGAGTTAGAAGATGAATAAGACCTTCCCTTGGTATTGACCATTAGCCTCCAGGATGAATGGTTCTCATATATAGCCTATTACCTCACTTATGGAGAATTTCCAATGCATCTTTTAGGAAAGAAAAGGAGGAACCTAAAGTTGAAGGTATCCACGTATATAATCTAGGAAGACATTTTGTACAAAAGAGGACTAGATAGTGCATTTCTGAAATGTGTGGACAAAGGTCAGCAAGAGAGGTTGATGGGAATTTTTCACAATGAAGCATGTGGAGAACATTTTTCTTCAACCATGACTTCCTTCAAAATTCTAAGGCATGGTTATTATTAGCTAGGTATGTTTAAATATGCTTATTACTTGGTAGTAAGATGTGAAAAATACAAGATGTTCGTAGGTAGACCCTAGTTGGTAGCACTCTGGCTTAGGCCTATTGTGATTGTTGGACCCTTCCAGCAATGGGGCCTTGATTTCGTAGGGCCTATATTAGCCCTCAACCAAGTGAAGGTCACATACATATTCTCATAGCAACATATTATTTTACTAAATGGGTTGAGGGAATTCCTGTGAAGGGAACCACTTTGGAGGTGGTTTGTGATTTCATTAAAGAGAACATTCTAGTCAGGTTCAAGGTACCTTATAAACTAGTCATTGATAATGGAACAAGCTTATCCTCTAGCAAAATATCAATTTTTTCTATGACTATGGAATCTCCTTATTACACTCAGCTAATTACTATCCAAAAGGAAATGGTTAGGCTAAGTCTAATAATAAAAATTTGGTCAGTATCATTAAGAAGTTGGTAAACAAGAACTAGAAAGATTGACACAAGAAGCTCTATGAGGCTCTGTGGGTAGATAGAATGACTCTAAAGAAAGAAATTGGGATGAATCCTTTTGATTTGGTATATGGAGTATGAAGTGTATTGCCTCTTCCACTGGAACTATCAACCTATAAGCTAAAGACTACAATTGATGTTCAAGAATTCCACGATGCTCTGGAAAAGAGAATATTGTACTTGGAAAAGATTGAAGAACAACATGATGAAATGGTCGATTAGATAACTATGCATCAGGAAAAGTTCAAGAAGAATTTTGATAAGAAGGCCAGACCGAGGAATTTTATGATTGGAGAATTAGTATTGCTATGGGATAAATGTAGGGAGCTAAAGGGTGCTCACAAAAAAATTGATGCTCTCTAGACTGGTCCATTCAAAATCACCTAGGAGTATGGACCTAATACCTTCCATATGGCCTATTTTGATGATACTCAGGTATGCACATTCCTTATAATGGGTAGGATCTTGAGCTCTACCAGATTTGATTGCCTTTCAAAGTTCCTCTTTGTAAATAGTTAGTCTAGGATTTTGCTTTGGTTTTGGTTGTGTCTTCTTTTGGTGTCTAAAGGTTTTGGTTTGAATGATATTTTGACTTTTTTTCCCATTGGATAAAGCACTAATCATGTAAGTTTCACTTCTGGGTTCTTTGCTTCATCCTTATCAATCTTTGTCTCTAGTCAGAGCCAGTTGTTATCATGTTTTTGGTCATCCTTGGAAAATATATTTTATTCCTAATTTTGGCTAAGTTATGAGTCATTAGTATTTTGAGTAAACAGTATAAATCAAGTGATGCTTATTGAAATTTCTCCAACCTTCCATTTTTCTACCAGAAGACTTTCCCTCAGTGCTTTGTCTTTAACATGCAATAGTGTTTTTTCAAGTTATGTGAACCTTTGTACGTCCTGCTCTGATCTATTTTCTTAGTTAAGTCAATGTTAGTGGTGTTTTATTAAGTTCATAAAACTCCCCCATATACTGCCTAGAGAAAGAATGATCAACTCGTCAGTGCTTATTAAAGGGCGGGCAATGTTTTATAATGAAATATGAACCTTGACAGTGATTTACAAAGGTATATGAACTACCCATTTCTTTTCTCCTTAGCTATTTCTTTCCAATTTTTTGAAAAGCAGTTGCAATGAAGTGGTGATTTGAAAGCTGACGCATGCCTACATGACAAGAGGATGCCATTTAATACCTATCTACTTGCACATTTCCCATAGGGAATTAAAAGGAAATTCATGCAAGAAACATTCTTTAGTTACGACATTAATACTAGTTGACATGACGAGGAAGAGCACAATGATGCAGATTTTCATCCTCTAGATCTGGGTGTTTTGAGGTATTTACATTTTTATCTATTTCTTTCAAATTGTAGTCTCCAAGCTTAATTCTCTCCGCATTGTAATCTACCTAATGAAATACCATTCAAACCCTAGGATTTTAGTCATGGCAAGAATTAAGTGCTAGGGTTACAAGTATATCTTAGGGTTAACTTATGACATGCTTGAGATAGAGGACACTAAGCTTGGGCAAGTGAATATGAATTAATTTAGAGAAAAATTCAATTCACCCAATCCACCTTCCATCACACAAAAGGTAATCAATAAAAAATTGGTGGAAGTAGTTGCATTCCCTATGGTGGTCCAATGCCCAAAGTTAATTCTTGAATGCATTAGGCATTATGATTCCTAGGTTTGAGAGATCCGAACAAAAGATAATAGGTTGGTGGTTAAAATTCAAAGAACCATCTTTACCTCATGTCTAAAGATTATAGAAAAAGAGGCTTACTCAACCCTAGATTTCACTAATGCTTAGATTGAGTTCTCACTCAAAAAGGGGTATTATTGGAATATAATGGTGAAGAATTGGCTGGCGAAGCCTAGGCAGGGAAAATCTCAATTGCCTTGAAATATGCATAAGAATAATTTTGTAGATTAGATATATGATATAGTTATGATGTTGCAAAAAGTCTAGGGAAACGAGGATGCTTATGGGTTTTAAGAGTGGATGTAATTTTTCATCTAGATTGTGCTTGATGGAATCCAATTTTTAGACTGGGTGCAACTCATTAGTGACAAGTTGAATAGTTTGCTTGTTTTTTACACCCTTAATAAATCATTTCACATGTCCTCATACTTAATATATGCCATTGGATATACCAGGTCATGGCGAGGATTGAGAGCAAGTGACCTTCCCTCTAACTAGGTATCAATTTTTGAGTACCTTGATAAGTTACAATTGAACAAGAGTTTCCTTCATCATAGAAGGATATATCATACCTTTACCATGAGGATGACCAGGGAGTAACAACGAAAAATTAAGATTTGGATTTCACCAGAAGCCATGTAGTTTGTCAATTTCTATGGTATCCATTTTATCCAGTTGTAGAGGTTCTCTTATATAAGAGTGGAAAATTTTACTGGTTTCCCTATAAAGCTCCTAAGGAACCTAAAAGATAAATTTGTAATAATTGAGGTCTATAGGTAGCTAGATGATGTTAATAAGAGGTGCAAGAACGAAGAAGAGTGATAGTGTAGTTTCCAGTTGGTTTTGGTCCTTTCACTTGTGAATCCATGTATGATGCTTTGAACATAGAAAAGGAGATGTTAAGGTATAATCTGCATACTTATGATGACATTTTCCTTTTGACCTCAAAGATTATGTGAAGGATAATTTGAAACTAGGACTTGGCTTCTTTCATCTTCCAACTTTAGAGGATTATTGGGTTGAATGCTTTGATGAATTTGAGGTAAGGAGAAGGAACTAGATGAGATTATCTTTGATACAAATAGTCACTTATGTCTTGGGTTGGGATGTACAAGGAATTGAGGATGATGAATCTGGTCTAGTAGATTCAATTTTCATAGAATTGATAACAAACTGAACCATCCCTGCTATGGATTGGAGTAATAAGAAAACATAGAGAATTGAAGAAAGGACCACATATGTTTTGGAAAGGACTCAAAAGTGGGTCACTAAAGATAAAATAAAACAATCTGCCCCTAAACTAGGTCACAGAACACTCAGCCTGCAATAGGCAATGATCAACCTTCTATGATTGTAGGGATTTATAGAGAAATTTCATGTGTTATGCAGTCAAAAGGCTAGGGTGATGGTGACAAGGAAACTCCTAATAGGAATGTGTTCCAGTAGAGTTGTGGAGAATATCTCTTTGATCTACCCATCTAGACAAGGATAAAAGGGAAGAAGGAGAAGAAAGTTATTTAGGAAACATTAAAATCAATACTTCCTCCTCATCCCATTGGTCATCGCCTATTAGAGAGGTAAATGAACCTCCTAAGCAGAGGTCTACTCCACCTTCATCATACAACATACAAACCAACACTCCTCCCATGAAGAGAGCATTAGTTGGCTCTTCCAACTCAAAGGTGACCAATGTTTTTGTTACCCTTGTTTGGCTAGAAGATACTTTATCAAACAAAAGGAAAGAGGTGCAGCTAGATCTTTTAAGGTAAGATATGGTGGTTCAATTTCTTCAAAGGACCATAAAGCCTAAGAAGCTGAAAAATACTACTAGGTTAATAGATGACGACAACTCAAGGAATCTATGTCTATAAGTTGCATGTCCCACTACAAAAAAAGAGGTTACTGAGGTGACTGCAAGTGACTTTGACATTGACAGGATTAACTTAGGACCTCCTACAAGGGATGGAGATGCACACAACTTCTAGGTATCAATAACAAGGATGGTTGAGTGATCTAAGAAAGACAAGTAGAGTAAGGACGAGTTAAAGAAATAAGTCCAAGTTTTAACTGAATGTCTAAAATAAGTTTTTGATCTTCCTCTGAGTGATCCCACAATAGTGGTTTACAATTTTTTGGCCAAACTAGACACTGAAATTATTATTTTTAACTAAATATTCACTTTCGAGTACCTATAGTGGCTAAACTATGAGGAATTTGAAGATAATGCAAACTAGAGTTTTGTGACATTTTGTCTATAGATTCTAAATATATTTTTTTCAAAATTTTTGGAATCAAATTGTACTTATTTTTCCATCTCCCTCAAAAACTAGTTTTTTTCAAAAAACAACATTTTTAAAAAGTGACGCTCACCATATAACGCATAACTTTTTTTCCATGAAGGATAAAATTCTAATTCTTTCGAATTTAGATTTTTAAGTCTGATATCTAGTTCTAACACTTGGTTAGATAGTTTTTTACTGAATATTTTTTCTTTAATCAAGTTTTGAAGTCAAACAAATTACAATTCAGACATAGCGCGACCATATAACATGTAACTTTTTTGTATGTATTGAAATTCTTTTTTTTTTGTTGGATCAAAGAATTGAATATCTCGTGCACTCATATTTTTCAAAAAAAAAAAAATTGACAATCTTTTATTTTTCCACATGTACAAAACATAGAATTTTATTTTTTAGTGAAAAACATACATTCACAAGAAATAAAAAATAGATATAATAATAAAATTAAATTTATTTAAAATTATACTTTTGGGTAAGCTTATAATAAGGGATACATACTTACAAAAAATAAATTTTAAATGAATTCATTTGATCCCCCAAAAGGTAAATCAAAAATTGTTTTTTATCAGCATTTTGATAGGTGTAAAGGAGACTCCATTATAGGTATGGTTTAAAACTAGTAGGGTTCTATCCAAGGGGGTTTGATCTATGGTAGTTTGATCAAACCCTCTTCAATTGGAATTCTTGAAATGAAACTTTTAAAGGATTAAATAATTATATTTTCTAAAAATATGTGATTTCAACAAAAATCATAATCTCCCAGAAATTGTAAACCAACTTTGTGGGATCACCCCTCCTCAACCAATTTCTCAAGTTGAATTGTCCTCTAATCCCATGGAAATGATAGGGAAGGAAGCAATAACTAAAATAAAAATTTGCAAAACCTTTGGAAAAGCTATTGAGGAGTGGAGTGTTTGTTTAGTAAGGAAATCTAATTAGATTATTTTTGAATCTCTTAGATGTCTCCAAAGGGTAAATGCTTCAAGGTCTGAGATTGAAGAGAAAATCATCACTATTGAGAAAGAGGAAAGAATATGGCATTAGTACACAAATAAAATTAAAGCAATGATAAGATTTAGGATGGAGAAGTTAGCCACAAAGAAAATCATACCTAATGTTGTTGATGCCCATTGCATGATCTAGAATAAGAGTGTAGAATGAAAATTACAAATCACAAGGTAGGGCCTATAGAAACTCCAAGAAATCATAACTAAATGCAATGTGATCTTAGATGAGATTCATAAGAATCCTGTCACCCTCGGATTGCAACTTAATAGGGGAGAAGATGAAAAGGGTGAGAATGCTAAAATATTGGAGAATGATATCCAAAAAATAGTTGATGGGATTTTTAGCTCCCAAAATTTCAATGTTGAACATATGAAGAATTTCAATGACTTGGACCTTATCCTGTCTCAGGTGTCTGGGCTCATGGAAACTTATGATCAGAGAATTGAAGTTGTTCGAGATAGCTAGCTAGTGTGGGGGTTACGAATGGGGAACATAACTATTCCCCAACATAAGGAGCTGCCACCTATAGCAAAGGCTTTCCAAACCATGTGAAAAAGAGTCGCTACATCTACAAAATCTAGAAGTGAAGTGCCACCATCTTAACTTTTCAGTTTCTCTTTTATTTCTTGAAAAGACTTTATAGTTTTAGGTAGTTATGGGCAAGAAAGAGAAGCAGTTACTCATCCACTTATATGTGTGTGTGTGTTTATTTTTAATTAGTTACTTTCTAGACATCATTTTACAAAGACCTGATATTATATGCTTTGAATACAATTCTGTTTTACTGTGAATTGAAATTGTCAGTTGTCTGTCTGCATCTAGTTTATGGGATAATTTGATATTCTTAAATCTGTGTGTTTGAGTATATCTTGATGTTTATGCTTATTCCTGTGTGTGAGTGTATGCATCTATCTCTATAATAAATTTCACTTTTCAGATAATATTGGGCTTATATTTCAATTATTGTTTCATCATATGTGAACTAGTCTTTGTGCCAATATCTTTATCGTATTTCCTTTGCATATGATATTGGAAATCTTTCTTATATTGGGTTCTACCTTTCCTTCTTTTGAGTTAAAAGCATATAATGTGTTTGTTTATTTTTTAGTTAAATTCATTAAATATCATATAAGGGAGTTGTACCTATAAATTTAGAGGATAATCACTTTCCTAAAGAGGGTTATTATCCAGAGCTATTGGGACAGAGACACCTTTTCTAGGAAATAAATCTACATTATCTCAAGGTGCCCAATCTATTAGCCAACACTATGCTACAACATAAACTAGGTTTTCATTTATTACACTCTACATCCACATCACAGTCTCTTAACCATGACATAATTTATATTCATTATAACCATACATGTAAGAGTATGCAACCTATTCAATACTTTAGATTTTATTTCCAATTTTTTTAATTAGCCACATCACTTATACTACTTGATCTAAAAGAATAGTAGTAATATTTCAAAACCAATAATTTCTTGATTGTATTGACTTCATAGTTAAATTATTTCATATACATCTAATTTCTCTACAAGAGTATTCATAATGATATTTATTTAACTACACATCAATTAAAATTGAATTTTACTTATGATCTATCTAAATATTACAAAATTCAACTAGAGAACTTCATATGCATAGTAAAAATTTAATTTCTAACAACATCAATCACATTACAACATGTACATGATTGATTATAAAATAGAATAATATAGATATATGATATGAAGGTGAGAAATAATCTTTATTAACATCCAATAGGTATCTGGAATATAATTGACACCTTCTCATCAAAATAAATAAAATTTAATGTCATAAAATTATATAAGAGTTTTATTGACACTAATTCAAATCAAAATTTCTAACACATATATATTTCAAGCTCATGTATCATAATATATAAATTTATCACCATACAACCTTTAAATATAAGTTGCACCATGGTACAAGATAATTATCCCAAGGTAACTCTAACCTCATAGGTTTTAATACTACAACAAAATGAATAAATTTATAGGTATTCATGTCCAAAAGCCTTAATCACATGTATCATGGATATTATTTGGTTATAATAATATTATGGAGATCATCTAGTAGCCTTGAGGGAATGACTAGAGGCATTATCAAACTTAGTGTTAACTTCTTTAAGGAGTTTCAACTTCCTAGCCATATCATTACTAATTTTATATTCATGTGCAAGTTGTGATAAATTATCAAATACCTCTTCTTAATTAGTTAGTTAAACATAATTAATTAACTAGCTAATCACTTGCACATTCCTAAGTACAATTAATTCAATTAATCACATCTAAAACCAACTTATCGCCCAAAAACTACAACAAATCTCATTCATCTATTATTTCTAGACAATCCTTACCCTTAATTTATCCCATGTGACTCTCACATATGTGGAGAGATCTATTGTCTCCTCCCTATATCCTTATTGTCCTCACACATATATGAGAGAAAACTTGTCAAATTCCTTTTCCACTCTTTTCATGTGCTTATTAGTGTAGGTTTTTTATTTTCCTTATCTTAGGGAATATTTATTTTCCATACACATTATTAAGCTTATTTAGGTTATATTAGAATGGTTAAGATGAGGACATGTGGCATCATCCATCAATCACATGTATCACTTACACCCACCTTTGGGTAGTTGAGTCTCACACCCTCTTTTGGATTTATTAGCCACCTTCCATAACCATTTTTTTGTCCTTACCCAAGTTGGCATAACTATGTAATCTAGCATTCACCAAGAAGGTAAAACTCCCACCTATTATGGGAACTTGGGAGTTATTACTCCTCTTCGAATTATCTGCCATTATTTTTCTCTATAAAAAACTCACCCCTCCCCTTGGCTAGTAATATGGAATGCTACTTCAGTGCTAAGGGAGTGTTGAGTCTATTCATCTGTTGATCTATTTTCTTGCTTTCCTTCAATCATTCTAATCTTGGGTGATTTCACGACCAAATCTAACATGGTATTAGAGCTAGTTGTGAGTTGTGGGTTAGCAATTTTTCAATCCATTCTTGAAAGAAAAGTATGCTCTTCTCTTGCATCCTATGATGACCTGGAGAATCAAAAACACTTGATAGAGATCTTAGTTTTTTGGGGAGCTTCCTTTCTATTATATTTTATTGCAAGTAGTTTGGAACTTTCTAAAGACATTCTAAGCTGACCATTGAGTTCAGAGTAGCCAAAAAATTCAAAATTGACTTTTGTTTAATCCAAATCGGACATCATATGCGAGATCTATGAAGGGTTGAAGAACAAATATTTTCTATGAATATCTAGCAAGGTCCTAAAAATATGGGAACTTTGAGGCAAAACAGACTATACCATCACGTCCAAAAGGATCAAAAACCCCTATTTCCATATAAAATTTGTCAAATTTGGAGAATGTCATTTTTTAGGCCAAAACAATTTATCAAGTGAAGCTGTACGACCCCACCTGCAAAAGGTACAACACACTTTTCAAAAAAAAAAAAATCTGCATTGAAAAATAAAATATCATTTTACAAAAAAACTATCCACAATTTTTTTATTAAATATAATTTATTTTGAAAAAAATAAAATAAAATCCTTGAAAATTTTAAAAGTTAAAAAAAAAAAAGAGAACCTGCATAGGCCTTGTATAGGCCATACCCTACAAGGGTGCCGTAGGTTCCCTTAGGGACCTGAGCCCTTAAAAAAGGGTTACTTTTTATTATTGAAAATTATTATTTTTATTAAAAAATTTAAAATTTTAAGTATTAAAAAATCAAACGTTGAAAAAAAATTCTACGCCATATTTCCATATAATGTGTAGCTCTGCATCAACTTTTGTGCCCAGGATTTGACAGTCCACTAAAGTTAGCAGTCCTTTTTGGCAGTTCCTTAATTTTGGCAAGGTTCTAAATTTAGCTAGTGGACTTCTATTTTGGTGGTACTTCTAAACTTTCTAGTAGTTCTCTATACTTGGTGGTTCGCTAAATTTGGAGGCAGTTTTCCAAATTTGGAAAAGATTTATATTTTGAAATTGAAGACCCCTCTCCATTGAGATTTCCTTTTTTGCACCTAAACTTCAAAGCACGATATCTCAAACATACGAAACCTTTTTTTAGAGCAAACTTTTTTTATTTGAGGTAAAATTTTGTGCTCTTCAAAGTGGTGGAATCCATTTTTGCTCAAGTGATCCCGTTTTTCTAGAAAATTAGTTTTCTCATCAGATTTGAAGGACAATCCTTATTTTTTGAACTTCAAACGGATGTAACTTTCAAATATGACCTCAGATTGAGGTAAAATTTTTTTTTTAAAGTGAATATTTTTCTGAGCACTACACATTGGTGCTATTTTCAAGTACTCATTCTAATATTTCATTCTACTTTCAGTATTTGAGTCCATTTTGGATATTGTAAAACTATAGAAAACAAATCTAGCATTGTAAACACACTGATTTATAAAGTTGCAAATAATTTTTTGTTCCAGGGGGATTCTTCATTGAGTGAAAAAGGGGGGGTGTCTCTTTGTGTGTTTCATCTTTCATACTCTTACATTGCAACAACAATCTAAAATGGATAAAATGGTTCCTCTACTCACACCATAAAATTACTTTGAGTGGAAAAATGAAATGGAACTTCACTTAAGAAAGTTAAAATTTTATAGAATAACAATGGGTACTGATAAGGAACCTATAGAGGATGAAGAAAAGCCTAAATGGTTCAACAAGTTTGATGAAACTTTTGACACCTTATGCATGGTTGTATCTCCTGATTTACACTTTCGTATTATGTCCGCAAAATCACCAAATGAAGTGTGGAATACTTTGAATTATCTCTTTGGTAAATAGGATGATTTGAGAACACATTCATTGGAGAATGAGCTCATAGGATTGATCCCTTGCAATTTTGACACCATTCAGGATTTCTTTACTAAGTTGAATGCCATAAGATTATAGTTGGAGCAATGTGGAGTTAAAAAGGATGACTCACAATTGATTTTAAGCATTCTTTGAAAACTTTGTCCAGATTATCCAATGTTTGTTTCTACATTTCATTCAATTAAAAGAGCCTTATAAGGAAAATCATTTATTATGCCTTCTCTAGGTGAGTTTTCTTCTAATCTCACAAAGGAGAAAGATAAATTGATTCAAATGGGCATTATTAAATATTCTAAGTCTCATGCCTTGGTTGCAAAAAAGGAACTAATAATCAAAACAAGAAACATAAGAACCAAGGAGGTAGAAAGAAAGATTCAGATCAATTTTCATCTACTTCTAAAGTAGAATCTAAATTCTCTTCAAAAGAGGATTCATCTAAAAAGGAGAAACCCACTTGTGCATATTTCAAGAGGAGTGGACATGAAGAAAATTCTTGTTATAAGAAGGATATTGATGAGCTAAAACATCTTCTTGAGAAGAACAAAATCAATTTTCCTTCTCAAATGGTTGATTCAGCTTCTTCTTCTAATTCTAAAATTTCAAAACAATCAAAATTTGAATAGGAAAAAGGCCATACTACTAGGGTAGGTAAATCAAAAGGTAAAGCTCTTTGTGCTTCTACAGGTCTTAGATCAAGGAGATGGCTCCTAGATTTTGGAGCTTCTCACCATATGGCTTCTATAAATTCTATGTTCTCTTCTTTTAAGCCTTGTGTTATGCCACCTATTTTGATGGGAAACAATACCTACATGAGTGAAATTGGAAAAGGTTTTTTTGATATTGGGGATGGCACCTTCAATGATGTTTAGTGTGTACCTCATTTGACAAATAATCTTCTTTCCATCTATCAGACCACTCATCGTAGAGTAGGGAAGACTATGGAATTCACGCCTAATTTAGTTCTCATTCGAGACTTGGAAAGTAGAGAGATAATTGCTACTGGGATGGTTGATCATGTATCTCAGTTATACAATTTTTTAGAATTTACACCTAATAATGGTGGGTATGTGTAGGATCATGATGGGCCAAAAAATGGCAATATGATGGGTATGTGGCTGACAACTATTTTTTTACCCAAAATTGATGAAACGAAAAGGGTTTTTAAACGAGATTCTTAGCTTTCCACTGATATAAATTATGCTTTACTTTGAATTTAATAAGTAATTATTATTCATTTTCTATTCAAATTACAACTAAAGTCCTGATTGATAGGCTGATTGAAAAACATCTATAGCTTTCAAACAGTATCACATTTTTTGAATCCAAAACATGTGTCACATTCTATGCTTTGCATATTATGGGATTAAAAGAAAAATTGAATTTCACGAAAATTTGACCAAGTTAAGGTGGTTAGACATATGAGTTTTTATATTTTTTAAAAGTTGTAATAAAAAATTCATAATTAATTATTTATTTGAAAAAAATTATAAAAAAATATGCATCACATGGGCATAGTACTCTACTTATCTAAAATATATAAAAAAATATTATCATTTTATTGTGGTTAGGGTGGGACAAACACCTACTTCTTATTTTTTCCCTAAAATTTAAGTACCACTACATTGAAATTTCAAATTTTCACCAAATAGATTTTTTTTTTTAAACAAACCTAGTAGTTTAGAAACTACATTCAATTTTCTACAGATTCTGTTCTTACATATTTTTGAAATAATATAGATAACTTATTCAAATTTTTATGTCAAGTTGCCTAACTCTGATTTTTCTGGATTTTTTGCCACTTAAGGGACTATTTTTTCCATGATGATCCTGCACATACCCTGATTTTGATCCTTTAGTTGTTGATCACACTCCTAGTATGAGTTTTTTTTTGAGAACTTTGGTTACTTGAAGTTGGGTATTCTCACATCACATCTAGCTCTTGAGCCTTACATTCCTTCCCCTTCACCTATTGTTGTTTCTAAGGATACTGGTGTTGCTACATTCATGGCTACTAGTGATTCAGTGCAACTGGATCTACATTGTCTTCTAGATATAGCTACTTCATATGACTACTTGGTAGACATTGTAGTTTTATTTATAGAGTCTCGTATTTCAAATTTGGGAGACACTATTCATTACATTAATCTTCTCTTTAATGAAGTTGATTATTCTTCAGTTGTTATGGAGGAACCCTTGGATCCTTTTGTTCATTCTCCACATGATGATTCATCTCAGTTTGACATGATTATGGATAATTTTGAGTAGCATTTAGAGGAGGCATCATTTTCTTCAGAGGAGATATTGGAGTCTTTGGATTTTTTCCACATATATCTCTACTAGGTTTTAGATTGTCATCTTCATCTGTGTGGCCTAGAATGCCTAATTTTATGGTGGTAGCTTTCAACATCGACATGGAGACACATGATCATTTTTTAGATACTTCTTACATTTTAAGCTTTCTTCCCTTATATTCCTTTCAAGAATGGGAATACATTCTTCATACACCTTTGGTTTTATGTCTTCCTAAGGGGAGGAGTGATGTTCGACGATCATGGTCCATCTTCTACATCTAGTTTCGAGCATCAACCATTGGCACAATTGACTACTTGAAGGAAGGCTACATGGTCTTTCTTATCCTTTCTATTTTGGAGGGGACTGCTTCCTTGCATGGGATTCTTCTTGTGTTGGGATTTTTTTTTTTTCTCTCTTTTGAGGAGTTTTGTCCCACTAGGTTTTCTCCTTTTCTTCAGTTGTGACAGATTGCATTTGTACATGGGTACCTAACATGGCCTAGTAGTCGAGACCCATCTTTGTGTCTTTTCACCCACCTAAGCTATGCTTAAGGGGGGTGTTAGTGTAGGCTTTTTATTTTCCTTATGTTAGGGAATATTTATTTTCCCTACACACATTATTAAGCTTGCTTAGGTTATATTAGAATGGTTAGGATGAGGACATGCGGCATAATCCATCAATTATATGTACATCACTCACACCCACTTTTGGGTAGTTGAGTATCACACCCTCTTTTGGATTTATTAGCCACCTCCCATAACCATTTGTTTGTCCTTACCTAAGTTGGCATAACCATGTAATCTAGCATTTACCAAGTAGGTAAAAATCCCACCTATTATGGGCACTTGGGAATTATTACTCCTCTTGGAATTATTTTCCATTATTTTTCTATATAAACAACACTCGCCCCTCCCTTTGGCTAGTAATATGGAATGTTAGTTCAATGCTAAGGGAATTTTGAGCTTATTCATCTCATGATCTCTTTTCTTTCTTTCCTTCAATCATTCTAATCTTGGGTGATTTCACAACCAAATCTAACAGTGCTCTCTCACATGTGTGAGATAATTCCCTTGGATTTGGTCAAACCAATCCCAACCCTCCATACCTATTGATCCTCATCCTCCTTAAGAGCTTCAAGCTAATGAAGACACTTGGAATCCTCTCATCAATTGTAATAGATTTTCAGCATCATAAATTGTCACCCTTGACAATTTTACACTAGGCTTAGCTCCCCCTTATGTGCCCAAACCTTATTGTGCTTACAACTTTCCTATTTTTTAATCATCTTATAAAAAATATAATTAAATTGGGAAAATTATTTAATATTTATTTACGAAAGCCAAAAGACCCAAAATAGTTCTAGACTAGGGAACTATTGCCCTTGTCCTATCTATTTTAGCCCCAATTTAATTACGTCATTGCCAAAATTTTAACATTTAAAAATCCAATTTCATTTTTTGAATTTTGATGATTAGTTTTACGGGAATTAAAGGAATGCATATAAATATAATTCTTTTTCACCATTTGAAATCCTAGAAATTTTGGAATTATAATTGAACATCTTAAAAGAAGTCAAGAAAAAATTCAAGGGTAGAATTAGTAGCATTATTGTAGTGCTTTCATCAATCAAGATTATGCTTGAAATACATTAGGAAGAAGGAAGCAATTACGATCAAGGAGCTATTATTATCAATCATTCCATTTTTATAAATATGTATGAGTTATCATCTACATGTTAGCTACAATAATCTATTGTGTTTTGTGGACTAACCTCTTGTAGTTCTATCAAGCAATCCAATCATACATCAGTTGAATTTTTTGGTAACACATGGTGTGGACATCACTTCAACAAGGGTTTCATACCAAGGTAAAATTGTCATTTATAATCTATCATTTATCATTTCAATTAATAATTGTGTTGGCCTTTGCCCAACCTTGGGAATTTCCTATTGATAATCACAATTAGTTGTACATGGAGGTGAAAACACCAAAACAAGTTTTGACTTAGGAAAGGTCTTATACAACACAATATTTCCCCCTTTTTCATGTGTGTAGGATAGATTTAGATGTTTCATCAAGAGCAAGTCACAATAAACACAAAGCAAACTGTATCTTACCTTTCAAAGTTTTTAGATCTAAAAAAATTAGTACCTCAGCTAGAAATGGGTGCCACCACCCTTGTCCCTCCAATTCAGGCGTAATATTTAATAACAGGTTCCTTTTTGTATCTCTTTTTTAGATTTGTAACTATTCTATTAGTTTTCATTTTCATATATGTGAGAAATTATTTTTTTAGATATAGGTTTTATGTCAAATGGGCTTGTTAAATCACACATAAAATTTGTCATCTTTGTAACAAAAATAACCAAACCCTGGGAGATTGGCTCTCCATTGTGGAATCAAGCCAATCATAAAACCTAGTTGGTTTGTGTCCAAATGTAGAGGGAAAGTGAAAATAATCTAATTCTAGTTGCTCTAGGATCAACTTTCCTACTCTACATTTTGGTGAACCCAACATATCCTAAACTTGTAATTTTCTAATTTTCATAGCATAAATTTTGAAAATTGATCAAAAACATAAGTTATTTGAATAGCTTATTATTGATTTTCATTTTCTTCCTTGTTAAAGTTAAGCATTTGCATTATTTTTTCATCCCACATTAAGTACCTTGGTGAATTCTATTTAGATCAAAATTGCAAATATTTTAAATTTAATTTTATAATAATAGATATGATTTTCCTTGTTTAGGGCTTAGATATGATTTATTTCATTGAGAAATTTGAGTATAATATTAGGTTATTTCATTTGTCAAAGTGCATGCACATTTTAGTGAAAAGAATTGAAAACATAAAAGACTCACATAGTGTTGTTCATTTCAAAAGATCAAAAGGTGTTATCATTCAACATTTTCAAGATAAATTCGATTAAATTGCATTTTAAATTTTTGAAAATTTTAATTTGAAAATATTGCATTTCTTTTAAAACATAAAATTTTATGCATGTGTGTACTTCACATAGACAAATTAGGTTTTCATGCATTTCCAGAAATCTATTTGCTTTTGAACCAAAACCCATGCAATCTCAGATCCTTAGAAACTATAGTTAATTCCAACATTTTTAAACTGTTAAAATTTTGCACCTCTAGTCTAGGGTGACCATACACTTGTATAGTCATTTTGGCATCAATTTTTTGTGGAAAAACTTGTCTATGAATTCTATTCAGATTTAGTTTCTATTTATGAAATTTGGTCTTGAAACTTCTAGATTTTGTTGTGAATTTCTAGTTTGGCCTTAATTCACCTAAGTTAGTGGACTACCCCTAAAAAAAGGACAATGAAAATATGTTTTTTTAAATCTACTTTTGATATAGTAAAATATGGATTATCTAAAAAAAAAATTTGGGGCATTGCCTTGAACCCCATTCCATATTGTCAAAAGGGATATACGATGATCTTCGACCAACCAATAGTTTTCCTACCTATGAGAACATGGTGAAAAATAATAAAATCATTAATACATTTAATAACATAACTTTACCTAATCTTCATTCTTCAAGTAATCATGAAATCCATTATTTCCTCTCTCCCAATATCTCTCATACCTATGAGGATATCTTAGCACAAGAGGATGCAATCATTGATACTCATGATGGTCCCTCTCCAAATATCTCTCCTACTTGTGAGGATATCTTGGTGCAAGATGATGCAAACATTGATAATCATGTTTTTCCCTCTCCCAATATCTCTCCTACTTGTTGGTAGAACCCTAAAATTTCATTGTTCCACTGGTTCTATGTGTAGGCTTATGATTTATTCTCCCTCAATGTTATTAGGGTTTAGGGTTTTATCACTCTATTCATTTACACCCTTAATCCATTTACTGGATTTTATTCGTTCATTGACAGGCTGCACCAGGTCACTACTTTAATCAAGTGGCATTTTATAGTCCTCTCTATTGTCATTTTAACTAGCCCCATCATTTCAAGTCACTCAACGAGTCTAGGAGGTCCCCTTTTCATAAGAAACTTATTCCCACACGTGTTTTGACACCTTTTAAGTATGTTGCTCATGGTCCATCACCCATCCCGAGTTTTGTTTGAAATGCCCATGCTCATCACGTGATGAATGATACACTTCCTTTCATAGCACCACTTGAGTCCATCACTATCAGCTTATTGCTCATCGTGTATTCTATTTGAACCGTTGGAGGGTAACATACGATGAGCGATGTGCTTAAAGTCTTAACCCATCGCTAGCCCTTCCACTATCACCAGTTGTCTTGTGTCATTCAAAGGAGAACCCATGACTGCCAATAGGTGGAATTCTACCCCATCGCATGGGTTTGATTTATCATCAGTTGAGGAAGCTCAATAGAAAAGGAGCCCGCGATGAGTGAAGTAAAGCAAGGATATCAAGCTAGGATCTTCCCGTGGCTAGATCAATGGTTAGAGTCTCATCATTAGCTTTGAGGCCATCACATCATGAGGTTAAAAAGTGGATTGTGAACTAGAAATGGGTGATGTGTTTCGGGATGTGGCTAGCATCTTCCCATGAGCAATAGGATCAATGGAGAACAAGTCAAAGATGATTGGGTAAGGATGCAAATGGATACGTGGTAGTTTTAAAGCACCTACTCACTGTATCCTAGTACAATCAATAAAGTAAGTGGTGATCCTTAATGAGCCTTGTTGATCGAGTTTTAAATCTAGGATAATCAACAGTGGAGATCAAGCATGTAGTAATTGATCTTTTTGCTCACGCGAGCGAGCCAAGATGGCCATTAATTGTGACTAGCCTCAATTTCCTCTATTTAATGAGGATTTTTTGTAGCTTATTAAATCATTCATGAATTACCAGAGCATAAAACTAACTGTTGTGAATACTAGAGAGACAATTTCAGGAGTTTCAAGTGCAGGTTGTGCCAAGGTGGTGGTATGGCATCTTTTGGCATGTAAGTGTGTATGTTTGTTGCATTTCTATTATGGTTCAATTATTTTTGTGACTGGAATCGATGGGTGTTTTTATTGTTCATACATGAGAAGTTTCTGGAAGTTGTGGTTTATATTATTCTAAATAATTGGCTCTAGTTGCTATTATATCCTAAAAATATGAGCGAGCCAAGTACTCATGTTACACATGTCCGAAGGTCTAGAAGGTTGAGTATGCTGGAACCGGTTGCATACACACTTGAGGCCAAACCTCTTCTGGTAGAGGTGCCAATTGTTCCAAAGAAAAAGAAAAGTACACGCAAAAAATGTGAGGATATGTGTAGGATCATGATGGGCCAAAAAGTGGCGATATGATGGGTATGTGTAGGGTATGTGGCTGATGACTTTTTTTAACCCAAATTTGTTGAAACGAAAAGGGTTTTTAAAGGAGATTCTCGGCTTTCCATCAATGTAAATTATGCTTTAGTTTGACTTTAATAAATAATTATTATTCATTTTCTATTTGAATTACGACTAAAGTCCTGATTGATAGGCTGATTGAAAAACATCTATAGCTTTCAAATGGTATCACATTTTTTGAATCTAAAACATGCATCACATTATATGCTTGCATACTATAGGATTAAAAAAAAATGAATTTCATGAAGTTTTGACCAAGTTAAGGTGGTCAGACATACGAGTTTTATATTTTTTCAAAGTTGCAATAAAAAATTCATAATTAATTATTTACTTGGAAAAAAATTACAAAAAATATGCATCACGTTGAGACATGAGTCCTCTACTTATATCTAAAATCTTATAAAAGAATATTATCATAACTTCATTGTGGTTAGGGTGGTCAGACCAACACCTACTTCTTATTTTTTCCCTGAACTTTAAGTACTACTGCATTGAAATTTCAAATTTTCACCAAATAGATTTTTTTTTTAATAAACCTAGTAGTTTAGAAACTACATTCAATTTGCTACAGATTCTATTTTTACATATTTTTGAAATAATATAGATAAATTATTCAAATTTTTATACATCAACTTGCCTAACTATGATTTTTTTGATTTTTTCACAACATAAGGGCCTATTGTTTCCATGATGATCCTGCACATACTCATGAGAAAGTTTTTGTTAGGAGTACCAATGCCCTAAGGAACAAAACTATGTCGCAGGAACCAAGCAAGATAAAAGAGATTGGGCATATGTTTCCAAAAGAATTAACAAGGTTTGGTGCGAGCCCTAGGGTTTGCTTGAAGAAGCCCTCTGCTCCCATTTTAATTTTAGGTAGTTCTTCAAGTGAAGAGGGAGGAGTTGGCCCTAGCCCTAGCCAATGCCCTACGTCTTTGGTGCCTTATAGTGACTTAGACGATGAGATCATTATTATTGCAACTCCACTCTCTATCAAAAGACCTGGGGAGGGTGTTTACTCGGTGGCTAACAAGGCCAGATAACACCCATGTCCTCTTCTGATGGTGTTGGGTTTTTTGGATGCTATGGTGATTAGAATTCTAGGTGGCTGGTTCCCAGGTTCATGCAGTTGATGGTGATGGTGGTTATTTCAGCATTGGTGAACACACCAATTTTGGTGACACCTTTTAGAAGGCTTGTGTGGCATCTTCGATAAATGACCTGGCATTCCTTTTTCATGTTTTCTTTCCCATGGCGATGGAATGATTGAAAAAATAACAGTTTGGGAATTGACCCTAATGAAGTGAAATGAATTGTGAAATTATCATAAAATGTAATTACATTTGTGTTGGTTTCTTGTTTCTGCCTTGCACTATAAAAGGGATTTCATGGCTCAAATGTATGGGTTCTAATAAATTTTTTTAGTCCAATACATTCTAGGTAGGATTAGAGCATAGGAAACAAAATGAAAATGCAAAATGCTCGATGAATCTACTTGTAAACTGTCTTGGTTATAGGTTATATATGTAATAGTCTTAAATGGTTTTACATGGATTATTAATATTGAAACCAATATAAATTCCAAAGCATATACTATCCTTTTGTACATTTTCATGGATCATAAATGAAATTATCAAAGGTTTTTTTCGTTTATCTTCAATGGTTTAGTTGAATGTATGGATTTATTTGTTTGCTTTAACTCAAAGGGTTAATTAAAATGCTTAAGAAAAGTCACGGGTCTGTGAGAATTTACTAGCATTTGATAAGAAGTGAGGTTTTGGATATTTTTAGTTTTTGTATTGCAAGGCATTACAAACATTTTCCATATATATTAGGATTAAATAATCTATGTATTACTGGTTGTTTCATATTTGACTCCATTTACCCAATTGATGAGGCACTAGCTTGTTTATCAAGAATTCATGCAACCCAGTGACTAATGAGTATGCTTAGTCGTGGATTCAAAATAAGAAAAAACATTTATCAAAAAAATTCTAATTGTAAAATGCAAGTTTGAAGTATGTCTACATTCCTAGCGAATAAACATTTATTTACTCAAAGACCTGGCAAACCTTTGGTGGATTTTGCATATTTTCCTTGAGTAGGAATGAATCTGTGTTGAAGTTTTGTGAGGAATTGATATATCAAATGAACACAAGAAGGAATACCCTCGTTGGTCCCACAGAGCCTAAAGTGCAAGATTAGAGACCTTAGAATTCTCTATTCATTGTGTTGGCCACTAGCCTGAAGCAATTCTTGGGCATAATGGTTGGCTACCCTTTAGAAAATTCCAAGGCTTAGTTGGAAAAAACACCAATAAAAATGGTGACTTTGTTGGGGAAAATGTTCATTCTCCAGTTGTAGATTTTTGTATCACAAAGTCAAATGGTGTGATAAATCTGAACATCTCATTCAGATATTACATAATTCTTGAACCTGGTGAAAATATTTGTAGCAACAAAGCTTGAAGGATTTGAAGGTGACTCTGTTGTTGGAGCAAACCCTAACTAAAAGTTATTTTGAAGGTACTTCATCTCAACAAAAGTATAATCCTTTGAAGAGATGTGGAAACTCTGATTCAAAGAACCTAATGAAGAATATAACGAAGCTTCAAATCTGTGAGTTTCAAGATCAAAGATGGATGGCTGCTCTAAAACTCTAGGTATTCTCATGCATTTGAAGAAATAATGTTATATTTGCAGATAATTTGTGGGAATTTTCAAGATATTTTATGTAAATGGCTCTCAATTGGGTGAAATAACACTAACATAGGGAGAGGAAAGGTAATATTTGCATAAGTTTAAAGTGAAATTCAAATTGATGTAGGAGTTTGTCATATTCACAAACTTCACTAGTTTAAAGATATTATGCAAAGTAACACTAGGAGACTTGGATTGTGAAAGGAGCTCAAACTACTTTTCATAAGTTTGAAAAAGTTTGCAAAAGGTGTACAAGATGTCTTGTCAAGTTGAAACTTGGATGTGAGCCTTATTGAAATGACACCCGGTGATTACCCTCTACCACAACAAAGGAATTTTAGTACTAAAAGGTACAGAGCTATAAATTTTAGTAACATTTATGGTTTCCCAAATATTGTACCACCTAAGCTTAGAAATAAGATACCAAAGTTTAGTGGAGATAAGTTCGAATTAGCAAGCAAGCATTTGTAGGAGTTTGGGGATATAATGGGAGATTATGAAGTAAACCATGAAGATGTTGTCATGAAGCTATTTGTTCAGTCTCTGAAGGATGATGCCAAAGATTGGTTCTCATATTTTCCAACATGTTTTATAGCTTCATGGGATCATTTTAAGGTGGATTTTATAGAGCAATTTGGTGAAAGGGTAAACCCAAATGTGGTAAGGAAAAACTTGATGAAAACCATAGAAATGAAGATGAATTGGTCCCTACTTTTAATCTTAGATTCCCTAAGGAAATAAGGGAAATCCAAGAAAATATAAGACCAAATGATGTTGAATGTTTGGTTGTATATCTTGGTGCATTTGATAGTAAAATGAGTTACATGTTAAGGGATAAGAAGCCTACAACATTGCAACAAACATATCAAAATTCCATGGATATTGAGAACAATTTTAAATACTCAATGATGAAAGGATACATGGCTACAATTGCACCTCATGTAGATAGACCTTGTGGATTAGATAATAGAAGTGATTTTCAAGATGACAATGCCTCTGATGTTGTGTTTTCTCCATTGTCAAAATATGCTGACCATAGTGAACCCCAGGTTAAGTGTCAACAAAATTTGAACAATGTTGATCAAAATTCTTATGCTCAAGAATTGTATGAAATAAAAAGATGCAACTTGAAGAGTTACCACATAAACTATTTTTGAGATTTTTGGATGCTTTGATAAAATTCCTTGACAATTTTAGACTTGAAGAATCAGTGTGCATTGATTTATTTTGTGAAATCTATGAATCTGGGCTAAGTACCTTGTTTAAGGAATTAAAGCCTCACAACCTTGATCAAATACCTAATTGGATAAAGGTTATGGAATCTGTCAAGTGTATTAACTCACAAGATGTGAATTCCCATAGTGGAGATATCAATTGTTCTCTTGAAAAGAATCAAAAGATGGAGCAACATGACACTATTGAGGGAAAGGATACATGGGATGATAATAAAGTAAATATGTATGAATGCTTTTCTAATGATGTCTCATAAAGAGGAGAAGCAGAAGAGATGCACGATGTCATTCCATGTCATGTTTTGGCTAGTGAAAATAGTACTAATGTTGATGACATTACATCACAAATCAGTAATCAAGACATTGAAGATAGATGTTCAAGCACTTACTTCAAAGAGTTTGAGCATGGTTTGTATAGTGATGAGTTTTCTAGTGATAAAGAATATAATGGAAGCCAACCTGATTACTTTTCTGATGACTATGAATGCTCCGATAAGGATGATATAGAGGTGATTCTTCCACCTGAAGAATGTAATGACATAAATATTCAGGGTGTAAATTGTTCATGAATATATGGAAAAATTGTAGATGATGCATTCTTGGAATGCAATTTGGGTTTACTATCAATAAAGCATGTGAATTGTGGGAGTGATGAGGAATTTGAAGACAAAAATGTGTGTGTTCAGTATGCTGATACTACGTATAAGGAAAAATATGGTGAACATGCTTATGACACTATTGCTCATGACTGTTTATATGATGCAGATTTGGAGATGGCAGCTACACATGAAGAGGAAAATAGTGTACTCATGAATCACAAGAAGGTTTCATCATTGAATGATCAAAATAAACATCACAACAAGCACACGGATTTTGAATCAACATCATTGCATGTTGATAGTATTGAACAACTTGCTGATTTTTCTAAGGATGAATTTTTAGAACATGAATCAAAGATGTTAATCATTGATGAGGTAAATGAAATTTGTAATCTATTTGTTTGCTCTTCCAATGATTATGGTGATTCCAAACATAGTGGTGATGAAGAAGATTTGAATTTTCATGCTGAGGAAGTAGGGGCTTTTATAATAGAAATGAAAGTGTGGGAAAATCCTTTATATGATGAAGCCTCACCAGTATGTGAAATGATAAATGATGGCCCTTATTGGTGTAGACCCACTTTTTGTTGAAAATCCTGATGAATGTTTGAAAAATACCACTTGTGAATTTGAAAGGTATAGTATAAGCAAGAAAACAAGTGATTAAAACTAGATTAATGCTAAGAGATAGGAATTTGAGGATATAATTGCTATTGTCCATAAGGACAATACTGAATACAATGTTGGTATTGAGGAGAGACATTTTGATGAGTCTTTAGAATATGTTGACATTACAGATTTGTTTGATTCATGTGGAAGAGAACCTACGGGTGCAAATAACATGAAGCATGATGTTAATCAATATGAATGTGCACTTGAATTATTTGCAGGAGCTCCACATCTTATGGACCTTATCATAGAATTGTTTCCATCCAATGAAGTCAACACTTATGCAGACATGCATGAAGATTCCCTTGTAGTTGTATCTCGTTCCTCGAATACTTTGGGAGAATCCAAATTTAACATACAATAGAATGTCCATAAATAATTAAAATTTGAGGAACAGTTGGAGTCTTATATTACAACCTATGATCAAGTGGAATATGAAAGTTTCATTTTCCTAACTCACTTGAATGAACCCATGGTACAATAGGATGATGAGCAAAATAGTTTCATACTTAGTGGAGTGGATCATGTCACTCATGGTGGAAATGGTTGCTCAGAAGTGCACAATACAGATGTTGATCCTCTGATATCAAAGTAGAATAAGGTATTTGACAGAGGAAAACATTGTTTCTAAGCTTTGTGGGGCCATTGGGTCTCCAATTTAGAGAATGAAAGTCAATGAAAATTGGTAAGATGGTTTTTGGGATGGAAAAAGAAGGCTACATCCTATATCCTTGTAATCACGCTCATTCTTTCTACTGGTCTACTTCAATCGAAGATATGGATTCTTGCTATGCCTGCAAGAGGCATACATTCCCAATCAGAGCAACTAGTGGAACCCTAAAATTTCATCGTTCCACTAGTTCTGTGTGTAGGCTTGTAATTTCTTCTCCCTTAGTGTTATTAGGGTTTAGGGCTTTATCGCTCTATTCATTTACACACTTAATCCATTTACTAGCTTGTATTCACTCATTGACCAGCTGCACCAGTTCACTTCTTTAATCAAGTGGCATTTTATAGCCCCCACTATCATCATTTTAACCAGTCCCATCATTTCAAGTCACTCAACGAGCTTAGGAGGTATCCTTTTCATAAGCAAATTATTCCCATGTGTGTTTTGACACCTTTTAATTATGTTTCTCGTGGTCCATCACCCACCGTGAGCTTTGTTTGAAATGTCCATGCGCATCATGCAATGAGCGATACAATTCCTTTTGTAGCACCACTTGAGTCCATCACTGTCAGCTTATCGCTCATCATGTGTTCTGTTTGAACCGTTGGAGGGTAACACATGATGAGTGATGCTGTTAAAGTCTTAACCCATCATTGGCCCTTCCACTATCATGGGTTGTGTTGTGTCATTCAAAGGAGAACCTGAGATTGCCAATGGGTGGAGTTCTACCCTATTGTGTGGGTTTGATTTATCACTGATTGAGGAACCTTGATAGAAAAGGAACCTCCAATGAGTGAAGTAAAGCAAGGATCTTGAGCTAGGATCTTCTTGTGGATAGATAAATGGTTGGAGTCTCATCACTTGATGAGGTTGCAAAGTTGACTGTGAATTGGCGATGGGCGATGTGTTCTAGGATGTGGCTAGGATCTTCCCACAAGCAACATGATCGACAACGAATGAGTCAAGGACAATTGGGTAAGGATGCAGATAGATATGTGGTAGTTTTAAAGCACCTCCTCATTGTTTCCTAGTATGATCAATAAAGCAAGTGGTGATCCTCAATGAGCCTCGTTGATCGATTTTTAAATATAGGATAATCGACGGTGGAGATCAAGCATGCAATAATTGATCCTTTTTCTCACACGAGCAAGCCAGGATGGCCATTAATTATGACTAGCCTCAATTTTCTCTATTTAATGAGGATTTTTTTAATTATTAAATCATTCATGAATTACCAAAGCATAGAAATGACTGTTGCAAATACTAGAGAGATAATTTTAGGAGTTTCAAGCATAGGTTGTGCCAAGGTGGTGGCATGGAATCTTTTGGCATGTAAGTGTATATTCTTGTTGTATTTCTATTACAGTTTAGTTGTTCTCTGTGATTGGAATCTATGGGTGTTTTCATTGTTCATATGTGAGAAGTTTCTAGAAGTTGTGGTTTACATTCTTCTGCATAATTGGCTCTGGTTGCTATTATATCTTAAAAATATGAGCTAGCCGAGTACTCCTATTACACATGTCTGGAGGTCTAGAAGGTTGAGTATGCTAGAACCAGTTGCATACGTACCTGAGGCCAAACCTCTTCTAGTATAGGTGCCAATTATTCCAAAGAAAAAGAGAAGTGCACATATAAAATGTGAGAAAGGTGTTGTTAGGAGTACCTATGCCCTGAGGAATAGAACCGTGTCATAGGAACCAAGTGGGATAAAAAAGAGTGGGCCTATGTTTGTGAAAGAATTAACAAGGTCTAATTTGGGCCCTAGGCTTTTCTCGAAGAATCCCTCTTCTCCCATTTTAATTTCAGGTAGTTCTTCAAGTGAAGAGGGAGGAGTTGGCCCTAGCCCTAGCTAATACCCTGCATCTTTGGTGCCTTATAGCAACTCGAATGATGAGATCATTATTATTGCAACTCCATTCTCTGTCAAAAGACTCGGTGAGGGTGTTTACTTGGTGACTGACAAGGCTGGGTAACACCCATGTCCTCTTTTGATGTTGTTGGGTTTTTTGGATTCCATGGTGATTAGAATTCCAAGTGGTTGATTTGTGATTTCATGCAATCAATGGTGATGGTGGTTGTTCTAGCATTGGTGAATGTGCCAATTTTGGCGATGCATTTTGGAAGGATTGTGTGGCATCCTTGATAAATGACCTGGTGTTCTATTTTCCTTTTTGCTTTCCCGTCATGATGGAATGATTGAGAACATAATGGTCCAGGAATTGACCCTAACAAAGTGAAATGAATTGTGAAATTATCATAAAATGTAATTACATTTGTGTCAGTTTCTTGTTGCTCCCTTTCATTATAAAAGGTATTTCATAGCTCAAATGTAGGGGTTTTGATAAAAAAAAATTAGTCCAATACATTCTAGGTAGGATTAGAGCATAGGAAACAAAATGAAAATGCATAATGCTTGATGAATTTGCTTGTAAATTATCTTGGTTATAGGTTATATATGTAACAGTCTTAAATGGTTTTACATGGAAATTACTATATTGAAACCAATATAAATTCTGAAGCATATACTCTCCTTTTGTACGTTTTCATGGATCATAAATGAAATTATCAAAGGTTTTTCTTTGCTTGTCTCCAATGGTTTAGTTGAATGTATGGATTTATTTCTTTGCTTTAACTCAAAGGGTTAATTAAAATGTTAAAGAAAAGTCATGGGTCTGTGAGAATTTACTAGGATTTGATAAGAAGTGAGGTTTTGGATATTTTGAGTTTTTTTATTGCAAGGCATTACAAAGATAGTCCATATATATTAGGATTAAATAATCTATGTATTACTGGTTGTTTCATATTTGACTCTATTTACCCAATTAATGAGGCACTGGCTTGTTTATCAAGAATTCATGCAACCAAGTGAATAATGAGTATGCTTAGTCATGGATTCAAAATAAGAACATTTATCAAAATTTTCTACTTTTGAAATGCAAGTTTGAAGTATATTTTCATTCCTATCAAATAAACATTTATTTACTCAAAGACCTGCCAATCCTTTAGTGGATTTTGCATATTTTCCTTTAGTAGGAATGAATCTATGTCGACTTGTTCGTGAGGAATTGATATATCAAATGAATACACGAAGGAATACCCTCATTGGTTCCACAAAGCCTAAATTGCAGGAGTAGAGACCTCAAAATTCTTTATTTATTTTGTTGGCTGCTAGCTTGGAGCAATTCTTGAGCATAAGGGTTGGCTACCCTTTAGAGAATTCCAAGCCTTAGCTGGAAAAAAACACCAACACTTGTGAGGGTATTTTGGTGTAAAATGATGCAATTATTGGTACTCATATTTGTCCCTCTCCCAATATCTATCCTACTTGTGAAGCTATCTTGGCACTAGAGGATGCAACCATTGATACCTCATTGATAGAGGATTTTCAACAAATATTCAACTTAGTTGAAATTGTAAGACACCATTTGATCATCTATCCCCCTTCTCATGTTCTTAAGAATCAAAATATTCCTTCACTCATTATAGGAACTCCTTCAAACTAATTTAAAAATCATGGTCATATCCTAAAATTTACAAAACACATCACTCAAAATAATTGTATACAAAAAAGTTTCACATAAAAAAAATTATCATGTAGTTTCTCACACATATAATACTTGAAATAACAAGAACCAAAACCAAATGAAAACATTTATTCCATTTCCTCAACCTATTATCCCTCCTACACCTTGCCTTCCTCAAAATAATGGTAATGAGTATGACCTTGTTGAGAAAATTCATAATACTCTAGCCAAGATCTCTCTTTGGGATTTTATTCAAACTTCACCTACCTATCATGGTATGCTCCAAGAGGCTTTACAACATATTGTTGTACCACCTTCTATTAAACTAAATTATGTAGCATTCTTGTTAGATAACATGAATACAAAAAACTTGGATATTACATTCCATCAACAAGAGTTACCTCCTGAAGTCCAAAACCAACATGAGGCTCTAATGATATTAGTTGTTATAAATAAAATTGGGATTAGAAATACTCTTATTGATAATAGATCAAGTATTAATTTTTGTAGCATTGACCTTTTAGATAAGATGAGCATGGATAAAAATTTCATAAAGCATAATAATCTTTCTTTTCATGGCTTTGATAATTTTGGTAGGAAACCATTCGAGAAAATAACACTACCCATTAAGGTAGGAGACATGTTTTTTTCTACCCTAATCCATGTCATACTAGATCCTCTCTCATATAACCTTCTTCTTGGTAGACCATGGATTCATTCCATGAAGTGAGTCGCTTCTACTCTTCATCATACAATGAAATATGAATATAATAACAAGATATATACAATAAAAGTGGATCCAAAAATTTATTTACATGCCTATTCTAAGTAGAACTCTCACCTTTCAATGATAATGATACTTTGATTCCATATTCAAAAGTAGAACTCTCACCTTTCAATGATAATGATAATGAAAAGGAAATCTTGGGTGATGATTGGGGATCATTAGGTTTTACACCTACTTTCATGGGGGATTCTAAAATATCACCACCAAAGTCCAAAGAGTTGAACGTTGTTTTAGTAGCATCAACACAAAATAGTAAAAATAATGATTAAAATAATTCTTCAACTTCAATTACATGTTTTGGTGATGATTGGGGTTCATTATATTTGACACCCTCCTTTGTGGGAGAGTACACAATCTCACACTCTCAGTTCTAAGGACTCGTGTATTTAATTTTCTCAATCTTTTTCTAGATCAACAATTCTACATGCATCATCCCATGATGGTGATTAGGGATTGTTATCTTTCTTCTCTCATGTTTTGGTGATTTCTAAACTTAACATTGCAACACCTAAAAAGTATTTTCATTCTTGCAAAAGAATTGATTGTTCTCATAATCATTTAGACAAAACTTCTCCATCTGAGTTGGAAAAGTGACATGGATTTGGATTTAAAATTCTTTCTAAAATTACATAAATGAGAATATAAAATAAGGATTCAAGGATAATGTGAAGCATACAACATACCTTACAAAATTAGGTTTAGGGTTCTAATATTATCCTTCAGATACATCTCGTCCTCTATCATCTATTATATTTATAAAATCTTGCAGTAAGTGAGCCAAATTTTCTTCACAAGAGAAGGGATTTCCTCGTAGTCCTTATCCTTTATCAAAGAAAGAGAATATTTTGTTGAGGCTTCTAAAATCCCACTTGATTACTCTTCCTCTTCCATCATTTAATAAGTTTCATAAAAAATACTCCTTTATGCATATCATCAAGTGCATGGTAATTCCACAAATGAATGTTAGGTCTTGAGCAATAAAATACAACTTATTGATTGTTGTGACCATGTGTTAATTCACCTAATCATTCTAAATGATAAGCTCTGATCTATGGTGTTTCTCCTCACTATGTGGAATTTCTAGCTTCATGTGTTTTCTTATTGCCATTCATGGTGGTACAATCTTGTGTACAACCATATTTTATCTTTGGTAGCAACATAATAGTCTATTTCATGGTTATCCTTTCCTTTGCACTTAGGGGGAAAGGATAACTAGTTTTGGAGGTGTGTATCCTTCTTAAGGATCCCCTCTTCATCTCTTGTTCCCTTAAACTATTAGTGTGTAGATATTTTAAGGGCCATCCTATTACCCAATCCATTTCATTGGTGTCTTTTGAGAATGGACTTATTGACATACCCCTTTAGTTGTGGTGTTATTTATAGCATCTCTTGAGGAATGGTTATCAATTCATCCTGTGTGATGTTAAGAATTTATTTGTATCCCATGATGCTAAATGTTTATGAACCTCCTTAGGTGTGGTTAGCAATTCATCCCCCATGACATTAAAATTTTACACTCCCTAAAGTGTGATTGGAAAAATACTTAATGGATTTAGCATAATAGATATTTTTGGTTTATGAACTTGAAAATTTTTACATGGCCACTTGGTATAGGGTCCATGTAGGATCATGAGGTCCAAACTAGGTCTTTAAGTGAAAATAAAAATTTAGAAAAACAGAGTCAGTCAACTTGACATTAAAATTTGAATAGGTTATTAACATAATTTAAAAATTATGTAAGAACATAATTTAAAAAATATGTAAGAACATAATTTAAAAAATATGTAAGAACATAATTTGTAGCAAATTGAATGTAGTTTCTAATATACTAGTCCTTTTTTAGAAAAAAGTAAATATATTTGGTGAAAATTTGAAATTTCAATGCAGTAGTACTAAATTGAATGTAGTTTCTAAGATACTAGTCCTTTTCTAAGATACTAGTCCTTTTTATCCTATAGTATGGGAAGCCTAGAATGTGCTCCATCTTTCAAATTAAAAAAATGTGAAATCATTTGAGAATTATAATTTTTTTTTTCAATCAACCTATCAATCAAGAGTTTAGTCATATTGCATGTAGAAAATCAATAATAATTATCTATTAAATTTAAAATAAGGCATATCCTATATTGGTGGAAAGTTGAATTTTTTTCCAATAAACTCTTTTCATTTCATTGAATTCAGATAAAATAAAGTCATCAACCACAAGGGTGAACTTTGGAAAGCTAAGGAAAATTTGTAAATACATTTTTGCAGTTGACTTTCCAAGTATGATACCCCTAAGCCAAATCCCAAGGAAAACTCAAGGGAAATCCCAAGGCTATAGATTTTGTCAAAAAAAATGAATATCCATTTGAAATGGATATCTGTTTCAAAGAGACACCCATTCAAAATGGATATCAATTATTTTTGATTTTTTTAAAATATTTTTTATTATTAATATATAATAAATAAATTATATATTAATAATACATAATATATATATTATATAATATATACTTGTAGTGTAGGAAAAATGATCCCTTTTTCAAATTTAATTTAGGAATTAATATTAAAATGAACTAAATTATTCCTTAATTTAGTGTTGTAATATGTATTTTACATTTTCACATTAAGTTTAGGGCCCTATTAATAAAATGGACTTAATTGTGCCTTATTTTTAGTGTTGTGGAGTGTGCCTCTTTACACTTTCACACTTATCTAGGGCTTTATTAATTCAGGTTAATTTTCCTTAATTAGCCCCTTTAATTCAAATCCAGGCCTAATTAATTATAATTTACAAAGAGGAAACACAACATTCATTAAATGCCTAAACATAACACTTCTCATTGAGCAATGCGTGTTCTAGGTGAGTGAGCAAGGACCCATTCGCCCATGGGCGAATGGGTCCTCACTTAAACCTAGGACCTAAATTTAAATTAAGTTTTTGGTTATATTTTAATTATTTCAAATCTATATTCACATGTCAACTTGTGTTATTTGAATTTTGGAAAATTAATGTTACATACCTGTAAATATAAGGTCATTTCACTATGTTTCACCTAGCAATTTGAAGAGAGCATTTCTATAGCAAGTTTATGAGATCAAGAGAATTTCAAGGTATTCATGAGCAGATTTATTGAAGAATTATTGCAGCAATCAAGATCCTATTGCCATGTCAAATTATTCTTGCATCATGCATGTTATTAGAGCTAATATGTTGATGTAGTGTTCATAATCCATTCAAGCATTCAAGGTATTATTTAAAATCAAGTTTCAAGATCAAGATCCACATCCATTGAAGTCATTTCATGCTAGTTATAGATCTACATTCCAAGGTTCATCTAAGGGTTTGGTGAGTTGCGACATTACTTTTTTTGTTCATCATTCCTTCATGTTTCATTATTTCATTACAATGTTTAATTACCAAAATGGGGTTTGACCAAGGAAAACCCCCATTCACCAAAAGTAAAACATTTTTCCTTCTTGACTTGTGTTTTGAAAATTTAGGTGGAAAAACTCTTGAAGAGAAAAAATGAAGTTGTCAAAGTTGTATTTGTTGTCATCATTGTTCCAATTTCACAAAAACTTACCTACAAGATTTATTTCTAGCTATATGACTATGAAAATTGGGGGTCTCAAAGTACAAAAACAGGAGCAAAGAACCCATAAACCATTTTTACAAAATCCTATAAAGAACCCATTAGCCATAGGGTGAATGAGTCCTTAGTTAGCTTTAGAAAAGCACTTTTGGTAACTGGTACACACCTTCTTTCCTCTCTCAAATCTGCAATTTTATTTTTGGTTCCATTAGTATTGAGCTAAATCTTCAAGATCCAAGTTGTAGGTTTCATTTTGATGTTAGTTTGCTATTTTTAATCTTTCTCCCCAAAGTGTTATTTAGTTAGGACCCCCATCCTTGCAAAAAAGGAAATCAATAGATTCACACTTAGAATTGACTCACCTCAAGGTTGATAGTCATTTCATTATGTGGATCTCATTTCCTAATGAAATAGTGGACTCGCCCTTATTTTTCCATTTTTTTTCATTTTGGTGAACCTAGCATTTGATCATTGCATTTTTTTGATTTTGGAGTCCATTTTCACCCTAGATTGAGATATTGCATTCATTTGCATTGCATTTCATTGAATTGAATCTAATTTAAGGTTGTTTATCTTTCATTAACTTTTCATTTCATTTAGGGGTTTTAGGATTGAATCTTTTCATTGTTGAAATATGAAAAATACAAAAAAATTAGTCATTTTGCAAATCATTTACATAGCATTGCATCATCATTTACTTGCATTTGAAAATTGAAACAAAATTCCACATCAAATGAGGTCTTCTAGTTTTTCATTTTTTCATATTTTATATTTGCATTCAACCTTAGTTTCACAGAAAATTTAAACTATAACTTACTGTTTTAGATCAGAATCTAGAATATGTTGATGTGTTTTTTATGCACTTCTCAACATAGGTAATTTATAGGTACATCACCTCTCTTGAAAGAAAATCTCCAACAACAAGTTGTTAAAAATCACCCCAAGGTCTCTTGGGTGTCAGGTCATGACTTACTTGGAATGTCTCAGTTGTTTCATGTGATTTGTTGGTAATCACAAGGAAAACTTACAGATGAGTTATAAAGTGGGGAAGTTGGGTCTACAAATGGAGTTCCAAGGTGTAGAAATTGATGTGCAATTGTTCTAGGTTCAAAATAGCAGTCTAGAACTCCTATTCCATCATCAGATTTGGCTTTACAATGTGCAATGAACCTTGCCTAAGGTTACTATTAAAAAAAGGAAAAAAGGGCAGGGGAAGGGAGAAGTTCCTAGACCTAAAACTATGAATGAATAGTGGTCATGGAGGCTGGTACAGTGGACAAACTTCCCAGACTAGATTTTTCTTGACCAAGAGTAACCTATAGTTACACAAAACCAGTGCAATCTTCTAAGGACTGTAGATTTTCAGATTGCACACACACATCATGAATATGCAATTGAACTGAGTTGCAACAATGAAGGAATCCTGGACTAGCTTTACAAAGTGATTCATCATCAACATACCACACAAAGTATGAGCTGAAAATTCATCAAATACTATAACAACAAACACTATCTTCACTTCCATTCAAGAAACTACAACTAAAACTAATATGGAAGTAGAACAATGTGTGCATAATGAACAAACTCAAAAGAAACATGCATAAATCATGCAATGTTACTTTATATTGCTGCAAAATGCCTTTACATCAGTTCTCCAACCATTTAAAAATGAGGGGGAGACCCCTATTTATAGTTTTCCAAAGCCCAAATGAATGTCTAATATTGATTTACATTGAGTGGCTAAGATTTTTTTTACACTAGGGTTTCACCCACTCCACAATATTCAGTAATTTAAAATACAAATTTTGTCTTTTCCCTATTTTGTCTTGTAGTGCCCAGGTGTTGTAGCATTTTGTCCTCTAGCTGACTGCGCTTTTGCTATAGCTAAAATTGTTCAAAGGTTTCCTTCTTGTTGGTGCATCTATAGTATCCTTCAACCAATCAAGTGTCCTTTGTTTGTAGACATGCACCATTGTGGGACAACTTAGCTTCCTCTTGATTTGATGGGGCAGTCCCTGACGGATCATGATTGTTTGATAAAAAAATGGGATGACCCCTTTGATTGTTCCCAATAGACAATCATCTGTTTTCCCTTGGTACTGACCCCTTGGTTATGCATCCATGCATTGATCAATCCTTCTTTGTTATGCAGCCTTTAGTTTTTTGGTCTTCCCTTTTGACAAATCATCTATCATGTAGGAAATCATTTCCCCTCGAGGATCATCCTTATCCCAAGAGTACTTTCATAGGAGTACAAGTGAAAGCACCCCATCAACATGCATGGTCTATGAAGTGAAACTCCCACCTTGATCAAGCTCCATAGATGGTTTTGATTGATATTCCCCCATGCAAACATAGCAGGTGATATATGGGTTCTTCATCAAATTATATTCCTCATGATTTCATCTTCTCCCTTCCCTCTCTATATCAAGTCTCGAGTCAAGACTCCTTTTAGTGGGGCTCTATGGATAATGTCATAGGTGAGAACGTTGCAAGAGACCTTCGCTTGTGGTAGGCTTCCTTGATGGTCTCCATTCTATGATAAGAGCCCTGCATAAAATAATAGTTTTGAATTAAGTTCATGCAAGTAATGATATGAAACCCTCTAAACATGACTATTTGACATCCATGTGACCATGTAATGCCTATTTTGCATGATTTCTTAATTATAATTTAAGTAGTCCCATTACTTTTCAACAATCAAAGCCAAGCGATAGTAGTGCCAAAAGGATTATATTTCTTAAAAAGAAGGCACCTTATACCTCATGGTATGGATTAGAAGCATGCTAGGCATTCTAGTTTCATTTGGATCCTTTCCTTAGAGAAGACTACTTTATTGAATGTTCCCATCAAACTTCCTATTACAGCAATCACCCCCATCCTTACAGCCCCAAAGTTTTCCCACTTACTAAATGGGCTAATGTCATGAGTCAAGGCTAAAGTGTGTTTTCCATTTCCCCATATTCACCATTTTTCTTTGAGTGAATAATAATAGTAATATCCTAGCTTGGTCATTGTCTTCATCCTATGGCCATTGTGGGATGGGGGTTATGAGATTACAAGGTCATCTCATGAAGACTTCTAGGAAATGGGCCAAGTGGTGTAGAAATAAAGGTGTGAGCCATCGTGAAGAAGACAACATCCTGAAATGGTCGTCCATGTTGCGAAACCCGCAAGCGAGAATTCTATCTCCTAGTAGCTTGCAAATGGGGGGGAAGGGGTATGGTATTTTTATTTACCTTTTCACTTCATCAACTCAACACTTTGTTCCCTCATGTCACAATATTCCATTGATTAAGTGGCTTGCATCACCATGTAGAGAGAGTGCTTGTGGGCCCTGCAAAGGTGGACTTTGTTGGGTAGATGAATGTGGATGGTTGCCATAGAATTTCCATTAGAAAATGACACAATTGTAGTAGCTTCCTGCATAATGGAACCCGCACAAAGGAAATGGCTAAGGCAATAGCGAGCCCCATAGGCAAGATGTCTGTCAGTTTTATACTAAAGTCACCAGCTCCAAAGATAGACGTTGATATCGCAGTCTCCCTAAAAATTACTCCCATCCATACCACTGCCCAATCAATCAACAAAGATTCAAAAATTATCTTGTAACACAAACGTAATCACATCACAGGCTTGGAGGCACTTTGAGCTATTTGTGGGGAATGAGGGCGCAGGTGGCGATTGGGTTGTTGCTGTTAGTGACGGCTTTAAAAGGGTAGAATCCTGCAAAATACCAACTTCACTAAATGATTTGAAGCATCCTTTCCCCACCTTTTTTGATCAAGAACATTATGATTTTTCCCCTCAACATTTTGATTTGGTAAATCCATAGTGTATCACCCACCGGAAATTTCTTCAAATGTATTATGCAGCACAATCTAAAGATGAGTCAAATGACTCTAGCTTGCCCATTAAATTATGTCTTTGGAGTTTATGTGATGAATGAGAGATGACCTTGGCTATTGCGGGCTAGGCATGGTGCACGTCCAAGATTGTTCATTGCTCTGTGATGGAGAGTCTCTCGGAACTATGGATTCAATCTTCCCACCAATTATTATGATTAATGTCTTCAAAGAGTACAGTCAGATTATTAGCACAGGTATGCCACGTTGGTTGGCTGATGAATTGTGAGAGGCCCAGGCTTTGTCTAGCTTGTAACACCTCCATCAATTTAGACTTTCAAAACATGCGTAGCTAGATTCAAATAGGGGAACATTTCTTATTAAAGACAGCGGCCTCACATAGTGGGAACTAGCAAGAATGGTCGTTGTTAGATTAAAGAAGGAAGGATGCTGGCAAGAATCATTGTTTGGATAGCTTCGGCGATGGTAACCTCTGCAACACTTGGAGTGGAAAGTCCCACACGTCAAGATTCTAGGGAGGGGAAGCCATCTAGGTTTCAGCTAAGGTAACCCTAACCCTCATAATGAACCACCTGCAAACCTTCCGATGGAGGGCCTCAACTGAAAGCTTCATGGTAAACTACGAACTCCTCCATCCAGGCATGGTATCCTCCTATAATCACCATTCAAGTAAATCCCTTTGTAAATTTAGTTGGTTCATTGTGAGCTTATCACATAATGGTTTCAAAGTTGAGGACTGTGGAAGCTGGGATGAATAGCCACTCATTTGACATCTCCAAGCATAAGATTTGTGCAATTAAAGCATGGAGATGAGAGTGCTAGGAAAAGGTACATCAAGGATGTCAAATTGAATATTGAATTCCACTAGAAAAATGAACTCTCTATTTTGCTTCTAGGGGTTCCGCAATTCAATCAAATGAAGATAAGGAGGAAACTTACATTTATCATCGCATAACTTCAAAATGCTGAAAGTTCAGGAATGTCTCCCCACCAAAGTCCATGTGGGTGTCTACCTACTCACATCGTTTCATGACAGATCCTATGGTTTTGCCACAATGATTTGTTGAATGAAAAGCCACCTCATGGGATTTTTCTCATAATGCAAGGATGTTGTGATCCTTGTAAAATTGCAAGAGGAAAAATTTGCTTTGCATATACAATATTTTAAATTGAAAAGAACCTTCAGAAGTCATCATGCTCAGTCAACATCGAACACCCCTATAGATGATCTTAGAATTGTGTGTTGTTGGGACGGGTCCTATGAGTGACGTCATTGAGAAGGCCATTGAGATAGTGATATGGGAAGTAGGTTATGTTGGGGAGGAAGCCATCCATGAAGGCCATCCCCAGTCTAGTTTGTAGCAAGTGTTATCTAAGGAGAATGATTGGTTGGTTGCCGCAACTGGAAGGCCATGTGAATGTCGTCCATAGAGCTAGAGGAGACGAGAGCTCCTATGTGCAAAACAAGCGAGCTGAACCATGAAGATCTCTAGGGTGATTGAAATTTTTTGGTGATATTCAATCATTCCAATCTTCATTCATGCAAGCCATGCCTCATAGAATCTTCCCTTCATCCAATCGGAAAAAATAAAGGGTAGTGTTATTAGTGTTTCTATGAGTCGAGAGTACAATGATATCCTTTTTTCCTTGGCTCTCATTATGAATTTTCTTGGAACATTTTCTTGACTCGTTGATACATAGGCCAATCACGAAAAGAGGTTAGTGGTATATTGTTTGTAGCTTGTCGTAGTTGATGGCTGAGGAAGCGGCGTAATGGTGAATGGTGGCATTGCGAATAGTGGAACCCACAAGGAAGTTAGTTGACCATAGGTCCATAGGAAAATGGAGGCAGAGTGGTGAAGGTCATTTGTTGGGATGATGATGCCACTGAGAAAATAGTCAGGAGAGGGTATAATTCCATGTTTCAGAACCCGCATATGCAATAGTTGCCCGCCACACCCAGCCTTCTTATAAATCTTCATAATTTTTCAACTCCTTGAATGTTTACAATCCTGTAGCTCCTATACTTTGCATATTTCCCATGACATCATTGGAGATCTAATACTGATAGATAATTTTGTGATTCTGCATTCGAATCATTATTCGCCTTCAATGCATAGAGGGTTGCTCGCCCAGATCTTATTTTTTCCCCTTAAAATCTTCAGGCCTCATGAATCCTTATGACAACAATCTAATGCCAAGAATGATGATGCAACCCTACCCATGAAACTTTATAAAACTGGTCAACGCCTGAGAGAGATTTCATGGCCAAACTCCATATTCACAAGGGTAAGAATTAGTGGAAGACAATAATGGTATCACCTTTTGGACAACTACAGAGGTTGAGGATCCTACATGGGGAAGTCTTGGGAGTGGGTTGTAGATGAAAATATGTGGAGCATCGTGATGAGGATGTTGTCGTCAAGGGATAACAACGAAGGGATGGAAGCTAGCACTGTGGGCTCTACATGGGCAATCTCTATTGAGGAACCTGCAAGTGGAGTGTGGATAGTAGGGATGAGGACTCCATTTTATGATGTTGGGGTGATAAATGACAGTCACCATAGGAAGGTTTACAAGAGAGCAATGACGGTGATGGGTTATGAGTACATGGAATGGGGAGGTAGAAAAGGGTGGCCATTGTGAAATGACATTGCAGTGACAGCCTCCCATAGGTGGCAGCCCGCAAGGGTAGACCCGCCTGCGAACTTGGACTTTGGGGTTCACCTACAGATGCAAAGTCTCATTCTGAGGAAAAGGTCAATGTAGGTCCCATGAAATGGGGTGATGTGTGAACTTAGTCATGTAGATGACGATGGTCGGGTTCAGGTAGGCCACACACAAAGAGCCACAAAATTTTATCCTTAGGAAATTTTGGAAGCAATTGGCTCAGGTTTGGTAGGCCCAAATGCAGAGTCGACCACGCAGGCGGTGGCAAAGGGTCAGCCACCGCTAAAGAAAAAAAAATAGGGATAAAAACCTGCATAGGGTGACTCACAACTATGGGTCCACGAAACATGAAGGAAGCAATAATGACAACGGGTGAGGGGACCACATGTAGGTTGGATGTGGGGGCTTGGATGCAGGTGAATAGCGGTGCAGAATGGCGAATGGTAGGAGGATACCCATGAATGCAGGTCCGAAAGGGCCGATGGACGCGAGGTGAAAAGAAATGGGAAACCTGTAGGGTCCAACCCACAGAAGCAAATGACTTGGTGAAAATCAGCTAGGTGAATTGGGCCAGTATGAAATTGATCATTTTAAGGCTCATGGCTGATTTGGGCTTGGAAACAGGGGTGCGCAAAATGAGATGAGGTCAAAATGACCTAACTTGAGCAAAAAGAGGGGGTCCCTGCCATCGGTGGGGCGTGTGTGAAAAATATGCACAAAAGAAACCACTGGAATCAACTCATAAATATGTAAGAACATTTTTAAAAACCCTTACCTAGGACCTATTCTCCCCTGGGTGAATGAGTCGCTGATCAGGGTCATTTCTTAATTTTTTGGGCATCAAAAAATTTGTTTCAACATTTTTTTTTTGTTGTTTTCAATTTTTTGTTGAGTGAAATTGATCATATTTAGCTTCATTTGATAAATTTAGTGCATTGTGTTTTTTCAAAATTGCATTTACAAGACATAATTTTTAGGTTTTTGAATTGTGTAATCAGAAAACTTCCTTGCTATAAATTTGAAAAATCTAAAAATCCCCTTAGATTTCAAACAAGGGACATGTGCATTGGTAATTTATGGAAGTCTTTAACATCTTTAGTTGATATTTCAAGTTGTCTTTTTGGAAATGATCCTAATACAATTAAACCTAATCATGCTCAATCAACTCCTAATGAGTTTCCTCATGAAGTTGACATCATTATAGAAGATGATGGTAGCATGAGAAATTTCATAAATGATTTCCTTCACAATCTTGAGAAGAATTCATCCTTTTACCCATTGATGCAACAACCAACACCCCCTACCATCCCACCACTTGACATGTTTGGTCTTTTAAATCTTGAAATTCAGCCTAAACCTCCAACAATAGGTGAACCTAGCTCCTCTAATCAAGTGCACACATATCCATCATATGTTAACAAAGTGACCACACCCATCAACGTAGAAGAGAATTATGGCCAAGTATTTAAGATTTTAACTAAACAAGGATGTTAAATAACTAATGAGTATGAAATTCACAAAGTTTTAGAGAAAATTCCTATTGAAGACACTAAGGGACTAGGATATCAAAATATTTATCCCTCTACATCTTCCAAGGATACAAATGTCCTGCCTCATTATGATGAATAAATGTCTCACAAGGATGATAGGATCACTTTAGGTCCTTCTCCTTCCAATCCACCTTAATGAGATCCTTAAACAAGCAAGAAATACAAACCTTACAAACTCAAAAAAATTTCATTCAGGCTACATACTAAAACACAAATTGAATGAAAAATGAAACACCTTCTTCATGAAGGATGAATTACATTTCCACCTCCTAGTAAGGGTAACAAGCCTAAGAACATGAATTATTGCACATACCATAGAAATCTTGGGCACTTTACTAATCAGTGTTGTGCCTTAAGGATGATCCTTGAGAAATTTGATATGATAGAGATAATCCCTTAAAGCATGAGCTTTTCTCCTTGCCATGTAATATTTGTAGGATCATAATATGCTCATTATTACATGTTTAACATTCATTGCAAATCATTCTATTTATTGCAAGGAGCTCCTATGGTACAATGAGGGAGGTCCTACAAACAAACCAAATACAATTCCAATCTACAACAACAATTATCAAATCACAAGCTCATCAAAATTTCATCATTTCATCAAATCAACTCTTTCCCTAGTAGCACTGGGAAACCACTCAATTAGGTACAAATTCACTATCTCATCCTTTCAAACCAAGAGTTGACCAATTTCAAGGACCCATTTTAAAAGTCTAAGACATATCAACAATTCACCAATGACTCCTTTGTAACAACTCATTCAAAACAAGGGTTTTACGCCTTTTAGGTCTCAAATTAGCCCTATTTTGCAAAGAAACCACTCACCAATATTTTCCAAACTCTTCAAAATCTTTTGGGAAATAGTAAAAATTTGTCAAAACCAAGGATTCTTCAATCATATCTCAAGTATTCAGCCTTCTAATGACCAAACTACAAAACCCTCTCTTTATGCCTAGGAACCTTAGGGCTTATTGGAAATATTATTTGCAATCCTCTCACAACCCAAATATCACTTAAAATAGGACCTATTTGGCTTTCTCGGACTTATTTCATCAAGAAATCACACTTCCCCAACACAAAATCCACTTTTACTTGCCAAAACCTCACTTATCCACATGGAAATCAACAATTTCAGACTTAGCGCTTCATGCCCAATGTTTTTCTAGACCTCCCCTGCTCACACAAAACTCTCATACACCTTTAATTATTAGTGCAGGCCCATTCCTCAAGTCACAAAAGCTACAAAAAGAGGAATAGGTCAATTCTCCATTTTATTGACTCAAAACTCTTGAATTCACAAACTCAAGCCGGTTATAATAAATTAACAATAGATAGATTCAAATGAGAGTAGAAATAGAAAAAATTCAAATGAAAGTAGAAATAGAATAGATTAAAATGAAAGTAGAAATAGTATACTAAAAAATCTCAACAAATTTGAATCAAAGAAAAGCTATAGAGGCCGTATAGTCCCTGAAATCTTCAAAAAATACAAAAAATTGATGCAAAAACAGAGTTTTATTAAATCTCCAATCTTCTAAATGGCTTAAACAACTCTTTCATTGAGTTATACAACTTCTTTATACGTGTTCCATCCTAAAAAAAACTATTCCAACTCCCACAAACTAACTTTTAAATGATATGACCGTTGGTCTTCCCTAAAATTCAAAATTTTACAACTTTTCAAATCTTGTATTTTTTTCACAATTGCAACCTTTTAACTTTTTGTACATTTGAAAACCAAACCATCAAAACACCTAGAAATGACACTAAACTGACTAATTAAATCCTAAAAATTGTCTCAAGACCTTGTTTAGATAAAATTCTCAAAACAACTAAAGCCTACACCTTATCTTCATGGATTGACAAAACTTATTCAATGGTGCTCCTGCACTATACACCCCACTTTGAAAATTTTCCAAGTCTCTTGGAAAGATTCTTGTAGCTGGCTTGTGCTCTCCATGCTTTAGTCTTCCTTAAATTCTTTCATTAGGTTCATCTTGCTTTAATTCTTCATTGTCTTCAACATTCTTGCATTCACCAACCCTTATACTCTACTCCAACTATCCACTCTACTATGTGGGGTGTCTTTCCACTCTTCTATCATCAAATACTATTGTCACATATTTCTTTTCAACTGTACTAACTTTCTCAACAACTTCCATCACTTGTTTCAATTTTTTTTCTTATTCCACTATCCTTTAGCCTCTTTATCTACAACTTTACCACTGTCAAACTCAAAAAAAATTGTACCATTACTCTTTTTTGTCCTTCTTAAACCTATCACTATCCTTTTCTTTATCTTAACACCATCACCAACCTTTATCTTTCTGTCCTTTGTATTTTCAACCGTGTAATCCTCTGTACTAGTAGCCTTACTATCCTTTGGCCTATCATCATCAAAACTCATTGTACTATCATCCAGTGTCTTCTCTTTCACTCTCTTGTCAATGCCATCAATCACTATCACAACATCACCATTCACTGTCTCTTTCTTATTACAAACCATTGTCTTCCTTTAGACTATCTCACCAATTTCATCAACCACTATGGTTTCATCTCTTGACTATCTTCTTGCTTTGTTCTTTGTTATAGGGCATACAACTACTCCAACCATGATGCAATCACTCTTTACATGCCTTCCCAAAGGTACCCCAACTTTTTTGTACAATTTATTATTCTGAAACTCATTCTTTTCAGCCTTCTTTTTCCCAACATTTGACTACAAGTCAATCTCATGCTTTCTTCCTACTATCCTATCTTTACCATACCTTGTATTGACTACCAAATCTATATCCTTACCTTTATCTACAGTTAGAAAATCCTTTCTCCCTAACATAGTGATTTCGCCATCCTCATTTACTCCTTCATTGAATGGAATTAGAATAAAATCTCTCCCATCCTTTTCAATGATGTACTTGTTTTGTCTACCATTTTACAAGGCCGACCTGTCAAATTGCCAGGGCCTTCCTAACAACCAACATATGGCAACAATTCATGGGTAGTACATCAAAATAGTACTTCATATTTATACTGTCCAATCTGAAACTCAACTCTTGCTTGTTCTCTCACCACCAAAGACTGATTATCACTAACCCATGAAACCCTATATGGCCTTTCCCTAGGTACTTTTTGCAAATGCAACTTTTCCACCATTTGACTAGACACAATGTTATTTGTACAACCTGAATCAACAATCACTTTGCATACCTTGTCTTTACATCTGCAGGCTATCCTGAACAATGCTCTTCTTTGAATCAACTCTTCCTCCTTTGTTCTCTTAAAAACTTGTTTCTTCATCATCAACATCTCTCCAACTTCCGGAGTAGCAACCAATCAATTTGAGCTTGAACTACTTTCAAGTTCATCTTCATGAACAATTTGTGCTCTCCTATCTTTTTTTCTTTCTCCTCCACTTGTTGATGAACCAACCTTATTAGGGCACTTCCAAGTAGGATGACCATACTCTTAACAATGACAACATCTACATGCAAAAGTGTTAGAATTCCTTCCACCTCCAAATCTGCCCCTTGTGCCTCTATATCCACCTCTAAAGTCTGCAACTTGTTCATATCTCTTGCTTGGTTCTTCTTGATTTTCAATTGCTTTTCTTGGAGTAGAAAAAGATCCTCTTCCTCTCATGGTACTTCCTCTTCCTCTTACTATTTTCTCTTGTCTTGTCTTCACTTTATCTTTAGCCTTCAATGCCATTTGATAACATTCCTCTATGCTCCTAGGATTTTTCAAATCCAACTCATCTTGTATGTTCATTCTCAAGCCACCCAAGTACCTAGTTATCTTTTCATCTTCATTTTCACTGTGGTTAGATCTCATACTCAATTTATAAAATTCTTAAGGGTATTCCTTTACATCCATTTCCTTTTTCCTTAAATTTTGCAATCTCTTAAACATTTGAATTGAATAATCTGAAGGGAGAAACTTACCTTTTAACTTTTCTACCATCTTTTCCCATGCTACAATTTTAGACTTGCCTTAATTTCTTCTTTTTGACTACAAATAATCCCACCATACATGTGCATGACCTTTAAGATTTTATTTTGAAATCTTGACCCTCTGCTCGTCAAGAATCTCTTCACATTCAAAATAGTTGTCCAAAGAAGATATACAATCTAACAATTCCTCTTCATTCATATTTCCTCCAAACTTTTACACATAAATTTTTACCTTATACTGCCTTCAACAACTTGGCCATTCTTTGATCTTTTGGATCAAGTTCTTCTTCAACATCTCCAAACTATTCATCATCTCCTTCCTCTGATACACTACTTTCAATTTCTTCTCTTTTCTTAGTGGTTTCTAAGGCTTCCAATCTCTCTTTTAGTTCTCTAATTTCTCGTATGTACTGAATCCTCAATTCATTCATCTCCTTTGATGTATTTTTTCCTTTTGGAGGCATCTTCACAATCTTGCCTCTTCACCTTCCAAGATTTCTCTCACAATCTGCAACTTTCTTCTACAAGAATCTGGTTCCTTTTCTCTAATGCCACCTTGATGCAATGAGAGAGGTCCTACAAACACACCAAACACAATTCCAATTTGCAACAACAATTTTCAAATCACAATCTCATAAAAATTTCATCATTTCATCATATCAACTCTTTCCCTAGTAGCACTGGGAAGCCACTCAATCAGGTACAACTTCACTATCTCATCCTTTCAAACCAATACTTGACCAATTTTAGGGACCCATTTTGAAGCTCTAAGACATATCAACAATTCACCAATGACTCCTTTGTAACAACTCACTCAAAACAAGGTTTTTACGCATTTTAGGACTCAAATTAGCCCTCTTTTGCAAAGAAACCACTCACAAATCTTTTCCAAACTCTTCAAAAAAAAATTGGAAGTAGTAAAAATATGTCAAAACCAAGGATTCTTCAATCATAGCTTAGGTATTCAACCTTCTAATGACCAAACTACAAAACCCTCTCTTTATGCCTAGGAACCCTAGGGCTTATTGGAAATCTTGTTTCCAATCCTCTCAAAACTCAACTATCACTTCAAGCAGGACCTATTTTTTGTACTCAGACTTATTTCATCAAGAAATCACACTACCCCAACACAAAATCTACTTTTACTTGCCAAAACCTCACTTATCCACATGGAAATCAACAATTTCAGACTTAGGGCTTCATGCCCAACATTTTTCCAGACCTCCACTACTCAAACAAGACTCTCATACACATTTTATTGTTAGTGTAGACCCATTACTCAAGTCACAGAAACTACATAAAGAGGAATGGGTCAATTCTCCATTTTATTGACTCAAAACTCTTGAATTCACAAACTCAGGCCAGTTGTAGTAAATTAGCAATAAATTACACCAAACCTAATAGAAACCCTTCAAGATAGATTCAAATGAAATTAGAAATAGTATACTACAAAATAATCAACAAATTTGTATTAAATAAGACTTGTACGGGCTGTATAGTCCCTGAAATCTTCATAAAATATAGAAAATTGAAGCAAAAACAAAGTTTTATTAAATCTTCAATCTTCAATCTTCAAAATGGCTTCAACAACTCTTTCATTGAGTTATACAACTTATTTATACTTGTTCCCTCCTAAAACATCTGTTCCAACTCCAATAAACTAACTTTTAAATGATATGACCATTGGTCTTCCCTAGAATTGAAAATTTTACAACTTTTCAAATCTTGCATTTTTTTCACAATTGCAACCTTTTAACTTTTTGCACATTTGAAACCCAAACCATCAAAACACCTAGAAATGACACCAAAATGACTAATTACATCATAAAAATGGTCTCAAGACCTTATTTAGATAAAATTCTCAGAACTTCTAAAGCCTACACCTTATCTTCATTGATTGACAAAACTTATTCAATGGTGCTCCTACACCATCGTTCTAATCATTCATCTCGACTCATCCTTGTCCTGCATTTAGTGGGGTGAAGGGGATAGATAGCCTTGTACTATTTTTGGTACTCGATGTTGTCCCTTTGGCTAGTTGTCCTTCTGCATAGAGTGAACAAGGTTGGGAAGTAGATGACCTACTATTGGTTGACTCACATGTGCCATACTAGTACTTTGCTTTGTTTTCTTTTGCACATTTCTTTATGTGATTTCATGTACGTAATGTGATCCCCCATACTGTCTTGTGTGTTGTATCTCTCTTCATGTGCATTCCTCTATTTGTATTACATTCTTCTATATGTTGTAAACATTTATCTTTTCATTTGTCTTGTGTTTTCCATTTGGGATGATACAAGGCATCGAGACATCTAGGTCTCTTCCATGTTGACCCAAAATATTTTTCTTTGTTTTCACTCTCTATGTGTCATTCTTCCTATTCTACGAGTATTTGGGGAATAATGATGTTTCCAAGCTCTATAATCATGTTGTAGCAAAGATATACTGATCCCGAATCTATAGATCCCTTATGTGTTTTTGGGGGAAACCCCTTCCTCTTTTTCATGATTTAGTTTCATTCGAGAACATATGACTTGGCATAGGCTTTTTGAATAAGGTCTCATTTCTTCTTCATTGGCTACTTTAAAGAAATTTCTCATAGCAATGGTGTTAGGAATCACTTTAAAGTGGGGGCATACATCGACATCCTCATGTTTCTTTGTGTGATTTTATTTCTTATTATGATACATCCTTTTCTTGGTGGTGTCATTGGGTTTGATGTCCTCTGAGAGAATGATATTTCTTAGTGTATGAATTTCCTCTTAGAGGTGATGCTATGTGTTGGATTCCCTAAGTTGTGATTCTCTTATCCTAGATTTGTACTCTCTTGGAGACATTAGGCATGATGATCCCTAAGAAGAGACCTTACACGAATTAAGTGAAGTCCCTTTGAAAAAGTATGTTTGCATTATTGTTCAAAAGTGTTTAGCATAATACAACTTGTTAACCTTGTGAAGCTTGAACCCCTTTTCAAGGCAACCAAGCATAACACACCTTGCTTGTTAGTAGAGCCTTTCCCTTGTTCATAGTGTGCTTAGCATAACACAACTTGTTAGGCCCTATAAATCCTGAAGCCCTAAGAGCGTGTGGTGCACTATCAAAGTTGTTAGAAGGATAGCTTTGGTATGGTTAGTACAGTGGGAGCCTATAGAACTAGCATGACTTTCTCACTAAGCCACTTGCTTGGGAGCTCACTTAATGGACGAATTGAGGTTCCATTATCCTTGAATGAGCACTTGAATTTTTTGAATAGTGGACATCGAGTTCATCTTGTGAACATATTGGAAAAATAGCTTAGACATCTTCCACATTGTGTTGGGCAGTCAAGGCTTGATCCACCTCCCTTTTCTTTAGGCCTTGGATTTTGTATGATTGAGAATCTTTGTCATTGTTGTATACATATGTGTCTTGAATTTCTACTTTAGTGTGAGTTTGACATGAGGTCATCCTCTCACTAAAGTGAGGGCTAAATGCAGTTTAGGAAAAAAGTATCCCTTTTTCACACTTAATTTGAGAATTAATATTAAAATGAACTAAATTATGCCTTAATTTAGTAAATTCTAATACATATTTTACATATTCACATTGAGTTTAGGGCCCTATTAATAAAATTAACTTATTTGTGCCTTATTTTTAGTGTTGTAGAGTGTACTTATTTTCACTTTCACACTTATCTAGGGATTTATTAATTAATTGAGGTTAATTTTCCTTATTTGGCCCATTTAATTCAAATCCAAGCCTAATTAATTGCAATTTTTGAAGAGGAAACCCAACATTCATTAATGCCTAAACATAACACTTCTCATTGAGCAATGTGTGTCCTAGGTGAGTGACCTAGGACCCATTCATCGATGGTAAAATGGGTCCTCACTTAGACCTAGGACCTAAATTTAAATTATGTTCTTGGCAATATTTTAATGATTTCAAATCTATATTCACATGTCAGCTTGTGTTATTTGAATTTTGAGAAATTAATGTTACATACCTATAAATATAAGGTCATTTCACTATGTTTCACTTAGCAATTTGAAGAGAGTATTCCTATAGCAAGTTTATGAGATCAAGAGAATTTCAAGGCATTCAAGAGCAGATTTATTGAAGAATTATTGCAGTAATCAAGATCCTATTGTCATTGTAGACATAGAAAATGTATTGATTGACATTGCACATCTGATCCTAACCACTAACACCGTTTCATCCTAAATCATCCCTCGGTCTAACCATTTAATTGAATACCTTTATTTGATTAAATTCATCAATTTTCCTCTTTTAATTAAATAAATCATCTATCTAATTAAGTCATCCTTTCTTGCTAATTAAATCAATCAGTCTAATCTAATTATCCCTATTTAATTAAATAATCAATTTTATTTGATTAAATCTGTAAGGTACATCCATTAAATTAAATAAATTAAAACCTTATTTATTTTAATTCTAACTTCATCTCCTTGGTTAAATAAAATAAAAATATTTATTTAATTAATCTTGAAATCATATTCTTCTCATATTTGATTTAAATCAATCCATAAATCTAAATCAATATGTCACATCATTTTTACCTCTCATTAAATTAATTAACCTTGATTAATTTAATCTCTTCTCATGTCCCATCCTCTAACTTTTGCAACTTGCACAAAAAATTAGATTTAATTCATTTATTAAATCTCTATTTTCTTTCAAAAGGCATAATAAAGGAATATTCCTCAAATTTGAATTCAAAATCCAAGTGGACTTTTTCCTTCCAACAAGGAATTTACTCCACCTAAAAGGTCCTTTTTCCTTGAGCCAAGTGGCATTCAATGCACCTTCTTTCCCTCGTACATGTCATTTCAAATTTCAAATATATCGATTTATTGACACATTCTTCAAAACTTGCACAACCTTCATCCATTCACATGTTGACAAGTGGCACCTTGTCATTGGTGGATCTTTAGTCCCACATTGCTCTATTTTGGACATCTCTTAAACTTGACATTCTTTAAATAAGAGGCTTCATTCCTCATTTGATTATCCACAACTTAAGTAAACTTACTATACTCAAATTCATAGCAATTTTTGTCCAATTTCATCCAATCTTAGCTAGGTTATGCAGATTTTTATCTTGGAGCACATTGGAGGTCTTCATCAAGTGGATCACTATTCATCATCAATCATCTTCATCACATCATTGGAGTTGGGAAAGGGCCAATTTTCACATCAAATTGGCACCAACTCCCTCAAGAGATTAAGAGTTTGCTTTTTTTTAGAATAGGATTTGATATCTTTGTTTTAAGAGTGTTGTGTTCTTGATTTCATTCCTTTTCTCTTACATTCAAATGGATTTCTTGAGGAATCTATATTATAACTTGCATTTGATCTTATTAATGTGTTCATTTGTTGTGTTCTTGTAGGTATAGGATATTGGTTCACATTTTTGTGCTAGGAGGGCAAACCAAAAGATCAAATCATGTATTTTGAGAAAATTTTGTTCCTTTTTGTGTTTTTGTGTGTTTATAGAAAACTCTGCCACTAGAAGCTCAATGCCATTGTTTAGCACCGCTGAGAACTCAACATCACCATATCGCACAGTTGTAAACTTCAAACTGTGATGCTTCCTACTTCTCGCCCAGAATTCACATTTTCAAACAACACCGCTAAATCTTTCCAGCTCACTGGAATCTTTTCAAAATCAAAACTACACCGCTGACCAAAATAGCGACGCCTTCATGCTCACTAGTCTAGCTATGGAGCGATGCTGACTAGTAAGTGGCGTTATACAACACCATAGGAGTTTTCAAATTGTGATGCCTTCGTGGGTTTCACTGCTAGAGGGAAGTAGAAAGTAAAAATTTATTTATAACACATGCCTTTTATCAAAATCTAGTTATTTGGTATGTTTTCTACTTTCTTGACCTCTATTTTTGCATAACCTAATTTATTTTCTTGTAGGTTGGATTGATCAAAGGTGAAGAGGAAAATAAGCATGATGACCTTATTTCATGATACCAAGTGTTTTTAAACACTCTAGTGTTTGTTCAACACTCTTAGAGGATTCACTATTCCTCTTAAGGAAATTTTTTTTATCTTTCATGCTTAGGACTCAGTAGTTTCATTTTTGGATCTAAAAAGAACCTTTTAAATTCTTGTTACAAAAGGAGCTTAAAATGAACTTTAGGACACAAACTCACTAGATTTTGTTTGGGGCTAATAATTGAACAAGTAAAATTATCACACTTCATTTGGTGCTATAAAAAGGAGTCATTAATACTGCTTTGTTGGATTAAAAAGAACATAAATGCTACTTTTTTTTCGTGATTGCTTACTCAAACTAACACCATTGAAAAGATGTATGTGCTTCTCTCGCGCCTCATGGCGATCTTCAAAATCAAAAGGATTTTTGGTGGTCTTAGGTTGGGATAAAGTAATTGCCTCCACACTTCATTTTGGAACTAAAATTGAACAAAATATCTTGCGAGTGTGAGCCAAACCTATCGCGTGTATTGTCTCTTTGTTTCTCCACAAAGATCAATTGAGTTATGGATATTTTTGCTGGCTATTGTTTATCTTAGAGGTCCTACCTTAGGGAAAAAGTACTCACCCAAGGGAATGACTCAATCGGTAACACTCTAAAACCAAGAGTATTTCCAGCTGGGATATAAAAGTGGGTACTGGAACAAAGTCCAGTATCACATGGTTGGCTCTGTCAAGAAGGGCATCAATTTTCTCTCACCACGTTGGGTCAACTCCTACGAATGGAAAGTCCGAATTAAAACCCTTGTTGTCGAAAGGCTAAAATCCCTATCTATTTGTTGGTGCAAGAACAGTCATTCTAAAGTCACCCCACACTTTTACAGTCTTTAGTAGAAATGGAAAGTATGCCATAGGAGTTTCATGGGTGTTTATGCTTGGCTGCCCCATATAAGTGAGTGTTGTGGAGGGGAGCTAGTGGGGTCAAGCATCTAATCATTCGCTAAAGATAAGCATAGCTAGACTTGTCCAAGTGGGCACTCAACAAATATAGTCTTTCATATCCATAAGGTTGTGCTTGTTCTTGGTTACAAAATGCTTTTCTTGTTTGAAAACATTTGGAAACAAACATTTAACATCATCGTCAAAATGTCAAACCCTTTAGGAGGCAAATACAATTGACCAAATTCATGTGTTATTGTTTGCCCTTGGGATTTTATCCTAAAATGTTTCTAAACACTTGGATTTACATCTCAATTTTCCTACTAAAGTTAAACAATAGGTAATCCTTGCCTTGACTTCATCAAAATTCCATATAACATACTTTGTGGGATTCAAATAAATTGGGACATTGGACATCTAGTTTGAAAATCTAATCAAAGAAGTGCTTGTGGTAAAACAAAATCACTAAGAATAGATAACAAAATTGGCTCTCACACGTGTTAGTTCCTCACGATTTCCAAGAAAGTTAAAATCCCAAAACAAAAGTCCTTGAGCAAAAGTTCAAAATTTAGGAGTCACACTTGAAAAGTCATCAAGAAATACATTAGGAAGTGCAATCAAAAGCAACATATCAAAAAATTCAAAAAATTCACAAGGTTCTATAGACTCATTCCTTTGAACAATCTGGAAATGTATGCTCAGTTTGAACCACTTCTTGGTTAAAAGGTCCTCAGAAGTATTGTATGTTCTTCAATACCGAGGTCTAGTAAACAAGTGTATTTTTAGGTACATTCTAGGATCAAAATAAAACCTTTTCATTCATCCCTGAACATCAAACCAAAATCACCTCACCATCACCTTTTGAAAAATCTTGAAATTATCCTCCATGCTAGGCTTTTTGGCAAAAATCAAAATCATCAAAACCTTGAAGCAAAATCCTTGAAGTCTTTGAATCAAAAACATCAAATCATCTTTGGCTAGGTATGTGTAGATGCATCCTTTTGCATATGCTTAGTCAAATTATCAAACCATCTTATTTAGCTAGGTATATGTAGATGCATCCTTCTTCATATGCTTGGTTAAATTATAATCTTGTTTGAATAGGTGTGGGTATATGCATCCTTCTCCCTACACATATTCAAATTATCATACTTTGAGAAAATCTACCCTTAGACAATAATCCAACATATTAGGGTCTATTTGTTCATAAATCCAAAAACAAAGCAAACCCAAAATCAAATCAAAGTCAATTCGATATTCAAAAACAAATCCAAAAGTCCTAAAAAGTATAGAATCCCCTCAATATTTCTCAAAATTTTAAACATCCACATCATCAATCTTTTACATCATCCCCATCATATCATCTTTGATCCTTGAAAAACATCCTAAATTTTCTCTTTTTGTGCCTAATATTAGATCAATCCAAAGAATTAGAGATTCATCTCCCATATTCTTCAAAATTAATCCCTATTTTATTATGCAAACTAGATCTCAACACAAGAGGAACATGGAAGCCAACAAAGAAACATCCACTAAAAGTGGCCTAAGTCAAACAAATTCTAAAACAAATCTTGTTGAATCAAGTAATCCTCTAATCAACTTTCCTACATCATCACAAAACCCTCAAGAGGAAGTAGAGGATTTTACTAATAATCCCTTTGGAATGTCACACGATGAAATCACCGAAATTATTCAAAATCTGGAGAACCATAAGATTATCAATATCATGATGAGACTCAACCCTTCACTATACATGCTCGAATTAGCAAAAAAAGGGTCTAAACTACCTTCTGATTTTGATTTGAGCTCTATAGTGGAACCATCCTTAGAGGTCATGCCTCCAATTTCATCCACACTCCCCATCTCATCTACACCTCCATCCCAAATTATCACTCAAAACATCCCACAAATCACATCATCCATTGCTCCAACTCAACCTAGTGTTAACAAGGGAAGCACATTTCTCAATTCCTTAAAAAAACACCCCTTTTCAATAATCAAGACTTGGATGCAAACACCATTTTGGGGCAAGTCATACCCAAAAATCCATTACATACATATGTCCCTCTCACTTTCCATGATCCCAATGATCCATCATCATCATCCTTTCGTGCAACACCCCAAACCTCTCTCCCCATAACCTCGCAAGCAGAAGGTGACATGTTCGAACCAGGGGACATTTTCGACACTACACAATTTCCTCAAGAGATCACATCCCTCATGTTTTCACCACTTCCACCATTTCCATCATCATCCATACCACTTCTTGGCTTTGGGCTTCCCCCTTTACCAAATATCAATCAAAATCAAACCAACATCCTGAACATCAATCAAAGCATCATGCCAAACTCTCAAAACTTGTCATCGACATTGCAACAACAGAAGGAAACTACCCAGATAACACATACCACCACCATCACATCATCAACCACCCCCCTAACATCTCAAAACATGGTCTCTCAAGGACTAACCACATTGATTGCACCATCTACCAATCAAACCCCAATCATCAACACGACAACACCTCTCACCACCACAACAAGCACCATTCTGAATCCACTACCGCCACCACCACCAAGCTCCAATACATCAAGCCAATACAATATTGCATTGCAAGCCACTCAACAAGCTACTTATCAAAAGAAATTCTTTCAAGTACAAAAACAAGTTGTGCAACTAGCTACTTAGCAAGCTGGTCAAGTTGCCCAAGCTGCATTACAAGCACAACAGGTTGCCCAAGCCCAAATATTTTTGCAAAAATAACAATAACAAGTTGCACAAGATCGGGCTCAAGCTCAGGCACAAGCTCAAGCTGCACAAGCACAAGCTCAAGCTGCACAAGCACAAGCTCAAGCTCAATTTCAAGCTCAAGCGCAACAAACACAAGAACAAGCGTAGTATCTTGCAAAACAACAAGCACATCAACAAGTTCTAAAACAATCTCAAGAACAATAGGAAGCAACCCAATTAGCAACTCAACAACAAGCGTTGTTGGCACAACAACAATGACAAGCTCAACAACAGGCAATCCTAGCACAACAACAACAAGACCAACAACAAGCATTGTTGATATAGCAGCAAGTACAAGCATGCATGGCTCAACAAAATGTGCAAATACCACCAATCAACACATCAACCAATCTGCCCATCCCATCCACAAGTGAACCACTACAGAACACTTTCATCCCACGTCTTGATCTACAAAATGATGTCACAACACAAATCAAACTACTATCACAACAAGTCCTCAATCTTCAATCAGGGCGAAGCACAAAAACATCTAGCAACTTGTGTCCTTATCCATTCAACATGAGCCTTGTGATGAAACCATTCCCAAAGTGATTTGGGACAAGTTTTGTTTGGAAATTACTAACTATGGATCTAGATTCACTAAGAATTGGCAATTTAGAGCATACTACTTCCAACAATTTCCTTTCCATTTTGACACACTATTAATGTGATAGAGAAAATTTATAGATATAAATATTTAACAATGTTGTAGCTTGCAATAAGCCAATAACACATAAAAAAATTAACATTCAAATTTTAAACTTTATAATTAAATTATTAAACTAAAAAACTGGGTTAGCTTATAGTTAGCTTTTTTAGATAGCTCTATTGGGTGTTGAGGACATTCCATTTATCTTTTGAATGTTAAGAAGTCAAAGTTTCAAGGATTTTTCAAGCAAGTAAGAGAGCTATAGGAGCAGCCTCATCTAAAATATTTTGAACTAGAGTTTGATATACCATTTAGAGAGCTTGGTTTTCATGGATATAAAGTATTATGAAAGCAGAATGAACTTGAACTGGCGGCCAATTTTGAAGACTATTACGTATGATCCAAATAAATTTATTGAAGACTATTAATTTTAAACTAATTAATATCATTTACTTTTCCCAAGGAAATAAAAAAAATATATCATTTAACATATTAAATATACTTACAAATTATTGAAGGAATGTTTTTCAAAATTATTGAAGAATTAGCTCTTTTTGCCGGTGTTGGACACATGTTCGACATTAATGTTGATAGCTAACAATTTTCTATGTAATGAAGTTTTTTCTTGCATTTCCTTTGATGCTTCTTGGTTTGCAAGAGTAAGGAGAGTGTTAGGATGGCAGTGTGAAGTAGTCTGGTGGCTAACATACCCAAGAAGAAATGGAGGCCAACTTCACTCTGAAAGCGAGGAGGAAATTGAATTCTTTTGATGGCAAAGTGATAGTGAAGAGACTGCGTGGCTTGTTCCTGTACAAGGATGTGAAGGTGGAACAATCTGTGTAAATCATTCTAGGTAATGGCTTCAAAGATTTGAAGCACAAATATCAAACTAATATGGATATATACTCTTTGATCATGGCATGGGGATTGAACTTAGGAGAGTCGGTGGAGGTTGTAAGGAAAGTGATGAAAGTGTTGGTGCATAGGGATTTCTTAGTGAGCATGGAGAGTATCCTAGAAAGGTCTATACTAGGAAAAGGCTTTGTGAGTGAAGGCATGGAAGGTGTGGACCTGGAAGTAGCAGAGATAAATCTCCCTTTCATTAGGTGGCCAAAAGGAAGAACCAAAGTTGTGTGGAGAGAGGGTGTGGAACGGGGGTGGAAAGCTTTGAAACTATGCATCGAATTAATGGAGACTAAGGAGATAATAGCGGGACTCAAAGCCATCACCATAGAGGAGTTGTGTGAGAAGAAGGGTTTGTGTCTAAGAAAGAAGGTGAAGCCGCTCACGAAAATGTGCCCATTGCATCTGGGAAACACTTATGGAACTTTCGAATAAACTAGTTTACTGTGTTTAAGCTAGATATTGATGTATAAGTTTAAGGGGTTAAGCCCTGTTTTGGGTTTCAATACCGTAAATAGCTAGTGTTTGGGTTAGTTAGTTGGATAGTTTTTAGGCAATTGTGGTAGGGCTTTTTGATCTGTAGGTTTTTATTCCATTTTAACCGACATGATGTGATGGTGCTAGAAGAACTTTTTATTTGGAGCTTTGTATATTTTGATTTATCTTAAATAAAATAAAAATATTATCACCAATCGAAGAAAAAAAAATTAAATATCGTTTAATAAATTTGATATAATCTTATGATCAAATTCAAATACCTGCTTACTCTCCTCACCGGACTTCCTCTATGCATCCTAGCTTCATGCTTTCTTCAGTTGTTGGTAGCACCCTTCTCTCTTTGCGTGACGTTTTTCCCTTTTATGTTGTCTAATTTCTTCCTTCATGTAGGAAATTTTTTAATTTTTGATTTTGATTTCTTCCTTTGCGTGGAATTTTTCCCTTTTTTCCCTTTTTTTTCATTTGATTTCTTCCTTAATGCCAACGTGAGCATCAAATTTTGGCCATTAATGTATCAATTTGGGGCACCTAAGGCAGCACCAAGTGCACCTAATTGAGCACCTATCATTGTACATCTTTCCTAGTCTAGCCTTGTGACTCAAAGTTCTCATCCTCAATTTGATTATACTGACTAAAAAATGCAAATATTCCTTGACGTCACTAGCTAGTTACACTTGTATTAAATCATAAAATATTCTTTATTTTCTATCAAGTATTTATTTTGATAATTCATGTGAAATCAATTATATTATTTTGCAATGAACAAAAATCAGCATGAATTTTATTTTGATAATTCATGTGAAATAAATTATATTATTTTGCAATGAAAAAAAATCAGAATGAATTATAAAATGTGGATAAGGATACAATGTTCTTTTGCCATTTACTCACAAAAAAATGCATGGGTAACAACACAAAAATATGACAAACATAGTTATATGAAATGGATGTGAAGTGTGTGTAGATGTTTATGAATGCTTACAAATGCAAGTAAATGAATGTAAACTAATTGATATCAAATTTTCACTACAGCTCAATTTGATGGATTTGTTTTGTTCAAAGTTTTATTTTAAGGTGAAAATTCAAAATTAACCTCTACAGAGTTTAATCATTGGAAGTGTTTAAAATATTTTGGAGTTCCAAGACGCAATGTTTTTAAGTTGTCCGATTCAATTACAACATTAAAGAGTTGCATAAAAGAAAAGAGATGCTTTCATTTTGTATTCAATTGTAGTGTTCAAACAAGTGATTTACATTGTTTTATGTGAAAGGAAAAGATATAGAATTGAACAAGTGATTTACAAATGCTGAAAAGATATAGAATTGGGTAATGGAAAATCAAAATGTTGCCCTGCCCAAACTCTTGCCTTGTTTTTGTGACCACCGTTGTCCCATGCCTCCTTCATCAGCTCTATATGGTAGAGTGATTTTTACCGCGGTCCCATAAGGTACTTTATCCTTCTCGGTGGTAGTGTGGTGAAAGCTTCTGTAGCAGCACACAAATCTTCCTTCTATTCCTAGCAGTGTTGCGATGACTCCCACAAGTCTTCTACCATTGGTGTGCAGTACTATGGTGACCACCACTATCCCGTGGCTCATTCATCAACTCGGTGTGGTAGAGCAATTTTTACCGCAATCCCGCAAGTTGCTTCTTCCTTCTCGACAGTAGTGTGGTGAGAGCTTATGTGGCAGTATTTTTATTTAGAAAGGAGGCCATGGAGAGAGGATGTGGGTGGCATAAAAATACTAAATCACTGAGAGGAAAGTGGGTGGAAATAGATGAGACAACATTGATTAAGCACTAAATTTATTTTGATATTTTTTTGCGTGAGAAAAAATTACTAATGACCTTTTCATAAATTTTATGTAAGATTTTTGGATAAACTATGTGCAAATTTTTACATAACTATCATGGACTGTGAAAATTGAATGTTATTAATTTTCATAAATGTGTTTGATAGCATGTCATGCCATTGGCAATTATGGGGGATTCCTATCTCACAGATGACTTAAGGAATGCCATAAGTCGATTGTCAACATTTACAAGGTATGTGGTTATATGAAACGTTCATGTGTGAGAGACATAGAGATATTATATTACATTTTAATTTATGACTAAAGGTTCATACTAATTTACTATTATTATATTAGGTGGGTGACCTCCAAGGAGATCCATGAATCTCAAATGCCTAAACTTTGAAATGCTTTAATAATATTATGTTGTACTTGGAAATTGAAAACCTTTTTTATTCTCCTAGCAAGCTTTTTAATTTTCCATTATAATTCTAGACCAAACAACATTTGCGGGGATGGCCTTTTACACCAATCTTAATTTGTATGATGTTCACGAACCTGTTGTCAAGTAGTAAATTCCTTTCATAGATAGGAAATGTAAAGGCTTCATTTAAGAAAAGATAAGTATTCTCTTTCTGAGGGTAATCCACATGCAAAAAGTAAAAAGCACATAAAAAAACAATTGTATATAGTAGAAAATTAGATTGAGTCAGTTTTTGATAAGGAAAAACAGGTTTAGAAGGGGCCTCGAAACCCTTTACAATGATGCCAAGCTACAAGAGAAATTAAACCACTAAGCCTAGCAGCCCAAAAAACTAAAAAGCTAACATAAGATGGAACATTAGCAACCCGTCAACAAACCCAAAAGAAAAAAACATCAGCAAACCTGTTGAACCAAAAGAGGAAGTACCAACTACAACAAATTATCTAAAACATTAGCCAAGGCCATGTTCTCCTTGATGACCTCCTCATGGATACTGATAACATCCTTCAGCTCCTCAACAACAACAACAACCCTCTTTTTCATCTTGCTTCTTGTCCTAAGGCACAAACTCGCATGCATGTCCTTCTCTAGCACAAGAGTAGAAGCTTTCGCTTTCTCCACCAGGTAAGAGCCACTAATCTCCTCAATCCTTTCCTCCATATTACCCAAGTCAAGTGGTTTTCCGGTCCAATTCAGCGCTTTCTCATTCATAACAAAAAGACCCATAGTAGTGGTCTTCAAAGAGTTATTGCTAATATTGACTACCATTTTCAAGTTCTCTAACATCATTCCCATTTTATCCTCTAGTCTTGCCACTCTGTCCTCTAACATTTTATTAACAATAACTTCCAAATAGGAAATTATTTCCTCATGAGAAACCCCCAAATGATCAGCATCAACCAATAGCTTAACAAGCTTAATATGCATTGATTTCACTTTTCCTTTTATTTCCCACTCCCTTTGGTTACCTCTTAGCATAGCAACACAAACATCTTGCCAATTTTTCATTTGAAGATTGAGCTCCTTAACCTCAAAAAAAACCACTTAACCAAGGAAAGCAGGTTTCTCATCCCATCTTTTTCCATTCTACAAAACATATTCATGTCAATTTCATCCTAGTTAACCAGAGGCTGACCCTTCTACTCCAAGTCAACAGGGGCATCAGAACAATCCCTATTCTATTCATCCTCTTCTTCAGCTGGGGAATCCTCTACATCCACAACATCCACCTTTATCCTCTCCTTATCTAGAAGATTCTCCAAATCATCTAACGCCTCCAGACGTTCCTTCTTCACTTCCTTCTCCACAACAAAAAAATCTTGAGAACAATTAACCACATCAATCCCTTGCATATCCATGGGGCCACTCTCATTAGGCTTCACCTCCATCTTAGAGTTTCTGATATTAGCAAGGCCACTCAATTGACCACCCAAATTAAACAACACCTTGACCCCTTCCACTGGGGAGCTCTCTAGCAGACCATCTTTACTAGGAACAGGGTTCCCCAATGAAGCATTCTGAACATAATAAAAATTTGAAGGATCCACATCACCCATAGGATGACAACCCTTCAAACCCTCTTTTCCAGAAGACAACATAGGATTCACATTTGAACCAGGGGAAACCACCTCAATTTTCCTTTTGGAAAAATCTTTAACTTTCTTCATGCCTTTGGTTTTCCCCTTTGAAGATTTTCTAACAAAATTAGTCATAGTCTCTCACAACTTCACATCAGTCTCATAGCCCTTACCCCATTCTTCTAATTCACCGTCCCTTTCCTCAGAGCCTCCTTCATCAACAAACATATCCTCATATTATGACTCTTGCTCCTCTAAACTACCGACCCATTCACCGGTAGAGTCCCCTATTTCATACCCATCATTTTTAACTTCCTTCTTACTAGGAGTTTTAGGGGAGACCGAGATCAACTTTAGCTTGATATGAGCAAAAATCAAACACATAAGCCCTTGATGAAGAACCACCTTCTTAGGGTTCTTTCTGTGGTCTTCAATACTCTTCTCCATAGAATGTAATAGGTAAAAAGGAAACAAGACTGAAACATTATGCCTAAAATGATTTAAGAGCATAAAATGGTCAGTGTAAACCACAAAGAATCTACCTTCAAGGGTGAAGTAGTGCATAATGGCCAACACAAGGTCCTCCCTCCAAAGCAGCTTCAGAGATTTCCTAGCATAATCTCCACTTCTAATTTCCTTAACCCTCTTCCTCTCATCATGTTTAAAGAAATTTGCAAAAGCCTTCTTAACTGCTCCCCTATCTCTAAAAAAATTTCTCCCAACAGCTGAAAGACCAGTTACCTCCGCAATAAAATCGTCTTCAATTCAAAACTCAATGCCCTAGTAACGCAAACACCTCCCATTCCATCCTTCACAAAGAAATTCATTACATCAGGGTTCAAGCCTTGAATTCTCTACATAAATTGAGTAACCCCCCCAATTCCAAGTGCTCCCACACAGTAGCATTTTTATGAAACTCTTCACATGAACTCGACTCAATTTTGCAACGGTCACCACCCATAGTGATAGGCAACAAATGAAAACCCAAGAACACCTGAAAGAAATGAAAAAGTAAAATGAACCATGAACTACTCCAAACAATACAAAAAACACCCATAAATACGTGTGGGCTTATCATTCCAGGTAACCCTGCCAAAACTGCCAGTCCATCCTTCTAAACTGAAAAAGCAAAGGGTCAACGTGCAAAACCCAACTTTAAATCATAATGGAAAACCTTTCCCCAAGAAAATTTTGCCTAGAGACAAGCTAGTTGGTCATCATTAGAAATACACTTTAGATTAAGAGGTAGAGATTCAAAAGAATCCCACTCAGATCTCTCAACCACTCCCATGTTGGCAACCCATCAACCATCATGTTCACTTCACAAAAAACATGTGTCATTTTGATCTCCTCAAAAGAGTTAATAATAGATATCAAGTCATTAATAAAATTGGAAATTGACCATGAAGGAGGACATTTCATCATGAGACAATTAATCACATTAAGAGAGTCCCCCTCTAGCCATAGTTTAGAAACACCTTGTTTCTTAGCCAAAACTAATCCATGATAAGCTGTTGCAGCCTCCGTATAAGAAAACAATTGTATAGTAGAAAATCATATTCAATTAGTTGTGTCTTATTTCACTTGCACACTTATTTGAAAGACATAGGGTATTCACCATACATTTCCCTTAACAAAGCAAACACGTTCTTTCATTTATTTTTACTGTATATCTCAGAAGTGAAATTGTTGTTCCATAATGATGCACTAAGAAAATAATATATACAAAAAAATGCAACGAAAATGTTTGAAATTTAACATGCAACCTACTATGTTGTGCTAAAAGGAATCAATATTAACTAGGACAAGAAATAAAAATAAAATTTTGATGATTGTATTTAAAAGTGAACAAGATATGAAAGGTGTGGACAATGATGGTGTTGAAATTGAAAACCCTAATTCTGATGACATTACTATTTTATACCATTAGAGATAAAGAGCACATACAATTTTATATACATAGAAAATGAAGATTTGAAACTAGTAAACTGAAAATGTAAACACTGTAAGATTTTTCCTTAAACAATAATTGACATACTCACTTACAAAAAAGGGTGAAGCATTTTTTATTCAAACTCTATTTTCTTTAATAGACATAACAGTAAAAGAATATTTACAAGTACAAGAATATATACATTGTTTCATAGAAAATAAGGAATGTTTCATAGAATATATCCTTAGAATGTAGGAACTTCCTCTGTCAGATATTTGGAAATTCCTATACATAAGTTATGCTTCAGAGCGAAAACGCCCAGAAGTGTTTCACACTGGCTCAAGGTACAATCATAAAATAATGCATGTTGTTGATTATTTTAGATGGAGATTGGAGAAAATGTAGAGCCTGAGCATTCAACTAGCAAAAGAAGAAGATATGTATGTGGATGTGGCCCTAAAACTGTTAAAGAAACAATTCAAACAAGCGATTGTACAAAGACAAGCAGATTTATGATTTTATCTTAGAATGTACAAACTTTCTCTATCGAATATTAAAGATGTCAGGTTGGATCAGAAACTGGATAAGTAGATTTATGATTTTATCTTTAGAATGTAGGAACTTCCTCTATTGGATATTTGGAAATTCCTACACTCAGGTTCTGCTCTCGAGCGAAAACACCCGAAAGTGTTTCACACCAGCTCAAGGTACAATCCAACCTGGTTATAACATCGATAGAAATCCAATTTTTCCTGAACCGTCCATACCTAAATGTTGTATCACAATCTATTCTTCCTACACATAAAAATCCCACATATATTAACCCTTTCTAAATAAAACTCAAAATACCATGAAACAATGAGTCCCCTATATAAGTAAGTAGGCAGTCTATAGGGCATAGTTTGATTTTATACAAGGATGCTCATGAAAGGAATATTCAAGTGGCATAGAGTGAGTTGTTTGAGATTGCAGCTGATGGTGCAATATCCAATCTTAAAGGCAGATAGCAAAGTAGTAAATGTGTAAAAAAATCAAATTGTACATAACAAACAATTCACAATGTTATCTTGCATAAATCCTTAATTTTGAATACAAAAATATCATTGTATCTTGATGAAAGTAGTGACCTTAATGGCCAATCACTGGAAACCATGATTTTAAAACATTCTATTGTGCTTATGGAGGCAACATTTTAAGCAAGGTGATGAGTGGTGGTTTGGAACAATGGTAGGTATGAAGGACTTGCTTTATATGCATACTATGTAGTCTATCTTAAGACAACATTCTTAGAAGAGATTGAAGGTGTTTTATGGAACTCAAGGGTTACATGATAAATATTAAAGCAACGATTGAGATATATTTAAAAGCCACTATCATGAAGATATTAAAGATGTTAAATGAAAAACCCTAGAAACTAGAGTAATGAACACAGTGTGAAAGAGGACAATATGCTAGGGCAGATTTAGGAGATCTCCACATTATCTAAACATAGGAAAATACATCATTTATTTATTTTTTAAATTAGAAAAAATTATTCTAAACCCTATATAGGAAACATTGATACTTCAAAAGCATCTAATTTATTTTTTTAAATTAAAAGAAGTCATCCTAAACCCTATATAGGGTACATTGATACTTCAAAAGCATCTGAAGGAATTTGAGATTATGCAAACATATGTCAATTAAATACTTGGATTACAAAAGTAGCACAAACATTGTAACCCTTGTTGATCAAAGCAGGAATGAGATAAACAACAATGAATCTTATGCCTCCTATCACGCACATCTCCTTACCATTCTCTATCATTCTTTACTGAAACAATTCTCCATTTTAGTGAGCTACACCTAAAAATAAGGTTTCAACAAAGGTTTTATTGTATGTTTATTAAAATGAAAACTCTATTTTGGCAGGCTATGCCTGAAAATAAGATTTTGACAAAAAAATTTAGAGTATATTTATTAGAGTTTTAGAGTATTTTTCTAGGCTATATTCAAATGGATTGTGATTGACATGATTTGCTACATTTAGTGTTGTAAATTGTAATGATGCCACAATTACCGTACTACCACTGTCTCTTATTATACCCATTGTGGTATGGCAGTGTTCTACCCTTCCCTTATGTTGTTTACCGCACTACCACCTTGCTCAAGGCTTCTTGTTGCAAGGTTGTAGTGTATACCACTCTATTGCATATGTTGCTCACCTTCTCAGAGGTATAGCAGTGTATGATTTTGATCATTACTTGAAGAGTCTCGATAAGACAATTTTATTTTTCTTACTAATATCTCAATGTCTCATCAACATTAGATCTTATGTTCTTTGATATTGGTTGTCAGTGTTGATGAGACAAGTTAATATCTCTTACCAATATGCCACTGTCTCATCGATATTTTCCTTTGGCAATATTTCTTTATATATCGGTGTAACTTAGCCATGTCGGGGAGACTTATGATTATTGTTGTGGTATGGCAGTGTTTTTCCCTTCCCTTCTATTGTTTACCACACTACCACCTTGCTCAAGGCTTCTTATTGTAGGGTTGCAGTGTATACCGCTCTACCGCATATGTTGCTCACCTTCCCAGTAGTATAGTGGTGTTTGCTTTTGATCATTACCTGAGGAGTGTCAATGAGATAATATTTTTAGTCTTACTAATATTTCAATGTCTCATCGATATTACTTCGTTATATCCAAGAGTTGTGTTTCACCGAGCACTTGTAGATATACCTTTTTGATGTGATGTAAGTGATTCTCTCCTCAATATGCCCATATCTTGTTGGCATTTCACTATTTTACATCATTGATTAGACATATAAATAAGTCTCTTTGACATAGGGGTGTCCAAACTGGCACTAAACCTGAAGCTAAACTCGAAGCTAAAGGCAGAGCTAAAAAGTGGCAGTAAACTCGAAGCTAAACTCGGAGCCAAATGCGGTGCTAACTATGGTGCCACACTCAAATCCAATATCGATGCTAAAGCCGGTGCTAATATCAGAACAAAGGAGTGCCAAAATTAGCACCAACTTGTCTTGATCGGTGCAAATAAATGCCAAAAATAACACCATCCCGATAAATAGTGTCAATGTTTTCAAAAAATTGGAAAACAATACATTAAAACAGTGGGTGGAAGCAAAAAACGGAGCAAAAAATAGAGAAAATCACAAGGATTTATTGTAGTGATTTATGATTTTATCATTAGAATGTAAAAAATTTCTCAATTAGATATTAAAGATGTAAGGTTAGATCAAAAATTGGATAAGTAGATTTATGATTTTATCTTTAGAATGTAGGAACTTCCTTTGTCAGATATTTGGAAATTCCTACACACAAGTTCTGCTTTGGAGCAAAAAACCCAAAAGTGTTTCACACTAGCTCAAGGTACAATCCAACCTGGTTATGACACCAATAGCAATCCAATTTTTCCTGAACCGCCCATACCTAAATGTTGCATCACAATCTATACTTCAAATGCATCTGAAGGAATTTGAGATTATGCAAACATATGTCAATTAAATACTTGGATTACAAACAATAGCATGAACCCTTGTTGATTAGAGCAAGAATGATATAAACAACAATGAATCTTATACCTCCTTACCATTGTCTATCATTATTTACTAAAACACTTCTCCATTTTGGTGGGATACGCTTGAAAATATGGTTTCAACAAAGGTTTTATTGTATGTTTATTAAAACGAAAACTCCATTATGGCAAGCTATGCCTAAAAATAAGATTTGGATGAAATTTTTAGAGTATATTTATTAGGGTTTTAGTGTATTTTGGCAAGCTATATTCTTGATTTCTTAAATAATTTATTCAAATGGATTGTGATTGACGTGTTTTGCTGCATTTAGTGCTATAAATTGTAATTATGCCATGATTACCATACTACCATCGTCTCTTATTATACCTGCTATGGTATGGCGGGGTTTTGCCCTTCCATTCTACTATTTACCGCACTATCGCCTTGCTCAAGGCTTCTTGCTACAAGGTTTTAGTATATACCGCTCTACCACATATGTTGCTCACCTTCCCGAGAGTATAGTGATGTATGCTTTTGATCAGTACTTGAAGAGTGTCAATGAGACATTCTTATTTGTCTTACTGATATCTCAATGTCTCATCGACATTACTTCATTATATCCAAGAGTTGTGTTTCACCGAGCACTTGTAGATATACCTTGTCGATGTGATGTAAGTGATTCTCTTTTCGATATGACTATATCTTGTTGACATTTCATTGTTTTACATAATCAATGAGACAGATAAATAAGTCTCTTCAACATAGGGGTGTCTAAATTAGCGCTAAACCCAAAGCTAAACTCAAAGCTAAAGTTGGAGCTAAAAGTGGCACTAAACTTGGAGCCAAAGGTGGCGCTTACGACAGTGCCACACTCAAAGCTAATATTGGTACTAAAGGTTGCGCTAATTTTGGAAAAAATTAGTGCCAGCTTGTCCTCATCAGCACAAATAAATGCCAAAAATAGCGTCATCCTAATAAATAGCGCAGAATTTTTCAAAAAATTGACAAAAAATACACTAAAACAATGGGTGTAAGAAGAAAACGGAGCAAAAAATGGAGCGAATCACAAGGATTTTTTGTAGTGCTAGATAAGTCCCTCTCACTCCACCCCCTCTTTCTCTCCCTCTCTCAAGTCACTCCCTCCCACACCCTCTCCCTCTCTCAACTCTCTCTCTCTCTCTCTCA
>VDFB02270651.1:516994947-517051702 GCA_007258455.2 Sequoia sempervirens | reverse complement strand
AAAGGCTTGGAGGGAATTCCCAACAACCAGAGATGTGGTTTTGCAAATTTTACAATTGTCACATAATCGGATTCGTACCCACCGTCAGGATTGCATCTGGTTCACTATCAACAAAATCAAACACATGGGTAATGTTAGGTTCTCTCTTAGCTATCCAACGATGTATTTTTTTTCACTTTTTGACAATGTTAATCCTTTCATCCATAATTTCTTTTGTTTGTATGTCTATTTTTTGCCAAAAAGCAGTGTTTGGTGTTTTTTTTGTTATAAATAAATCATTCATCAAAATTTCAAATAAATTACATTTTTAAAAACTAGACTCCATTCTACAAATTTAAAAATAAAATAAATATTAATTACTTTCCAAAATTTGTAGGGGGAGCATGGCCAAAGTTTTTCTTTTCAGGAAGTGCGCACTTAGAAAATTAGTAAAAAATCAAATATTCATTAAAAAATTATTAGAAAAATCATGCATCAACTACATACTATTAGCTAGCTTCTCACCGTAGCGATTTTAAAAATACTACAAAAAATTTCACCATGCTAGGATTGTACAAGAGTTGCTATGTTATGTTTTTCTGACAAAAACAACACTGATTTGTGTACGTCCCTCTTTTCAACCCCTTAATCTCAACCATTTTCAAAATAAATTAGTAGTTTAGAAAGTAGACTCGAAGCACTTCGATCCTTGTTTTTGTTCCATCTCAAATTTTTGAGTGTAACTATCCTCAATTTCATGTCTAAGGTCAGTATTTCCTAATTTCAGAAAAAAAATGGTGACTTAAGCCCCATTTTGAGAACCATCTTGGTGTACTTACCCGACTAAGTGTTGAATATTTCAAAAAAAAATTCAAGTGTTGGAAAATATTAAATATTAAGTGTTAAATTTCAATTTTCCAACCTTTTCATTTTTTTCCATCCTTTTAACCATGGAAAATTTTTAGACTTTTCTTGCCTAGTCGAACTTCATAACATGTTTGTCGGGTGATCCCACAATAGTGGTTTACAATTTTTGGCCAAACTAGACACTGATTTTATTTTTTTTAACTAAATCTTCACATTTGGGCACCTATAATGGTTGAACTATGAGGAATTTGAAGATGATGCAAACTAAAGTCTTGTCACATTTTGTTTGGAGATTCTAAAAATATTTTTTTCAAAATTTTTGGAATTAAATTGCACTCATTTGTCCATCTCCCACGAAAACTAGTTTTTGTCCAAAAAATAACATTTTTAAAAAGTGGCGTACATCGTATAATGCATAACTTTTTTTCCTTGAAGGATAAAATTCTAATTCTTTCAAATTTAGATTTATAACTCCAATCTCTAGTGATTCCACTTGGTTAGATAGTTTTTTATTCAATATTTGTTCTTTAATCAAGTTTGAAAGTCAAACCAATTACAATTTAGACATAACGCGACCATATAATGCATAACTTTTACTGTATGTATCAATTTTATTTTATTTTGTGGGATCAAGGACTCCAATATTTGGTGCACTCATTTTTTTCAATTTTGATAATCTTCTATTTTTCCACATGTGCACAACAAAGAGTTTTGTTTTCGGTGAAAAACCTATATTTAATAAAACTTAAAAAACAAATAGATAATAAAATCAAAACATATTAAAATTATATTCGTTGGATAGCTCGTTTTGAGGGAAACCAAATACCAATTGGGTTTCTAAAATCTCCTCCATTTTCATTCTCAAATCGAGCTTCGAAGTGCAAAATTTTGAGCAATTTTGGTGCCTAAGAGGGTGGAGGTGAAAATAAGGGGGTTCGGTCAAACTTGTGTTCGGTTGAACAAAAATCAAATGTTCGGTCAAATGGGGGTTTGATTGAAGTAATGTTTGACTGAACCCATTTTACATATAATAAAAAAATAGATTTAAAGCGGGTTTGGTCAAACATGCTAAAGGTGTTCGGTTGAACCCCCTCTATTAAATATATATTTCTTTGTTTTGCCCGTTTTATTTTATAATATTTAATATTAATATAAATGTAAATTATATTCTTTTTAAATTATAATATATAATATACTTATTATTACAATATGTTATAATAATTATATATTGTTATTACAATATATTTTAATAATTATATATTGTTATTACAATATATTTTAATAATTATATTATTATTATAATATATAACTATTATTATAATATTAAAAGTATATAATTAAAAACTATATATATTAGAAATGGTTGAAGAGCATTTTGGGATGAGTTTTGGGTTGGGTAGTTTACTTGAGTGCAAGAATGATTCAAACAAAAGGTTTTTCTGAGATCTCATCTAACAATATTGGAATGGCACAGCCTTGTTTCATTGGCCCTCAGCCAAAGTCTAATATGAATGAACATCTATAGCTCAACACCCAAGCTCTCCTTGACACTAGTAGGTGTTCTGTTCAACTGGAAATCATACAAAAAGGGTATTGATGTGGAAATGTGTATTAATTTGATTTTCTTAGGGGCCTTTTTTTTATAGATATAAGTAAATATATATTTATGATGGGCATTGTTTGACAGACAAGTAGCTTGGAAGGAAAAGGATTCATGTTTGGTAGTAGTGGTGGAGAGTCTTAGCTTGGGATCTGTAGATAGATGAAGAGCATGAGAGCAGGTCCAGAGGTAGTGACAACATGGAAGGGAATGAATCTGGTGATGAGCTAGAAGATAACCATCCCAAAAAGAAGTGCTATCACATGCATACTCCTCAGCAAATTCAAGAGATGGAAGCATATGCCCTTTTTTCACTAAACAATTCAATACTTGTCATCCATTGAGAATTGAACTGTTTCTGACTTTATTGCTATTTTGGGTTTGCTACAGGATTTTCAAAGAGTGCCCTCACCCAGATGAGAAGCAAAGGCAGATTCTAAGTAAGCAATTGGTGCTTGCACCACACTAGATTAAGTTTTGGTTCTAGAATTGGTGAACCAAGATGAAAGTATGTCCAGGGTTTAACAAAATGACCAAAAATCTGTAGTAATCTTGCAAAATTGATGAATTTTAGGGTTTCATGCTTTATTAATTAATTTTTTCTAATCATGGCTTTTCAAATCTTGGATTTTTAGGTTCAACACGAGTGTCATGAAAACACTATCCTTAGGCAGGATAACAAGAAGCTTCGCTTGGAGAACATGGGAATTAAAGAAGCCATGAGAAATCCCATATGCACCAACTGCAGAGCACCTGTTGTTATTGCAGAAGTCTTCAAGAGTAGCAACTATGTATTGAGAATATTCAGTTGAAAGATGAGGTCTGTTTGCATAGCCTAACTAATTTGTTGATGCATATTCCAAATTTTTGTATTCTCAAAATGTAAACTATGGTTAAAAGGATTATGAGTCACTCCTTTTTTAGTTGTTCCTATTCTGATTCTAATGTATTTACAACGCTACGAACCTCCTAAAATTTTTTTCTCTAGAAATCTTTTTAGTGCAGTAATTTTCCCGCAATGATGAAATTGCTTGATATCATATATTGTATAAGATTTAGATACCTAGAAGGTTATTTTATTATGATGCTTTAAATCACCTGAGCAATGAAGTTGAAGATTCATTAGCTTTGTGCTTATGGGTATTCATTAACTATTCTTATTTTTTTTTAATGGGCCTGCATGGATTTTTTCAGCTGGAGAGAATGACAGGTATGGTTGGAAAATTTTACGGAAGGCCCATATCATCGAATTGAGAGAGATATATGGAAGGAGTGGAAGAGAAAGGGAGTGTGGGGGTAGGAGGGAGAGACTTGAGAGAGAGAGAGAGGGGGGAGTGGGAGAGAGACAAAGGGTAGGTGGTACAAGGGTTTATTTACAAAGAAGGTGGAGGGGAGAGGGAGAGGGGTAGAGGGAGAGACTTGAAAGAGAGAGGGGGGAGAAAGATAAAGGGTAGGGAGGCAGGGGCTTAAGGGCATGGTGGAGGAGAGAGAGGGGAGGACCTCAAGAGAGGGGAATGAGAGAGACGGAGGGGTCACAAGGCCTTAGGGCTCATGGGGTTATGGTAAGAGGGAGAGGGAGGGGGGTGGAGGGAGGAGGACCATGAGGAAGGGAAGGAAGGAGAGGGGGGCCCAGGAAGGAAGGGAAACATGGTAGGGAGGGGGGAATGAGGAATGGAGGGAGGATACAGGGAAGGAATGGAGAAGGAGAGATAAAGGGTAGGGTTTAAGGATTAAGGGTAGAGGGGAGAGAGGGAGAGGGGGTAGGAGTGATAGACTTGAGAGAGAGAGGGGGGTAGTGGGAGAGAGATGAAGGGTAGGGGGTAGTAGGGTTTAAGGGTTTAGGGTAGAGGAGAGAGAGGGAGAGTGGGTAGGAGGGAGAGACTTTCAAGAGATAGAGGGAGTGGGAGAAATATAGAGGGTAGTGGGTATAAGGGTTTATGGTTATAGGGTTAAGGGTTTATCTTTTTATTTGCATTGATTTATGTTTTATATATGTGTACAATAATTTTATAATTAGATAATACTTAATTTTAAAATTTACATAACTACCCATGGAACAATTCAATGGAACAAATTATATAAGTTGTATATATAATTGTAATTTAGGAAAAATTATTTTAAAAAACTTCATTAGGTTTCAAATAAGGATTGAAAGAATATATCGGTTTACATGCAACCAAGAAAAGTGAGAGATGACGCTATCAAAGATTCTTGAACTTAAAAATTTTCCATGGAACAAATATGTACATATAATTGTAATTTACACAAAATGATTTATAACTATGTATAAGTTACTATAAGTTCTCATTTGAACATTTATAGGGTTACAAGTGAACTTGAAAACCATGGATATAATCCAAGTCAAAGATTTTGGTTCAACCCGCTCTTCAATAACATGTAGAATTTTTTGATGATCATCACTATCTAGTCTCCATTTTCTTCGGCCACAAGCATGTGGAACTGCATGAAGATGTAGGGCGGTAGCAATTACTAAGTGACTATATTGATATACCTTGTTATCAAGTTGATAGTCAACAAAATGAATCCCATGCTGAACAACTTTGACTTGTTTTAGATATGTCCCTTGCACTACATCAGAACCTGCATGGTAAACATGAACCTAAGGTAAGAAATATGAACGTGTGCAAAATTTTCTTGCTCAAGGTTTGTACAATATATATTTAATGTTTATAATGTAATGCGCACATGTGAATACAATGTATATAAAATTTTAAATTCAAACTCACCTATGGGAAATGACATTCCATCATTTTTTTTCAAGTTGTGTTAACTTATTCCTCTCTTCTGTGAAATGCAATAAATAATAGCTAACACATTCGATGTTTCCAGGCTCTGCTATGACTGCAAAAACATCTCCTATACACAAAATTTACACAAAATAATTCTAAAAAATTTAGAAATGTCTCTAAAGATCATTAACTAGATATATATAATATTAAAATTATTGAAAACTTACACATGTACCTTTTCTAACCAATCCTGAAATATGGTCATAATCAATTGAAATCAAAGGAATGTCTTCAAATCTTTCTTCCTCGTTTTCATCATATGTTTCTGAAACAACTAGTGGCACCGTATCCCATTTACCAACATATCCGAGTTCTTGATTGTTGCATGCATAATCAGAGTTTCCCTCAATGCACTCAGTGCAAAAACAAGAGTAATCCCGTGTGTCTAATGTCCATCCATGGTGACTATCTGAACTCCTAACACAATGCAAAGATCTTGTTTTTTCTACCCTCTTACATCCATGCATCAATCTTCTATCCACATCTAGATACATGTAAAAAAAAAATATTATGTGAACAAATATGTATATATATATATAAATTTTAAATTTAAATAAATTCAAATTTTTGATTTAATTTAATTTATACATACCCGATATCTCCCAAAACACTCTATGTGGAATATTTCGGTTTGTTCTTGAAGATGTGCTGACCACATTTGATGCAAAGTGTTTCTTGCACCATTCAACAACATCATGTGCATTGTCTAGACGATCTTCTAGATAACTCATTTGATTCTTTCTTAAAGCTCGTTTGATGCAAGCTCCTGCTCCATCATGCTCACCCTTTCCATGCCCACTCTAAAAAAAACTCCAAACATGTGATATTTTGTATATTTTATGATATCTACAAAGTGCATATAATGGCTATGAAAATTTGAATTGTGCCGCACATCCATCTAACCATACAAAATGATTTTCAAATTTTACACCCTTGCTTCTCAAATTCTCAAAAAATATTGTAAAGCAATGTTGGACAAAAAGTGTGTCATGCTCTTTATCATCACTAATATAAGAGTGATATTCTTTCTTAATGGCTCATTCTTTATTTGTACTCTCAACACCATCCAATTCTGATTGTGCATGTCGATAACACACATGAACCATAATAGTGATTTGCTTTGAAAAGTAATACTTTGATTGAATCTCCTTTTGATGTACAAAGGAGTAATTTTCTGCAAAGTCAACTACTGATAGAACTATTCCACATGGGAAAGCATCTCTCAATGTTTGGAATTGTTGTGCTTGCCACTTAGCAAAAAAGGAATGATGTATGTATGGTTGTATCAATTTTCGAAAATCTTCCATAAATTTTTCAACGGGAATCTCCTCTTCTACATAGTTCAACCTTGTGGATTCTTTCCCAAAATTTGTTTACAACTTTACATACTTGTACCTATGTGAGTAAAATATGTGAATAAGTAATAAACCACATAATCAATGAAACATTACATTAAAGAGAATCCAAATAACAATCTAATCAAATTGAAACAAATAAACTCTCTAAAAATAGTACTTACCTCTTGCAATTTACTGTCTTAGTTAGGTCAGTATCCTCAATTCTTGAAGGAAATTTAGCCAAATTTCCACATGTCTCACAAATTCATTTTATGCAGTTTATTTGAGGCCCATTTTCATGATCACATAATAGAGACTTTATGAACAAACTTTCTTGTATAGGAGGTACATTTTGAAACCCACATCTTTCTTCTCTCATCTTTTGAAACACTTGATAGTAGAGATCAAATTCAATATGATAACGACAACAACAAGTTTCAAAAAACTTGTTTATCTACACATAATACGACTTTAACATTTGAAACATTATTTTCCCAATCTTTATATGAGGATATGCATTACAAAAGTTCATATACATCTCAAATTGTGTTATGTCTAGCCAATATTTGATATGATTTTCATAAATACCAGGTCCAATCCTGTGTCTCATAACATCTCTAGTATTTGATGATGGACGAGTATGATCATGCCAAAAATCTGAGACCAAGTTCCTAACAACATCTTCAATCCTGTAAAAATGGCGAGCTATACACATAATTTCCCAATTGCCTTCTAAACTCTCATCCAAAAACTTTCTCTTTTTCTCATATTTTATTAATGTGGTTCTACTATAACCAATTTCAGTTGAAAGTGCAGACATTTTTCTTTTTCTTGCTATATCTTGATGTACAATAGATGTCAACATCACCCTTCTTGTAGTGGCCTTATCCATTGATCGAGATCCTTTCCCAATGGAATCTAAACCATTTTTAACATTTTGAACAATATCCTTTTGCAATCCCATGTGTTTCTTCTTATTTGATGCCAAATGTACACCCAACAATTGTAATGACTCTTTGAGCTCATCACGAAGAAGTAAACGTGATAACAATTGGGGTTTTTCAAGTGTATCAAGATGATTGAAATGATGATTGATTATTCCATTTACAAATTTAGTCATTAACCTCTTTCTCTTATTATAAGGTTGGTTGGAATAACATTTCAATTTCTCCATATCCATTTCAAGTAAATGATCTAAATTTCTATGAGAAATTTGTTTTCTCACCTTTTCAGCTAGTTTTATATGCTCATCCATACTAGTAGGAGGAAGTGATCCCGACCCTTCTCCAACGTGCATTGTTTGAACTTGTGCCTCCTCCCTATCTTCAAGTACCATGTGTTCTTGAGTGGATTCATTTGATCCAATGTCTAGATTTTCCTCGACTTGAGAATGAGAACTTCCTACTTGTTGATCCCTTCCTACATGTCACAAACTATTTTGCAAACAAAAGTGAGAGATGATGTTATATAAGTGAAGTTTATGTATGCAAGCAAACAAAGTGATAAGACATGATGCTATAAGTGAGAGAAGTTTCTGCTAGTTTTATATGCTCATCCATACCAGTAGAAAGAAGTGATCTTGACCCCTCTCCAACAAGCATTGTTTGAACTTGGGTCTCCTCCCTAACTTCAAGGTCCATGTGTTCTTTAGCAGATTCGTTTGATCCAGTATCTAGATTTGGCTGGACTCCAACTTGTGAAATTCCTACTTGTTGTTTGAATTTACATGCAAGCAAAGAAAGTAAGAGACTATGAGTTATCTAAGTGGAGTTGAAACAAATAAAATCAAAGATTCTTGAACTTAAGAATTCTATGGAACAAAAGCAATTGGAAATAGATGATAAAGAATCTAGGGAATGTCTATACAAGATGACTATTGGAAATATATTTATAAGAAAAACAAATTGAGGTGTTAATAAAAGTCCTAAAAACACACTTGAGAGAGAGAGGTAGAAGAACAAGCATGTCTCTTGTTTCTTTCTATAATAATCTTCCAAGTTTTGTTCACGCCTCTTTTTTTCTTCTTCTTTTGACAATTTTCATTGAGATGCATTTTTTCTTTTTCTTTGTTGTCCCATTTTCTTCTTCAACTTAAAGATGACTCAAAATAAGTCCTCCAACAACTTAGTTAAATTCTCCTCCAAAATTTTTCTTGATTGATAAAAATGAAAAGTTATCTCTCCAATATTTGCCTCCTTGATAAATGTACAAAAACCACTTCTCCAAAATATGCGCTCCAAGTGATATAAATGAGAATTAATCTTGCAATTTGATATCCATAATAATGAAAAATAAGCTTCTATTTATATGCATATGGGATGGGAAAAAAGTTAATCTAGACCAAGGCTAGGAGTGACATGAGGTATGTCCGCTTGTAACAATATATATACATATATATCAACTTACATGAATATCTAGTTGAAACAAAAATTTAAAAATAATTAAAAAAGAATTGAAACATACACATGCACACATACATGCACATCATCTAATATCGGATGACCCAAGTCCTCTAAAATGGTCGCCTCCACCATATCCACCAAACGGTCAAGCAAAAAATCAACATTTGCATCCATTTGATCTATCCCATGTTGTGCTAAAAATGATGAATGTAGAGGAATATGAAGGTGAGATGGCATCGGCGATGATGAACCAGAACCAATCAACATATCAGTAAAACCCATAGTATGTGCAGTTTCCAAATGAACTGTAGGTGGATCCGAATTCACACTAGTGCTCAGTTGAGAGTGATGGGATCCTGGAGCTGAATGGAATCCATGTGCCAAATGATCTTTGACATGCTTTATACTGATCCCATAGTCTGATGTAATGTGGGCATATGCCTCCAACAGGTCCTCAACCAAACAATACAGAGTCTTGCATGCCATATCTCCTGTAAGTGCATCAAGCTGTGTAGGAGTAGGGATGTCGACCACTGTAGAAGGATCCATGGTGGTCCATTGTATTGAAAATGGTGTGGATCGAGAATGTCTAGACATCAAATACTAACCTACACGATCATCATATATCCTAGTGTTGGCAACCGCAATGTCACCTACAGTGTTAATTGCTTCCCTTTGGGAAACAATGACAACCTAATCTGCTATGGAGGCTAGAGTTGGGGTGAGAGTAGGAGACCTCTCACCAAATAATGCCCTAAACATTGGGGCTAGTATATTTTCTCGATGATAGGTGGGCCTATCAGCAATCCTGCCACGCCCCTGACCAGCATATGGTGGAATGTCCAGGTAGTTAACTTTGAGGCCTAAATGGACCTCAACATACAACTGTTGAACAAAATATAATGGAATCTGGTAATTTTTTGGGTATTTCCTTTGTGTTGTGAGAAATCATTGGTAGATCAATTCAACCATAGAACAATCAACACATCTAATGACCTGGTATCCCCTAACCTTACATATATTTTGATAAAAAGGAAAAAAAATAAAATTATTATTTCTTTGGTCACACTATCCTGTATTTTTTTAAGGGGAACATCACCATGTACTTCTTCCCACATGCTAAGAAAGAATAGTAGCAACTCTATCTGGGGGAAATGCACTAGTCCTCTCAAGTTCATCTCTTAGTTTTTCTAAACTATGTAATATTGACATGCATGGTTCAAAATATATCCTTGGGTTTGCACCCTGTGCTAATGATTCTCAATATTTTAATCTCATTAGTGGTATTTGCAAACAAAGAATTTGGAGGTGGAACATGATCTACATTTTCCATGTTATATATATGTATGCACACCTAAAAAAACAATGAGACCTTGGTAAATAATATATCTAGATAAAGGGAAAACAAATCTGAAATAATTGTAATAATTCATCTACTCATCAATAATATTTTCATACCATTAACAAAAAAACATTCAACATCTATCATGGTTTTTAATAATTTCAAAACATTCAAATTACTAGATTGCACACAAAACATAATCTAAAACAATTCTAAAATCTAAATTTAAAACATAATCTAAAATAGTTCTAAAATTTAAATTACTAGATTGCACACAAAGCATCATTACTTAACATTGGTGGTCATGTAAAATCAATCCAATCATTATTGAAGGCAAAAATAAGAGAAGAAAATGAGACATATGAAGATGTCCCTTATAAGGTTCAATGTAATGATGGAAAATAAAGATGAAAAGTATTGAGGACCTATATTTTATTTTAATGGCATAATAAGATAGTTCCCTCTACTAGCAAATGAAAAATCGTATGTGCTTTGAATTGTGTAATTATTGAAATTGACACCCTATGATTTGATAGAAATTAGGATATATCGATTGATCTAAATGGAGCTATATCAACTAATTGTAAATCTATTATAAGTGACATAAAGCCTCAATGTATCATTTGTATTAAAATATGGGGATGATGTGGCTATTTTAAGGCCCAAAATTTCATGTGTTAATAGCATAAACATATAATATTAATTTTTTTGGGAGTTTGTACCAAATACCTTTTTCCAAACACAACTTTTTTTAAAAATACCTCAAGACCTATGAATGAAATTAAAAATTTCCCAACTTAAAGACCATCAAGAAAGGTCTTAATTCCATATGTGGATTCCTTTGCCTATTATATAAAATCCAACTAAAATAGCTTTTAAGAAATAGTTCCACAAAATTAGAGGGGTCCAACCATGTTTTCAATTAACTTAAAACTATTATTTTAAGATTTTTTAATTTTTAAATAAATATATAAATTTCTTACATTATTTTGAATTAAAATGATAATAGTGGACATAAATTACACAAAATTTAATGTTATTAAAATTTTGGTTAAAAAGTAAGAAGGTTAACCTTTAAAGCCATTGAGGAAGGTATTGAGCTACTACAAGTGGTTTATCCATAAAGGGCTTGAAGTCTCATAAAGAAATTAAATACAAGAGGAAGGAAAATATAGATGATTTCCTCACAAGTAGATAAATGTTTCTACTTGGTTATTTATTTCATCCTAGAAAGAAACTATAGATTTTGTTTATCCTATAAATTTTATCGTATTAATAATCTTAGATGCATGTGACTTGTTAGCTTCCCTTTTCATTTACTCATGTAATTTAAGAAATCTATTATTAGAGTTGCACATGAGAAAAAAATGAGCTCCCCTCCACTAAGGGATTTTTTTTTCTTATACCAATTTGAGAATTTTATTATTTCAATTCTTAACCCTAATAAAAATGTGGTGAAGGGGAAATAATACCCATCCAATAAGTGTTCCTCAATCCCTTGGAAAGGAAAACTTGTGTATTATCCAACTTGGCTATCATTGTTAAGATTCTAGCTTCTAGTTCTACTATTTTTAGAATACTACTAGAGCCTATATTTATGGCTCCCTTCTCTCTCCTATGGATGAGGATCCCTCTAAGATTAGTTGTTCCACCTCTTCGAATGAGATTAGTAACAAGGTTTATGAGTGTGTTAAATAGGGGAAGAGGTTGGGTATATGATGTACTTTAGACATGGCTGTTGAATGTAAAATTATTTATACCATGAGAGGGTTGAACAATTTAAAAAGAATTGGAAGACAACTATAATCTATAACATAGCATCCTTAAATGGTTCAAATTTTAAATGAAACAATGAAAGAAAGAATAAGAAAACAAAGATTAGTGTAAAATTATTTGAAAATAATTGGGGATAAAAATATCTAATTTAATTGTTGTTAACATAAATGAACTTCAAAATAGGATTATGTAAGTGAAAAAAAAGTTCTATTTCCTTCATTGAACCTAAATTTATCTAGTTAAGATATGTTTAAAATTAAGAATTCACACTATAATATCAATATTCCATAAGAATCTCGTAAAGAGGATGAATTTAATGGAAGATAATATAAAATCCTCCATATGACGATGAATTTTATCATTACATTATGAGTGAATCATCTCAATTATACAACCAAGAACATCAAAAATTTATAGATTGGAAAGCAAAATAATCACACATTTATCATATTTTTATATGTATAAATTTTAGATACCATCAAACTATTTAAACTTATAGATTGCATAAAGCTATAAATTAAATCATTAAAACTAATTTATTAAGAATCAAATCTAATAAATTTTGACTTCATATTGCATACTTGTTATAAATATCTCACTAATCCAAACATACATTTTATATATGTTAAAAAATATATAATTTAACAATTTATACAACTTCTAATTATGATAATAAATCTATAATCAAACATGACCAAAATGTAGGATAAAGACTATAAGAATCTTAATCTATACCATTATTTTGAGTTTGGTTTAATAGAAATTGAAAAAAATTAAAATCATGAAAAAAACAATGAATAAACTAAGGATCATTTTAACAATGGTGAATTAGTGCCTAAAGATTGGCCTAAAAAATTATAATATTCAAAATTCTCATCACAAATGATATATGAAAACTAAGGATCATTTGGTTATATATTTTCATAGATTTAAAATTTAAATATTTATTACTATAACATGTTCATTACAATTAGATTTTTAAATAATATTGTAATAATTTATTATGTCTTTGAAATTTGTTTTTGTGGATTTTAATGTTGTTTTTTAAATTTAAGTTAGAGTAAGTAGAATCTAATGAGAGACCTTAAAAAGATTCAAGTAATTTATGTTTGCCTTAAAATTATGATTATTGTTAGATTAAATAGATTATTGATTGTCTTTAAATTTCAAAATTGGAAATACTTTAAAATTATAGAACCATATTATCCTTTGATACAAAAAGCTATGTCAAGGATTATTTGTATCTTCCTCATAATTATGTTTCACATATTGAATATTTCAAGGAGGATTGTGTGGATGATTTGAAAGTTGAAGCAAATATTGGTTGAGATCGACAAATGATATTTTGATAAACTCCAAAATCCTAAGAATAGAGAAGATGGTGAGTCATATTTTAATAGACCTTATCTTCACTCCTATTCAAATGCAACTCCTTCAACCAATATATTGGATTGCAAAATAAGTAATAGATATATATGAACTTACTCCTAATCCCCCTCCATTTACCTGACCATTATATATGCATATTGGTATTCACCTACTCAAGTTTTATGAGACCCTAGGTGACTTTGTGAATACATCTAAAATATTATGCATATTGATGTTTAAGAATTTAATTGTGATGGATTGATATATTCCACGAATTTATAAATGAAGTATATATTCATATATATGTATTTGTTTGAGTGTTTAAAATTAGTTAAAAAATTCTTTGAGGGATTTATGCAAATATGGCATCTTAGAAAGATAATTTCATGTCATTTTGGTGAAGTCATAACTTAACTTTTAATTTATCATTTATGGGAATGATATCTTCAGGAAGTTTATAGAAGGCCATAGATGGCATGCCACTTTTTGAATTAAATTTAGTTATTGAATTTTTATTTTTTGGATGTACATTTAGATTTAAATTTACATGCCAAAGTCACAATGTCCTACTCTTGATTAAATTCCTACAAGAAATTAATGAACTTGCGATACCCACCTCCCAAAGGTCTTGGAATGGATGAATTTAGATGGAGAAGGATTTCAAAAGGCTCATGGTACTTGTGGACCCCTCAAAGGCATGATAGATAACACATGAAATTTATTTATGAAATTTGGTCTAGTATGAATGCTATCTATAAGGTGGAATTCTTAGTTGAGACTCTCAATCTTCCATTATTGGTTTCTAGTGTGATTATACAATATGAGCCAAGTATTAATTTCTAATTTTAATTATTGAAAGAAGGTATATAAATTATTCGAGCATCTTAATTCTCATACAGAGTTTTCTTAGTCAATTTCTCAATGTATGAGTTCCATATATTTATAAATTTTTCTTAATATAAAAACATATTTTATTTCATTAATTAACCTATCTATTCCATGTTACAAAGGATGCTCTTATTTTAAATTATAAGTATATAATTCAAAATTAATTAGTAATTTTCAAGATAGAGTACACATAATTTCTTTAGTTAAAATAAAATAATATTCTTATTTCCATGAGAGTTATGTAGAATGGTAGATTGATGTCTCGAAAATATTTCTTTCATACATAATAAATTTTTATCATTACATTATGAGTGAATCATCTCAATTATATAGCCAAGCACATCAAAAATTTATAGATTGGAAAGAAAAATAATCACACATTTATCATATTTTTATATGTATAAAGTTTCTACCATCAAACTATTTATACTTATAGATTAAATTATTTTTGAATTTGGTTATTTGGGTTCAACATGACATGCTATAGGATTTTCTTGTGTTTTCACCATGTTCATGTGTAGATAGCTATGTATTTTATAGGTGTAGGAATTTTAGAGGAAGGAAAGTTTGAACAAAATGCATAAGGATGAGATGGAGCCTTATTTACCTTAGGATTTGGTTGAGGCTCCCTTTTAGCATAATCGAGGGGTGGTTGGTTCTCTTGTAGACGAGTAATTTAGGTCTTGTCAAGAGAAATTTAGAGGAGATTAGTAGAGACAAGAATCATGTTACAGATGGATTAGTTGGAGTTCATTTCCTCTACCATTCTCTTGAATCGCAACATTTGCCTCTTGGTATTCCTTCTAATAATTTAAAAATATGAAGAAGGTTCAAGTTTAGAAAATTATAGGAACCCTTTATTCCCTTTGGTCTCAAGTTTGGAAACTAAAGATGGAAACTCCATTACAAAGGAACTAGGTTCATTCATGGAAAAGGATAAGGTTGACAATAAGATATAGTTCCTTGAAGAATTTTGGATTCAAGTTGTGAAATGATAGATCTACTAATGTTTTTGGGAAAATGACCCTCTTTATTAGATACATTGCCACTATTGGTGGATTATTTCTAATTGGATGTTATTTTTCTAACTTACAACTATATTTTTCTTGTTGTTGTTCCATGCCAATATGATTGATCATTTTTTGTCTCTTTATTGGTCTTTGTAAAAGGGTGGGGCCCTTTCAAAATTTCTATTTCTAATTCATAAATTCAACCAAAAGTATTTACCCTAAAATTAAAATATAAATTTAAACTTTAAAATAGTCTTTTTTGATATTATATAATAGCCTCATGTATTTAATTTATAAATCCTATTATTCTTAATGTTTAATTTCAAAATTTTAATACAAGTGCACTCTTTACATTTTTCCTCTTTCTTTTGTACTATTTTGTATATGGGTGTCATATATGCATTGCCTCAAACATATAATTTTGATATCCTATACCTACTTCTAAATGTAGTTTTATGAATGTATTCCTCCTTTATTCTTTGCTAATTGTAATTGAACATTAGACCTATTTTTTAAAATATGGCCACCCCTCTCAATCAGTAAAATAAGTCATCTATTTTAGGCGGTGGATATTAATGTTAATTGTTTATTTATTGAACATACATAATCAAGACAACTTGGAAAAGTGTCTTATCTTTATTTTTCATAAAAATAGTTGGAGCATCCCATGACAAGACACTAGAACATATAAATCATTTCTTTAAAATGTCATTTAAGAAATCCTTTAATTCATGCAAATATGAAGTGTTTGTTCGATAGGGATCTCTAGATATAGGGGCTAATTCATGCATGAACTCTATTAAAAAATAAAACACCCATTTAGGAGGAAACATGAGAAGTTCATTCTAGGAAAGACATCCTAAGACTTTTGTAATGGAGGTTTATTTTCATTTGAATGGTTCTCATTCACTTTTACTAAATAAAAATTAACAACAAACAAGGCACAACCTTTTCTTTATTCTCTTTTGAGTTGTAAAATAGAAAATTTAATAATACCTTCATTCCTTCTAATCCTAATAGAACTATTTTATTATACATTTCATTCAAACAATCTAGTTTCTTTCCTCTAAATTTATTCTTCAATTCATACATTTAGAACCAACCATTTTTGGAGTAATGTCATATGACTCAAAGGCAAAATATGAAGAATTTTATCCAAGTTTCCATTGTATGCACCCTAAGTTATAATTTTAGAATGGTATCATTTATAAACTATCTTTGGGACATATATACAACTCAACACTACCTCTTTTAACAAGGATTTAGATTTTAAGTTGAATTTCTAAACTATCCAAGGTGATACAAAATAGTAAGAAGGACCTAATTATATTAAGATTTTAAGATATAAAATATATTAATTGTACTTCATAGCTCTAGGTATGACATTTTCACATCATTATCACCATGCTCCCTAGCTTTCTTTGTTGGTGTCATATCCACCATGAATGAGGCCCATTTTTCTAAAGGTCCTATATATAAAAAATAATTAGATAAACCTTCACCAATGTTTGCATTTTAATTATAATTGATGACCACTTTATGTACCTTTTACCAATTTATAATTTCATATTGATAATTATAACCCTCATTGCAAGGATTTACCAATATAAAAACTTGTAGGGGAATAACTATAATTCCCCATTTTTATAAATATTCTAGATTACCTAAGTTCCAATTGAAGTTTTGTTAGAGTGTAATATAATATGCTTAGCTCTAATCAATGGTTCTAGATTAATTGTTTCAAATCCCTCGAAAAATTATACTCATTAGAGAGGTTGTGCATTAATAAATCTTACCAATTAGGGATCATATTCTTATTTATACTTTCATACCACAATCATTAGCATAGCTTATCAACCTCAATGAGGGAAATAGTCACTATTATGGTTCACATTTTTATTTACCAATAATTCATTATTGTGGATTGAAAAAAACAATCCATCCTATATACAAAATTATAAAGATATATGGTTATCAACAATAATTTTAGTAAAAAATATAACCAAAAAAAATTACCATGAACTATTTAATATAATGCCTCAACTAAATCTATTAATGTTCAAGTAAGGATTTAGAAACATTAAAGAAAATGCAATTGGAGTTGCCCTGGTAGAAATGTATGCAAAACGTGGAAGCACAGACAAGGCACGTTAATTTTTTGACAAAGTTTAGAAATGGGTTTGTAAAATCTTTCAAGCAACTGCAACACCATTTATTCAACACTCCCTGCCTATGCCAAAATTGGAGCTTTGGAATAGGGTATGAACATTCATCAAAGCATGATAGAAATAGTGTTTGTTGAAAAGGCTTTAGAAACTTTCAAGCAAATGCAATTTCAAACAAAGAAATGTAGTTTGAAATCTACAAATTTGAAACATTTCACATTTCGCATTTAGGGTTTAAAAATTTCTCAAACAAATGTAGTTTGAAATCTATGAAATTCAAAGTTAACCAACCTATGAGCTATGGAGGTCAGGTTGATGACCTATGGCTTGAGCTAGTGCACATTTTTCCCATTCGGTTCGCTATTCACGTTCAGGTTCGTCGTTCGCCACATACATAGAATAGAGAAAATGTATAATGTGACAGTGACAAATTCTTTTATTTTTTATGCCCTATTTCAAGGGGTTTGGTCAAACACCCATTCAAGCGAACTCCATAAAATATTAGTTTTTTGTTCATATGGTTGGGGGTTCAGTCGAACAGGTGGTTCAACCAAACCCATGCATTCAATCAAACACCAAATCCAATTTAGGAAAACCATAGAGTTCAACCGAACCCCTTGACATTGTGGAAACACACAAAAATCAAATTTCCTTCCTCAAAAAATTTGTAAACCACTATTGTGGTTTAACCTTGCCACTTCTTCTTGGTCTATGTAAGACTTTATCAATGTTTGGACATGTCTTTCTTTGCCTAGGGTGGAATTTCTCATGTGTTTGCCATCCATTCCTTTTTGACACTTAGCCAAATTTTTCCAATACTTAGCCAATTTCATAAAATTTTCTTCCCAAGGTATAAATACTTGGCCATTTTTATGAAATTTTCTTCCTCCTTTTGGCTGGGCGGACTTCATCCTTGTCTTGCCAACTTCTATTTCTTTCTAGGCAGACTTCATTCACTTCATGCCATACCTTCCTTAGTGTTGGGTGGACTTTGAAGTCTCTTTGCCAAGGCTGGGCAGACTTCAAGATTTCCTTTCCATCTTCTCTCTTAGCATGGCAAACTTCATTAACACTCGGGCATTTTCCTTTTAGCCAAGGGAAGACTTTATGATGTACTTGACATTGTGCCTATCATCCTCATGGTGGACTTTGGAGTGTCTTGGACAAGTTTTTCAAGGTGGAGCAGACTTCAAGATTTTCATGCCATGATGCAAGGGCAGACTTCAAGATAGTCTTGCCATGTTCACTCCAAGGTGGGGTGGACTTTGCTAGCTTCATGCCAAGCTTGGGAAGACTTGTCTTCATGCTTGCCAAAGGTTGGGAAGACTTCATCTTAGGCAAGACATCTCCATGGTAAACTTTAAGCTTTCTTAGACATTGCTTTTCCTTGGACAAAATTTATTAATTCCATGCGTTTTCCACCTTGGGTGAACTTGAAGATGCTTATGCCATGAATCTTTTGCTATTCTCTAGATCTTCTGGGACAAAACCCTCGCCATGTGATTTTTTCTTGATTTTTATGATTTTTTCTTGATTTTTACACTTGGATGTGCAAAACTTTGATTCTGAAGATGGAAACGTTGATACCATGACCAATGGGACCCTGGCACTTTCTAAAAATAAAAATAGAAAAAAAAACAAAAAGCAAAATTTATAAAAATAGTAAATCCTAGATTGGTCCAAAAATCCCAAAAATAGAAAAAGCAAAATCACTAGAAAGTAGGAAGTGTTAGAATTGACTCAAAGCAATGGCATTCTTCGTCCTCTGGACCTTTTGAGCACTTTGGCAATGTCTATGCATTGTTATGGGCTTGAATTCTCTAGTTGGCTTGGATGATTCCTCAAAACTCTAACTCTGAATCCTCAAAGCAAAGGACTTATGAAATTGTCTTGCAACGATGAAACCCTAAAAAACAAACTACTGAGGGTGCCCATTTGCAATGGAGCAATGTGTGAAATAGGTCACAACAATACCATATTAATCAATCAATAAACAGGGTAAATAAAATGAGACATTTATACACTGATCAAAGCAATTTGTTTTATATGACACTAGAATTTTATGAAACATGCTTATGCATTTTCAAATAATGCTCATGGTGGGATGGAACACACATCAAAAATTATAAGAATGGTGACAAAGCCGCCAAAAAGAGGCAAAACATTGGCAATGTAGTCATCGAAAGTAGCATCTGGCTTTACAAAGAATCCACTCATAATAGCAATTGTCCCAAAATTTGTAATGCCTAGAAGTGTTGCACTTATATAGCCCCAAGGAGTACTGAGTTTTGTGTACTTGAATTGGAGATCTATTTCTTATTTTGGTTGCACCATGCAAACCTAAAAAGTGAACAATTATCAATGTGGTTTCAAATGTCAGGATTAAGGAATTATTAATCAACTTCAATGCAATATTCAAACTACAACCTCTTTTATAAATCTAAAAATTAAAAGAACCCAAACTAAGTTAAAGCTCAAATATAGGTTCTTTACAACTAAATGCATCTATACCATGAAGTGTATTCAAGCAATCAGAGCATTATGATTTAGAAATTATTCAGAAAAATTCAGAAAATTGGGAGATTAACCATACAGTAGCAAGCATTAACTCTAGATTACCTATTTTTTTATATCATTATTTTCTTCTTCCATGAACCAAAGGACAACTTCTTGACCCACAACATCAGCTAGCTTCTTCTCCAATTTAGGTATGACTTCTTCTATAGGCCTCCTATGATTTGCAATAAAAATGCCACCATCTCCAAAGTGGCGAACATCAACAGCAAAGAAGGAGTCAAAACCAAAACAGCTCTTTAACTGTAATTCATAGAATAGATATGAAATGTAAGTTAGTCTTTGTACATGATTTTGTATTTTAGTATCTCTTATTGAGATAAGTTTACATTTCTTCTGATTAAGATAAAAATTTACAAGCAACATGGGTAGTGCTCCCTTGCCCAAAGCAGGTTAATAAGTTTTTCTCCAAAGCACATATAGAACATTATTAGGAAATTTGCAAGAGTACACATTTTTATGGAGTCACATACTAACTTTGCTAGACAATAATAAGTGGCTTTAAAAAGTATATTTCTTAGGAGATAAGAAATATAGGTTGCTTTAAATTATGTCCTCTTACCAAGCATGAAAAGTAGCTCTAGAATAAATTTTCTCTGAATTATGGGGAAAGGCAGATTTACTTTAGAAAAAACAAGCTTTTAATTTTTAAAGAATGTGAACAGTTTAAGAAATTTTATAACATTAGAAGTCATCATTATCATCATGAAGGGGATGGGTTTTATCATGTGGGTAGGCATTATATTGCTCTTATATTAATAAAAAAACATTTAAACTAAAAATTAATTTCCTGTGGATGTAAGTCAAAGTTGGTTTTGATTTTCCAGTATGAATTGTGTTGCAAAGACGGTTGCTGCTGCACCAAAAGATTGACTTGTTAATGCCTGATACAACCGCCAAAGTTAATGAATCCATAGGAGGCGGTTAAACCATGTCACGAACGCAAGCGTTGCACTACACAACACAAAGAGACCAAAGGCGTACACCTTGCAACAATCCCCCCCAGCGCAAGTGAGAGGTTCAAACCTATGACCCAGGCTCTGATATGAATTGTTGCAAAGATGGTTTTCGTTTCACCAAAAAATCAACCTATTAATGCCCGATACAATTGCCACAGTTAATGAATCCATGGGAGGCTGTTAAGCCATGTCATGAACCCAAGCGTTGCGCTGCATAGCACAAAGAGACCAAGGGCGCATGCCTTGCAACACATTGTAGTCTCTTGTGTTTCTTTGCAGTAGTGTTAGGCTAGAGTTACTAAATTGAGTTGAGAAGAGCAACCTGAGTGATAAGGTTGTGGAAATATTAGTTCCAAGATGATCTTGTTAATTTTGAGTGGAGTAATAGTGCAAAAGAAGTGCATTGTAGCATCTTGAAGAAAGCTATAATAATTTATAAGTAGAGCCATAGAGAATAGTTAAGAAAGGAGCTCACTCAAATTGGGGAAGAACAAGCAGAAGGAACATAAGAAAATAATTTTTGACAAGAAATTGTTAAGGAGATTAGAGGCTCTTGAACCTAGATTGCTGAAGAAGTAAAAGTCAAGTCTAGCAAGTCAAATTGGAAAATTGAGGATGCACAACACTCTCAATATGCCCGAAAATTTTTAGAGTTGAGGATTTGAATCAATGGGCCCTTACGATGGAAGCATAATTCAAGAGAATGAAGATACAGGATCCACAATGTCTAAAAATTTGCAGCCACTAAGTTAACAAAGGAGTTATCATTTGTGGAAATCTCTGAAAAAAAGTTAAAACAGAGAATCAAAGAGGTGAAGGAAAATATTAGGACGTTGGAAAAAATTATGGAAAACATGAAGGAAAAGTTTGTTGAGGATACAGACACACCTTCCAAGAAAGATTACCAAAGGAGATGGACTACCCTAAACAGGAGATAAAGTGACGAGGGAAACAAAGAGATTGGAGCAATGATTAGACAAATAATAAGGTTTATAGAATAAAGAAAGATTATATATCTATTAAAAATTTGGCCGAGTTATTACCTCATGACAAACAAGAAGACCAAGATGAAATTGTCAGAGAACAACCAAATGTAGGGGAGGGAACTAGTTTGTTATCTGAGGATGGAAAAGCCTCTAGTGAGGAGCATATTTCTTTGGAAGGACATGGCTCTAGAGATATACAAGACAATAAGAAGAAAAAAATAAAGAGTGTGATTACATTTGAAGAAGAGGTCCAAGCTATTGAAGCTCCCATTCTTAATTATGATGTAATTGAGGTTATTGATCTACATGCAGGTCATGAAGAAGAACTGGAAGACCATAGCAATACCAATTGAAGATTGCAGAGACAAAAGTAGAAGAGGAAAAATGTGGTTTTGAAAGAACTGAACATTAGTACAAATATGAATATATTTCAGGTAATTAGAAAAAATGTAACAATTATAGAGCCTAAAGAGAAAAGTATGTCAAAGAAGAAGATGAAGATTGAAATGCAGAAGCACGTACAAAGATATAATTGAGGGATGGGATTAAAGTAGATACAAATAAAATTGTTGGAGAAATGCAATTGATGTAATTTGTGCAAGTACAAAGTGGGTATATAGAAACAAATAAGATCGATGAAAACTTTTCCTCTCTACTGAAGGAGTGACGCAAACCTAAAAGAGGATGTACAACTTGTTTAAACTAATAATGTATCAATTGAATGTGTTTGAAAAAACAATAGCAAAACAAATTGATTGAGATATAAGAATTAATAACACTAAACCAGGTGGTTCAATTTTTTTCCAACTATGGGAGGTTTTGACATCTGGAGAAAGAAGCAGAAGAAGAGAAATAAGAAATGATAATATTGAACCAGGTGATTTAAATTTTCTTCTATTCAGGAAGAATGATGCAGTAGCAGAATATTGCTTATGAATTAGTAGAGGAGCATTTAAACTGAAATTCTGCTTCCTTTAGATGTGAGTTATTGTTGGTTTTGATTTTCCTGTATGCATAGTAGTGTCTTGCTTCCTAATGCCTTGAGCTTATTACAGATGTGGAGGAGCTGAATAGAGGCCAAGAGTGAAAATTGGCTCAAATGGGAATGCAGCTGGGTCTAAATAGATAGATTATTCTAGATCTTCAAGTTCATGGGCCTGGTTAGATATAATTTCATTATTTGAAGGACTGATTTTGGGAAATTGAGTGAATCCAGTGGTTATAGTCCTGAATTAGGTATGGCCAAAGTGATTGCCAAAACTAGTGCCTAATGGGACAGTAAATGGTAGCCCATTTTCCTATCAAAGTAGAAAATGAAAACAAAAGAGATGCAAAAGAAGAACCAAAGAAAAGCAATGAAGCAGAGACAACCCTAGATAAGTCAAAGAAGATGAAGATGACAAAAAGGTCGCCAAGAAAGATGCCCTGAAACATCACAGTTGATGAAAGAGTATGCTAAAAGTCATGCCAACCAGTTTGGTATTACAGCACAGAATGTACACATCGGTTAGGGATGAATCCTCATGTCTGCTATGCCAAGATTGGACTCTCAAGGTTTTACCATACTACACCCAAAATTTCCTGGCCTGTCAGCAACAAGTGCATATCCCCTGCAGAACAGTTGCTTTGTATCTAAGCTTTGAACTCAGGTGTCCAAACAAGTGTGGATCATTGTTTTACTCTCGAGCCTCACCAGCTCAGAATTTATAAAGAAACAGTTCTTATAAAGTAGAACATTAAAATTTTGGAAGGTCAATCCACTCTCCCAAAAACAGAACCTGTGAAGGTCTAGCAGTTCATAGAATATTTGAAGGCCTGAAGGTCAGTAGTACAACACTCAGAGCTCCTAGGTTTGATTTTTAAATGGTTCTGTTATTATTGCAGTACTAGAGCCAGACTTGGTAAGCTCGAACTGTGATTGGCTCGGTGTGGCTTGAACAGGTGTTTGGAGGTCAATCCACACTTAAGAAGCATTGAACGTGAGAAAAGCCTCTACATGAGTGGTAGGGCAGTGCACCTCGCAGAACCTAAATTAGAGACGTAGCTGGTTCATTCTTTTCGTGAAAGAAAATAAGGATAGTAAAGGTGCTACAGAATAATAAGAGCAAAGCAATGAAGCAGAGCAAGCTGAAGTAGGTTAAAGAAAAACATGATAGCCGGTCCACTCTTGTCATTAGGTGTTTGAAAAAAAAAAAAGGGTGTAGAAGAGAAAAAAGAGCAAAGTAATGAGACAGAGCTACCTGAGACAGGTTAAAGAATACCAAGCTGAATGAAAAGACAGCTCCCCATAACAACATGGCCAATAAGAAGGTATCCTAATAGCTCCAAGCTATGCCTACTAGTTGATTACTACAGTACAAAGCATATCAAGGAGTAAGGATCAGGAATCAGAGCAAAACTTACTTTATTGAGATCAAGAGCCTTAAACTTTTCTTCTACCTTCTCCAACCTCTCCTTTTCCTGAGCAACAGTGCTTCTGAGGAAATTTGAAAAGAATTTCTGAAAGACATTTCCCGAGGCCTCCATTTCTAATTCCTTCAGCCTCCTTTCAGCTCTTTTTCTCTCTAGCTTAACTGCTGCTTCAATGGAGGGGTTACCCATAAAGTTCTTGAAGTCCTCATCCGCCTTCCAATCACTCTCTTGTTGTATGTTCTTCTCCTCCTCCATAATAGTCTTCTCATTTTCTGTCATTTTTTCTGCAATGCCAACATACCCACCTTCTCTTGCACTATCTGTATTTGCATCAACTGAAGATTCCTCTTCACTGGACTTGACAGAAGATGCTACTGGACCCAGTATTCTCATTCTACTTCTATTGATACAAATAGCATTTTTCTTACTAAATTGACTACAGATACCATTGTCCGTATTGAATTGACTGCAAATAATATTGCTATTATTGGATTCACTACAAATACCACTGTTCTTAGTGAATCGACAACAAAAAATTTTCCTTAATAAGTTGAATCTATTTGAGTTCAGTCTTGGGCTATCATAATCGATTGAACTTGGTGGTAGAATGTTGTTCAACAGCGCTACTACCATTTGGTAATTTCAAGTGATGAAACCTGTGTATTAAAAATAAATGTTATTTGCCTTTGTTTGCAATTACAGTTATAGACTAAGTGCAAGGTCGACATTCTCTGGAAAGTGCTGGAAAGAAATATTATATTGCAATTACAGTTATAGACTCAGTGCAGGGTCGACATTCTCTGGAAAGTGTTGGAAAGAAAGATTATAGTTGATGTGAATTATTTTTTAATTTATCTTGATTTATGTATGAGTTGCCTAAATTTCAAATTTAATTTTTATTATGTCTATTATTATTATTAATTTATTACCATAGAATAAGATCAATTAGTTTCTGTTGGAGGCAGTATATTTAAATTTTTTGGATGTAATTTATTTATTTATTTAGTCGATTATTATATATAATTACAAAAATATGTTATAATATATAATTGATTTTCTTATTTAATAATTTGAAAAAAATGTTTATCTATTTTTCTATTAATTCATGTTATGAATAATTAGTATATTAATAGTGTGATAAAATTTCAATTATATTAATGATTCAAGTCTTGTTGATATGACGGTAATTTTCAAATATTCAATACATATATAAGTACCTAGATAGAGACAATATTTTGATTGAAAAAATCTCTGAAGAAAATATAGATGAATTAACATTTACAATTAAAATAGGTTATAGAAAAATCTTGTATGTATTTATTTTGAGTGTCTCAAAGTCTATTTTATAATCTTATTTTATTTTGAGCACCTCAAAGTCTTTTTTAATCTTATTTTATTTTGAGCACCTCAAAGTATTTTTTTAATTTATGATGGGTGTTAGTTCTTTAATCAAACTCTTATTTGTATGTATAGCTTTATTAGGATGTAAAGTGAAACACCATTCCTTGCCTTGATTTCAAAAGGTTTATCGAGTATATTACTATTCCCTCACTTTTATTTGAGGTTCATAATCTTAGGAATTATTTGATAGTGTTATTATAAAATTCTTCATGTACGTGCAAGGTTTTGTTTCTATTAATTGTCATATAGTTTGAAGGTTTGATATATTGTGTGCATAAGTATCTAATCTACTACAAAAATAAGGTATGGAATTTTTACCTTTCTAATAAAAACTAGTGTTTACTTGTTTGAAAGCTAATTCTATGTTTATTTAGGATTAAAATGAATTTTACAATATTTATTTTCAATTCGTGGCTTAAGATGATGTGAACTAGATTACAATTGCATATATGTGAATAGTTTTTAGAAAAATGTGGCTCTTTTTTTATTGCATTTTATCAATGACTAAAATTATGAGGTGTGCACAATAAAATTTTATATAAACCATATAGTTTACATTAATACGAAAAATTCTCATTTTGAGTTAGAGTTTATGATGCGCATGTGGGAGTGGCGAGAGTCCAATCCAAACTAAAGCAATTCTAACTCAAGCTAAGCTCTGAAGTGGGAAAAGTGCAATTGAATAAGAGTAGGGTTGTGCTATGTGAACATGGCTATGCCTTCCTTTCATTTTTAATTTGAGATAGTTCCCAATTGGGTATGAGTACATAGTGTGAAACTTTTAAATATAGACCTAGATGATGCTATAGACTTTCGTAAATCCATGTCATTCATTAAGGCCTTAAATGTACTACATGTTTAGAAGCAATGTAATGCTAACTACCATGTTAAACAAAAGAAAGTGAACAAAACTCAACTTTATGGAAATAGCTAAAATCACAAGAACATACTCAGAAATGTCATGGAAACAAAAAGGAAATTTCTAGAGAGTGTGGAAATTATATTAACATTTCATATTGTTTTTGATAAAGGTAAAAGCGGTGTTTTGAAGGGACCCGAAACCCTTTACAAAAAAGAACAAGGCTACAGAAAAGACAGCCTACAGCCAGCCAAAAACTAGCTCCTAAACAAGACCATTCAAGATTTACATTTAACACTACTCTTGTGGGAGCGGAGAGTCATATCAAAAGAATGCCTAGATTTTTTTTCTTTCTTTCCCTTTACAGTAATCCAACCTTCTTCCACTTGCGCCACCTTATCAAGCCAGACCAACTCTCTATTATCCTGAATGTGAATGCTTGCCGCCATAGTCTTAGAGATTTCATCATTATTATTTTGTGCAAACAAAGACTTATCTGAAGAGCCACCAAACATGGAAGTCATGGTGTTAACACCAGGAATAGCCGCCTAAGACCTAGTCACATGCTCAATAGGGGAAGCCATAGCAGCCCTATCATTTGGGACATTTAGAGAAGATGTCCCAAGTCTTTGTGATTCAGAAGCAACCACTTCATGAAAACTCCTATATTGATCAGATTTCTTCTCAACCGTATAATGTTGTTGTGAAGCACCATTCCACCAAGTAACCTTCTTAGCTTTTTTCTCAAATCCGCACTGTGTAGTAACATGTCCTGTTTTAAAACAGCTTCTACACCAGAAGGGTATTCTTCCATAATCCAAAGATTGGATCCAAGAACCCTTAGAAGATTTAAGTAAAACCTTAGCAGACAATCCTTTTGAAACATCAATTTCAACTAGTATACGGGCGAAGGTAGAATGAAAAATGTTCAAAGATTCATCATCCACTAACAAAAAATCACCAAGGGCTTCACCCACATCCTCCAAAAGAGAGTCACTCCAAAGGTGGAGGGGAAGATTAGGAAATTGAACCCAAATCGGGATCTTGTTAAAAGTTTCAAAAGCAGGGTTGAAATCTAAATACCAAGGCTTAATCATCAGCAAATATTTGTCCTCCCAGCTAAAAAATTTATCACATAATATTATATGTATGTCTTGAGCATTATCAAACTTAGCTACAAAAAACCCCTTAGCCATGGGGAAAATATGAACTTTACTAGAATTCAAAGGCTCCCATTTAGAGGTGATCCAGGAATCAAGGGCTTCACCCACATTTCATATTGTTTATACAAACTTGCCTACACCATTTCATTTCCAAAGGTTCCTAGAAAATTAAATTTTATGGATTTGATCTTAGTTTTAGTTTCCTAGTATGTTTTCAAGGAAAAAGTATCTTCAATTATACAACCTAATGACTCACTTTTATGTAAACCCAATTATCAAATCCAAATTTTCTAGAATTGAAAAAGACCAAGTTACCTCACAAAAGAACTATAAGAAATGACTCACTGTGTTTCTAGATTGAAAGAATGATAATTTTTTTATCAAAATATTTTTTTTTAGAATGTTCAAAGCATTTCATATTGTAGGCAACTTTGCATTATTTTTGTTTTTCTAAAATATTCACATTAAAATATATCTACTTAATCAACTCATAATTATTAAGGATAGGACAAATTTGATATGCATCTTGAAGGACAAGTCATACTAATGAAACTTGACAACATTCTTAAGCCTTCTAGGTTGGTTGATTTTCATTATTTACAAGAGTGTTCGAGTAATAAATCCCAAAGGATAGCCCCAATTAATCTAATAAATAAAAAATTGATCTTTTGAAGGAAGTCACTAACTCTCTTCACATTATTTTAGACACAATGAGAAGTTACATAATAGACATATGATCCATTAAATTGCATTCAAACATGGGTATAGAGAAAACCTCTAAGCCATCAAAAAGTAAAAATTTAGAATTAAGAAAACTAGGCCTAAAATTTCTCATAACTTACTTGAACATGCCTCAACTCATGCTCTCTTCTTGATGGATAAATTTATTCATGGGTGTTGGATTTTCTCATGTGTTATCTGATATGAAATATGTCCCCTTATGGCATCACAAGAATGGATTGGATTAGGGTCCAAAAATTTTGTCATCAGATGAATAAAACTCTTGGTTAAATTTCATCCATTGTTCACATAAGATTGGATTAAAAAACCCACTTAAAAATTTTAAAATGAATTTAGAAATTGTTTAGTTTGATTTGAGTGAAAGATAATATAGGTGGTTGGAAAATGGAGAAGAGATTGTGACTAACTAAATTGAATTTTAAGAGTAGGTTGCTCAATACCAAGTGAGGCAAAGGAGAAGTAACTATTCTTTGTAATTGTTAGCTTATGCATTGCTAATGCAGGAATGATGCACAAGGTGAAATACATGTCATTCTTATCCACTAGAAAATTTAAAATTGAAAGAAATGTTGTAACCTAGTCGTGCAACTATATCATAAGGATGTATCTCCAAGGTGAGACATATAATTAGACATGATCATGAAAAGTGTCTTAATCCTATGCCGTTTGACGACTAACTCATGAAATATTAAATGACATATGAAAAAAATTAATGAAATGATAAGATCACATGACAAATAAAACTTCTAGAAAGATTCCTAGGACCTAAGTAAAATTAACATGTGTATAGGACATACTAGGTGAACTAGTAAGGTAGAAAACCTTATTCACACCAACAATTACAATAGAAGTTAAAAATTAGGATTTATCTCAAACCTATTTTCTTCCATCCCTATCTTTTACAAAAATTATAACCAATGACTGTATTAGGAATAAGCATCAATGAATACTAAATATATTATGATTAAAGTTTGTATCCAACATTAAATATTTTAATATTTAAAAGATAGAGAAAATATAAATTTATAATTAAGAGTTAAATAAAATTCTCTATCTTTTAGATTTAAGTGTTATTATAGGATTCTAGAAAAACATATTGTGTAAGACCCCTTATTGAAATATAAAAAGAAAAAGAACTGCTAAGGTATCTAACAAGACCAAGAAATGGCAATAGAGATTTTGGGGTAGTCATTTTCCATTTTAGAATTTGATTCCTTTAAGGAGAGATGCGATTTAATTTTGGATTCTCATCTAAATTGAGATATGTTGAAACACCCATCAACAACACTAATACTAAATATTTTATCATCATCTCCACATTTCAATCCTATCAAGAAACCTTTTCTACCACCAACACAACCAATATAATTCCTATTCCCAACATTGCTACATCCACTTTTCCAAATCAGATTTTTTTTTTTTTTATCTTTTTAAGTTCTTAGAAAAATATATTACTGCTTCTACTACTTACATAGTACTAACACTGTCACATATAAATCATCAACTCCTAATGTGGAAAAATTATAGATACAAATTAATAGTGTCTATACTTTGATCAAATCAATTGTATGGGATTTAAAGCTAAGTTGTTTTTGTATCCTTCGAGTCATAGAAGTTGACTTTAATAATTCAATAAAATATTAGATTCTATCAATTGATGCTGATTTAATATTCTTAGAAACTATAATTGGAACTTGGTTGTGTAATTTTTGATGGCATTATTTGTATGTGAGACAAGTGGCTGTAATATCCACTTCAACATAAATAGGTTAAAACCCTTCCACCTTCATAATATTGCTATGGGTATTCATCTTAGAAACTCATTTCAATAACATAACCATAAATGATATTTCCTAATAATTTACAAAATAATATGTACTAACTTTTATGATATTAAAAATTATATTTTATATTTGTCTTATTTTCATCTATGATATAATCAATATATAAAGGCTGTAGGATATAAATGAATCTGCTTCCAATTGGTTATCTAGATATCATTTTCACCTTCCATATAATGTTTCCCTTTGTATAGAGAAGTTGATCCTTTTTTACCAACATAAGAAAAATTGGTTGATCAAACACAAACTTGTATACCCCAATTGTTGATAGAATACAATGTGAAAATTACATAGACTAGTTTGATGTTTAGTATCAATCAATGGTGTGGATGAGCTTAGAAATTAAATTTTGCAACCTTGAAATATTCATTAAATATTTCACCATGTGACCAAATTCTTTGTATCAAGAAATTTATGGCCTCTACATTCCTAAATGGGTTTGGAAGGTCTCAACTATGTAAGAATCATGCATGGAAAATAATGTGATTAATTGTTAGCTAGGTATGTAATTCCTAAGGGAGCACAATAACATGGTAATCATTCTAGTTTATGTTGAAGAATGGATTTCCTGTACTCTCTAGTATAGTTTCATAGTGAAGTTAAGGTTCTTGGTTTCATGTCATAAATTATAATTCTACATGTAAACTAAAAAATCCTCGGTTTGTATCTAGTGAAGGTGATTGTATCAATTAAAGCCTAAATTGTGCTTTATAAGAGTGGCTATGTAGATTTATAACCACCATCAACACAATGTAATATTGGGCAAGAATATGATAGTTTTGGTCAAGAGAATGAATATTTATGAACAAAATTCAAGGGTGATGAGAGAATTCATGTTCTGGAAACTAGGGGAGAGGGACCCATAGTGGAGTACCCTAACTTCGTGTTTCTCAAAATCTTATGTGGAAATTTCAAATCACTCCCAATTTTGTACAACAGTTTATTTGGCAACTCATGTGCTTCTATATTTCATTTTAGGGCCACACCATCAAATGTGATGCCACATCAGCATGCTTTTTGTTGAGGTATCAAAAAAGGCCCAAAAAAAAGTGAGACCAATAGTGGTGCACTAAGTCATGTTTTATTAGTGCACTGATGTGGCATCACATGATTTGTCACTTTGGGTACTTTATGGATAAAAAGTGTTTTGCAATTGGATATTAAAGTGCTCCACTATGGGGCCCACTAAGGACTATTTCTATCCCCACTATTGGACCCTGCTCCATTATGGACCCCTCTCCCCTATTAACATTATATCTTTTAGAAATTGTAAATTTTTCTCTAACTTTATTTTGACAATATCTTATATATTCATAATTATATAATATTGTACATTTGATTTGAATATGAACATGTATACAAATCACTATAAATATTGAAAATTCTAAAACATATGAAAACCTACAATGTGCATTTTATGTTGAACAAAATACAATATCTATCCAAAATAGTCATTCAACTTGTCTCATTTAATGTACATACACAAATATTGCTTGCATAATTTCTAAAATCATTGAAAAAAAACATAATTAGAGATTTTGTTTCATTTTTACTACATATAAGCTCAATAATACTATCTATCACTTTCAAATCTAAAAGTGCTTACTTATTCATATTGTATTTATACAAAACAATGTTTATTGCAAAACCAACTTTAATAAAATTTGATAGCTTTGCTTTATATTTTTTGAATTATTATTTATTGATTAAACTATATACATGCATCTATGCTATTTGTATAAAATAAGGTAGTTTGATCCCACGATAGTGTGTCCCACTCATGGGGCATCTTATTTTTTTCTTCAAATCACATTTTTTTTTAAAAATGATGCTTTAATCCTCAAGGGGTTCCATCAAAGGGTTTTGATTGGAAGGGGTTAGATCAAACCCAAGCTATAGATAGAACCCACCTAGGCCTAAACTAATCCCTCAATGAAGTCTTCTTCACACCTATCAAAATATTGCTAAAATACTATTTTTTCTTCACCTTTTGGGGATCAAATGAAGTCATTTGGAAATATAGTTTGTAAGTATGTAGCCCTTGGTATAATCTTTACAAATTTATAATATATTATTTTTTATTTAATTTTTAATTTTTAATTATTTATAATGAATATAGGTCCATCATGAAAAAATGATGTCCTCTATTCAAGACACTAGGAAAAATAACAAACATTGTTAGAAAATCACTCCACATAATTTTCAAGACTTATTTTAATAATTTTTTTAATTTTAAAAATATGTTAAGAAAAATGTGCTATAGAATGATATATAGGTCTAAATTTTTATTAGTACTAATTAAAAATTAATAATAAATAAAAAATTATCAAAAAATATTCATGCAATAGATATTAGAGCTAATGATCTAATTCTAATTTAAACCATGAAATTTTTTAATTTGAAGTGAAAATTATATGTGTTATGGAATCATGTCACTCAATCAAAATGTAACACCTCACGTGAACCCCAAAGGACATCAACACAATAATTTTTTTTTTAAAAAGTATTCTAAACATACATGTGATGCACATTAAATCAAAAGTCATAAAACTTAATTAAGCAAATTCGCTTACACTTATGTCCCTTGGGGTACACGAGGAGACATTACGACCTTACCATACAACAGCGATAAAGAATAGAAGCCAAGGATATAATCCATAACAAAGTAAACATTAACAAAAGTAACACATACATGATAAATCATTGATAAGAACCCATCAGTGTATGTAAATACAACATATACATGATTAACTCAACACAATGAATAACAACTACCATGGCCAATATCCACGCAAGGTTTAACGCTACATTATAGTACAATGTTTAAGAGGTACAATGATACAAAAGTGTTTCCAACATGAATGGAAACCATGCAGCAAGGTAACATGATACAAATGAATAGAGGAATACACAGTATCATAACTGGCTCCAAGATGGATACAACTCTGGAGTCGCCGCAACAGCACCAATCCACACCTCTCGACCCTCGACTGGGGACCCAATGGGGTGCTTAGCACGTTCCACCCAACCATGTGGGTCTGAAGACCCACCCCCCGTGCTAAGGAGCTGACAAGAAAGAGACCTTAACCAAGAATATCCAAGCAGGGAACCACAAGACTCAACGTCATACAAAAGTATCATAAAACTCAAAGATTACAATGACATAGTCAACAACAATCATGAGCCAACATAACAACTTAAAGTCATAAATCTCATCACATTAAACAAAGCAATATCCAATAAATAAGAAACCAAAGGAAGATCATGAAAAATTTCCAAATCAAATTGAAATAATAATCAGAATACAATTCCAGAGGCAATAAGGAAGCAAGGCACAAGGGTGTCTAGTGGAGAGTGTCATCGCATAGCTCTCATGGGATCTCCTGGCCCTTCCTCCAACTTGAGGCGCCGGCACCCATCTATGGATCTCCTGGCTCTTCCTCCTACTTGAGGCGCCAACACCATAGGGTAGCTCATGTGGAGTCGATAACCTCTCATGAAGATGAGATTACGACTTTGCTGACCACGGCCCTCTCAATCTATCAATAGTCTATGATAGCCCTAATGCATAGATGAGGAATCCAAAGTTTATTATCTTGTGTGTTTTACTACCCATCCCCCTAAATTCTATTTTTAGGTTATCACTTGTTTAACTACTCTTACGTGGGTTCTCCTAAGCTCTTCCTCCTTCCGAGGCGCCGACCCCCACGAAGAGCCACTCTCCCAAAGACCCCTAACCTAAAACAAAATCCAAGGGGTTGTACCAATACCATGAAAACATTGAAAACTCAAACTAAAACACACGCGAGTCATATACCATCTCGCCCATAGCCATAAACATAAGCACTCATAAAACTAGGTACAACCCTCCCAGAATTCAAAATCACAATTACGACCAAATTTTTTCCAAAGGGCCATATCAATGAAGAATCAATAAAATTATCCTCGCCTCTGGAAGATTTACTAACCACTTGACACAATGAGCTCCCCCCCTTAAGACGATAACCAAAATCAACTCAACTGTAATAAACCAATAGTATTCAATTCAAAAATAAACGACAATCAATTCAATCACAATTAATCAAGATCAACTTAGACTCCAAATCGCACACATAAATCATCACAAATTTCAAAGGGTAAGATCTCCTCAAATAAAAACAAACCAATAATTCACCACTTATGATGAAACAAAACCATACGAGTTTCCAAAACGAATAGTAGTAGAAACTAAATGAGAGAAGACCCCCATCCCAAAATCAACTCAAGAAAAGTCACAACGAAAGGACCCATCAAAATTATCTTTTAATCCAACACAATCAAGTACTCACAACAACCAAGATTGTAATAGTTAAAACGATCAACTCAAACTCATTTCCACTTCCATAAAATCAGTAGAAACAAACAATCATATCAACCTCCATTAATCAAACCAACAACCATTCACTAATTCACTTACACAAAACAATCTTAAACATTGTAACCCATACAATAGGTAGTACACAATCTTACTACGATTTGCTAAACCACTAACATGGTCACTTGCATTGTTAACCACTAATTAAATATTGATCACTTAAATTCTACACCTATTATTATACAAGTTAACAAAACTACAAATAGACTCAATAGAACTTACTATATCCTATAATTATTCAAAAGCAACTAAAACAATCTTCTCTTCCACTCTAATTATGTTCACACATTTCACTTAATCAAACTAAATTATTTAACACAATAAGGACTTAATTTTATTTTTATTTTATTTATTATTATTATTATTATTATTATTAGTTCTCAATCAATTATCATAAGCAACTAATTATTCTTTAATTCCTTCACCTGTTCAAAGTATTTAACTTCAAAGATCATTCTAAGCAAACAATTTACATTTTACTCTTACATCTTTAAGATCATTTTTAAAAAAAACACTAAAGCAATTATACACATATTTTCTAATTACTCAATTCACATTTCCACTAGGGAGCACTCTCCCTAACACTTTCAAGTGATAAATCATAATTACCATTTAGGATATCATTTACATTTTATGCCGCCGCTAATACCCTTAACTTAATAAGTAAACCTACATTTCCAAATAAACCAACAAGCAACCTACCTCATCTAAATAACTCTCTCTTCCATTTACTAATCCTAATACACGTATTGATAATTTAGATAGGAAATAGGTAAATTGACATACTTTTCCCTTAATCATTAAGACAACCAATTTATTATCTAAATATTTTCTTAAGTTTCCAAATATAAACAACTCTTTTATTAGCTATATAATTTTTATATATAAAAAAAAACAACCAACTTTTATTTATTTATTTTAAATAACTAATTATGTTAGAAAATAACTAACGAATACCATGAGCATATACTTATTCTTTAAAATATTCTCATAAATTCTAAATATTAAAGACATTATCTTCTCCTCATATTTAAAACTATAAATATTCATTTTTTGAAAATCAAAATAAAAGTTTTAAGAAAGTAGGATATTTCCTAGCCTTTTTTTCTTTATTACTCTTAAAAAGTACTTTGCTTAAGAAAGTTCCTACTTTATTCCTAAGCCTTTAAAGCTTTCAAAGATAGCATGTATTCTATTAAAAAGTTAAGTAATCGTGAGGGAATGAATTTAATCTTAAATCCCATACATAATAAATCAAATGTCAAACTCTTTTTAATTACCGAGGTTATTCTAGATCACCATAGACACAACATCTAAAGAAATAAGGAATGTAGAGGTATCAACTCCTCAAAATGATTGATTTATCACACTCTTATTTGCAAACACTAATCTGGAAAATACCTATGACCAGAAAATGTGGCTAAGGAAAAGTTAACTTCTTTTGTTTTTTTTTTTTTAGGGAATGCGAAAGGATTGGTGAAGACAATATTATCTATAGTACAAATTCAACCCCACCAACAAGGCAGCGATATAAAGGGAAGGATTCACTAATGAGCAGCAAAAGAGGGAATCTAATTAAATCTAAAATACAGTAATTCAAATCTTCTTATCAACTGCAATCAAAACTACGAATATTTTGCAACATGTAGCCCAGGAAGAAGAAGAAAACAACGCATCTACAATGAGGGACCTCACAAAGCAAGGAAATTCGTCCTTAACACAAGGCGAAACTAGAAGGTCAGTGCACCAAAGATTAAGTTGGGAGAGGTATGCAAAAATGGAGGCTTTATCCTCCAGGTAGCGGCAAAGTAGCCCAAACAGAACAAATTGCATTTTTATATACAAAGCGAAAAGCATGAAATCGTGGATTGATAGACAGGGCCAATAACTTATAAGTAAATTCAAAGCTATTGAAATCAAAACCGATACAACAGTTTCCAAACAAGATATATAAAAATTGTAACTAGTAAGAATGAGATTGTAGCTCTTCAAGTAAGTCACTACAGAAATAATCAACGAAAGGGAAATTCAAGGATAGAAAAGAACCTGGCTAAGTCGTTGCCATCCAATCTCCCTGGAAACCCCCTTCAAAATAAGAAGATGTTTTAGGTGTTTTCTCTGAATCATTGCCCTCCCGTTCCATTTTCCAAGATCCGTCTCCATAAAACCCTCGATGAGAATCCCCTTTCGAAGACCCAATCAACCAGATAAGCAAGTTCCCCTTTCTAATTTCATTTTTCCCCTCGTGCATGCACACGCTTTTGCTTTTTATCATATTTTTCCATTTTTGTTGGCTTTTCCCACTTAGGTTTGAAATCCAATTTCTTTATTTATCTTAAATAAATAATTAGAAGAATTATTTTTCCTACAGATAATCTATTAAATATTTTTTTTATAAGCTAAATTAATTTAATTATTTACCTAGCAATTGTGTACAAAGTTGACTTATTATTTATAATTTTAATTCTAATTTTATTTAAATTACGTCATAAGCTATTTTAATTTAATTAAATAATTATTTAAAATATTAATTTCACCTCACAATACATGAACACGTTAAACAACATAACACAATAAACACTTACTCGAAAACAACTTACTTTGAATGTCAATGACGACCAAAACGGAGGGCACTACACAAAATCATTGAAAAAATAAAAAATAAAAATAAAAAAATAAAAATAAAAAATTGATAGAAATAATGGTTCATTATAAAAATTAAAATTATCTAGTTTGAATCTTCATAATAAATTTCACAACTCATTAGTTTACATCATCCTTAAATTCTTGACTATTTGTTCCCTATAATTAATACAAATTAAAAATACTAAAATATGTTGATCTTGAGTGTCCCAATTTTCTATTTTCTATTTTTTTTTTCACTTAATTATCCTTTTCCTTTGTATTTTCTATTTAATTTATACAATTAGATTAAATTTTATTTATATTTATATTTTTAAATTAGTTTTTTAATAACTAAAGGATCACTTCTATTATACTAGTCAATTTAGAAAATAATACATTGTCTTAATTTAGATGGTGTTGGAGCACAAAGATGTTAGATGAGTTCACTATTTAATATGAGCTATAAATAAAATGCTCAAAAGTTACTATAATTCTGTTAATTTATATTCTAACCTTCATCTTCCTTGGAGTTATCTATAAATAGTGAGATTTCCTATTTAATGCTAGTATGCTTGCTTAAGCTAATCACTTGTTTAAATAACTCCAATGCCTTTGTAGCCTTTTGCTTTTGTATATTCTCTAACTAAGCATTGATAGCGGTAACAAATGGCCTCCACTATGCAATCAAGGACTCACTCGCCTCATGTAAAGAACATGCCAATGAGGGAAGGCCCAGACTGAGGACCACAACTTGCAAAGTGTCATTGAGGCTGCCAAGGAGGTGTTTCTCAACCATGATGTTTTCCATATAGAGTTTATGGTAGCCTTTTCTTCACCCACATATAAGAAATTTCCCATAAAAATAGCTCATATATATGAATTGACATGATACATGTTATCAATTACCAAAAATATTCCCTAGAGAGTCATCATATAGCATACAATAAAAATTATAGATATCATTTTAAAGAAATTTTGAGTTGTCTTTGTTATAGTGCCTAGGAATGCCATTGGCTTGTGTTACATTCCAAGCAAACACTTGCATCCATAATGAGTCAATGATAAAAATAACATGTATATTAAATCGGCTTGATATTTTTGGATCATTCCTTACACTCCAATCCTTCTCATTATGAAGAGTATGATCACATAATTTGGAAACTTGCAAATGTGATTTGGTTAGCACATGTTAGAAATTATTGACCCTTACCAATAATTGTGAGTGTTGTAAACTAATTATGGTTTGATTACTAGGTTTAGAGGTGTGATATTATTTCATATCATCTTACATGGGTTGGAGCCAATTTTTAGTCTTAGGGGTTGAGATGGAATAGTAAGGCTTTTTTTTGTATTTTTCATGTTTCTTGTTATACATTCCTTTTCCATATTGATAGAATAATTAACTAGGTAATTGATAGCATCATTGGCTTCTCTATGCAAGTGCTAGATCGATAAATAATTTAGTGAATTGATTAATGGCCATGATTTCAATACAGTATATTATTGTAATAAAGAAGTTTTGAATCTTAAAAAAGGAAAGCTTGGTTCCTTTAAGAGTAAATTATTAAATTAAATATAGCTAAAATTATTGAAAAGAAATAAACTAGTGTAAATATAAAAAACATAAAAAGAATTACAATTTTTTAATTATAGAAATGATTTTTTTTATAAAATCTCTTGGATATTGGGACAATCGATAAATAATATGACTTCATATAAATCATGTGAATAAAATAAAAATGCTACAATACAAATCTATTGCAATAAAAATGATAATTTTATATTACTAAAAATGGGTAAGGGAAGAAATTAAAAAAAAAAAACATTTTAGAGAGCCAATAGGAAGAATTCAATAAGCGTTACTTGATAATTTTATGCTCTAGGTCACCTAAATTAGAAAAGTAATTTATTTTGCATTTATAATTATAATATCTAGTTCAACTTCTTTTGCCTATGATATAGATAAAATATTACAAGTGTTTCCCAAATATGAAAACATGGACCAAGATGATTGGTTGGAAAAATATCATTGTCTACTTCAAGAGTAGGCACCCCTCAAAATTGTAGAAGTCCAAGTCCCTTATGTACTTAAAGAAAGAATGATAAAAATCTTACAAGAGCCCACAAACAACAAAATCCCCATGTCTTATGATGAGGTATTTAATATCAAACATGATCATAAGGTGAGGAAAATTGTTAATAACCACAATAGGCATGTAAATATACATATAAGATTTGACTAGATGATTGTATAACTTATAGCAATTACTTTGTGATCTCTTTCTATCAAATTGTATGTACAAGATAATGATCATACATCCACTTAGTAATAAAAAGAACTTAGTTTGTGATGTCTAAAATTACAGATTTTTGATGAAATAAAGTTTAATTAGATAATCCAAACACATCAATGGATTTAATTATTATATCCATAACAATTATTATATAGATTTTTCAACTCATTTTGTAATACCATCATTTAAATATTTACATACAAAAATGTGCACTCCCACTCTATAAGAAATAAAACCAAATATCTTAATTTAAATTAATTTGTTTCTCTACTAAAATTATATTATGAAAAGTTGACATCTCAGTGGGATTGCAACTATGAATACCACCTACTATAAATGCCATATATTTTAACAATATTATTTTCCTTTATCCTACAAGAGCTATTAGAACACATATAATCATATCAATGGTGTATGGAGATGCATGATAAATTATATTGAAATTTGAGAGGAAAACAAGTATATGATATTTGAAAATCATTAGCTATTTTACAAATTTTAAAAATATTTCACTTATTTTCTTGAAAAAAAGTGTTTTTTTTTATAAACACTCATAAAGAAATCAAATAATAAAACAATTTCTCACAATAATTTCAAATAAAAAAAATTCATTACTTTCATTTAACTAACATATCACAAATTACAAAAATCTTAAACACCTAACTAACGAGGAAAAAAGTCATATCTAATTTTCATGCTCTAGTAACAAATGTGAGGCATACAATTACATATTTTCATCCCCAAACCCAAATAAATTCACAAAATCAATCAACAATAGCTGAATGCAATTCATATATTACTTTTATAGATCTTGTTAGAGTAAAAGGTATTTCCTAATTAATTATTTATTTAACTATTAGATTCATTTTCTTCTAATTACTTAAGCTTACTTAGGTCATGTTATTTTTATGTCTCATGTCATAGGATGAGGACACATGTCATAATATTGTTTTATCCTCACCTAGATTTTCTAGGTTAATTATCTTTTTATAAGGATTCTCTATTGTATATCATTAGTATGCATATTCATAATTTTCCATGATTTTTTGGATCAATAGCTCTTTTCCTCCATAGCTTTTCTATTCTCTCTTTTTGTGATAGGTGTTTGATTGAGGTGATCCTTTGGAGTTGTGGAGTTAATTTTTCCCAACTTCAACATGGTATCAGAGCTCCAAACTTGTAATCCCCTCTCCTCTTCTTGAGATATTTCATGTCTTGAGCTATCATTTGGTGCATGATCTTGGACTGAAACAAAGTATTCCATTAGATTCAGAGCCATCAAAAAAGTTAGTTTTTCCTTTTTTTTGGCTTGATTTGAACTCTTGAGGTAAGATCTACGAGGGTATGAAGAATTTTTTTTCTAGTTTTGGAGGGTAGCTATGATTTCACACCATTTTGAGTCATAAAGAACCTCACCGTTGCATTCAGGAGGCTAATTCAACGAATTATGATATAAATTTTTTTTTATTTCGACAACCCCTATATGACCTATTGTACATGTTTTTCCAAAAAATAAAAATAAAAAAATTTGGGGGCTGCTGGAGTGCAGCACATGGATTGGAGCTCCTACAATGCCCACCAAGTGGTGGCCAATGGCCTAGTGGCTCGTAGATTGCTAGCAAGGTAGTTAACCCACTAACCATTAGTGGTTATCAGGTGATCACCAGGGTAATCACTGTGGGCAGTGGCAAATTTCTATTTAAAAAACAAAAAAACTAGCACCCAGCCCCTAGGGGCTATTTTTTTGTTTTTTTTTGCAAAATAAGCAAAATTGGGAAAATTGCCATAACTTTTCACTCAAGTATCAAAATTGGGTGAACAAGATATTAACGGAAATCTAATTCCAAGCACTATCTAATGGTGCTAGTATTTTTCTTAGATTTTTCTATTGGTGCATTCTACAACTTTTCAAAAGTCATATGTGTTATTTTCAGTCTTGAGCTCATAACTTTTGATCAATTCCTCTATTTTTCACAATTCTATGGACATTGGGATGGTCTCTCAGAGCTCTTCATGACTATCTATGATTTTTTTCCACATTTCTCTCCAGGTACATTACATTCAATTTTTATTGTTTTCACACTTTAGTGAATTACTTGGTAGTTTTAGATCCTAGAAAATTTTAATTTGCATGTGATGACTTGTTTTAGGCTATTATATATGTGTTTCTAGCTTTTTGTCTTATTTGGGTATTTTAGTCATATTTTCTCAACATATGGTCCTTTTTTGGACATTATGAGCTACCATTGTAAACATTTCTCTTTTATAAACACATTGAAATAAAGTGCCCCATCATTTTGGTTATACTTTTTCGGATCTTACACATCATTTTGTGTCTTATTATACTCAAAATATGATATAAAGTTCCATGGGGGGTTAATTTTTACCCTTTTTTTTCCATCACACCTTTTTCAAGTGAGTGTCCCTTCCACAACAATAATGAATCACATTGGTTCTTGCCTCATGCGTGTGTTCCTTGGTTTGCACACCCTTTATATTTGTTGGTACTTTCCTGTTTACACATTCAGATGTTCTTGATTCTTCTTCATGCACTACATTCTAGCATTCAGTTTTATTGGATCTATCTTGGCTCCCCCTTGTCAGAATTATGGGGGGGTTTCTACTATTGGTGCTAATGCTTCCTTTTTTTGCATTGGTATGAGCTATGTATCTAGTATTTGTTCCTATGTACTAGGTAGATGTAGTGTACATCAGTGGTTGGTTACCCATGCATTTCGGTGAGATGGAGCATTTACCATATGGATGTTAGACACACAAGAAAGTTGAGAAGGGGGTTGAATCAATTGTACATTAAAATATTCAAACCCTCATTAACCTTCAAACCCTTCTTATTCATCAACATGAATGTAAACTAATGAAACATAAACACATTCACAACCATACACTATTGAACATCATATTTACATGGAAAACCCTAATTAGGGAAAAACCAGAGTTAGGATTAACTCACATATATGAATAACAACATCAATTACAAAAGGCTCACTACCAGAAGGACTCACTAGCTAAAACAAAAGAATGGTTCATTGTCAAGGGCTCACTGCCCAAAGGACTCACTATTTGGAAAAGAAAGATAATAGAAGAATATTATTACAAGGAGGTTCACAACCTCAAAGCAATAGGAAGATCCACCACAAAAAATCTATGCCATCTGCAACCTTTGACTCACCGCCTCTAGAAACTTCTAGTACATTGAAAATGTAGACACCTGAATCTACTCACTACTTTTGGTAGCCTTAGGTGTTTAAGCTCACACTCAAGTCTCAACACATGATCACAATCACATAATTTCACATCACACAATAGACCACACATATATGATCTAACAATTAACCTTTCTTATATATCAACCACAACCTCAAAAAACTTCTCTAAGTTAGCCTCAGTGAAATGTATGCACCTCAAATGTGCAACCTCTAAATAGGTTAGCACCAAACACTTCCACTATGGAAAGAAGTGAAATCAAACCACAACAAGGGTTAACTAGGACCCAAATCTACACCAATACACTACAGTACTATATTTCCACAAACAACAAAACACCTTTGTGATCAATGCTAACATGTCAAGTCTGAAAAAAATGTATTAATGCTAACAAACAATAAATTTGTTCTTCACCGGGTCCACAAAAATCCTATGGACCATGAAGCAACATCACAAAACATCCTAGAATATTCAACAACACTATTGGTGCCACTTGAAACCAAGAATACTATAATCTTGTACATCCATCCACATTTCCATAAACATACAACTCACTAACCAAGCTTGTAGAATAACTAAACAACAAACACACCAAGAGAAGGTAGATACAAAAAATATTAGGAAATTCCCAAATCTGCAAGATAAGAAACCTCATCCTAAAGAAATGTAGAGCAATTCCATTTCTCCCAGATAACCTTCTTCACAGGAAATATGTTGTCAGACACATCTTCCACTACTGCATGATCCAAAACTTAAAAATCTAGATATAACACCTTTGAAAACCTCTAATAAACTCATCCAAACCACACGAGCACATCTTCAACCATGAAGAAATGTGAAGCACAATGTAGAACACAACTTTGTCACCTTGTACACTCTATTTAATTTTTTTCAAAAGAACTTGGAAACCAAGTGAACTAACTACATTAACAATGCCTACTCAACACCACAAACACATTCTCATCAACACCACAATAGAGATTACAAAAATCTCCCCCTTTGTAACACTTGCTCAACACTATGACTTGAGAGGTTGACATAGGTTGAAATCAGTGACAACAATAATGACAATATAATGCAACAATCTCCCCCTTCTTCATTGATAGCAACGCTAGCTTTGAAAAACCATCAACAAAAAAAGAAACCCCACATCAAGCAACACTCTCCCTTACTTGGACATTTCTTACATTTTATACTTCTTTCTTTATCCCCTTTCTTCTTATGTTTTCCAGGCTTCATTCTCCCCCTATGTTTTCTAGACATCACTTTCTCTCCCCCTTTGAAATCAATGGCAAAGGGAAACACCTGCATACTTCACTTTAGGCAACACTTGCAAGCAACTCTATCTCTCATTTACTTTCTCTCCACTGCTCTCTCTTCACTTCTCTCTCTCCACTTCTCTCTCTCCATTGCTCTCTCTTCACTAATATCTCTCCTCTGCTATCTCCCCCTTAGGGGCACAATATATGCCCCCTTGACTGCACCAACCAAGGACACCACTACCTACTCCCCATAAGAGGTAGCTTTCATTTGTCCAAGAAAAAGTATAAATATAAAATTGCTCACTTGGAAAGATGCACCAACTCATGCATCTAGTTGAAAGGAGAGGAAATAACCCCTAGCTTCTACCTAAGATACTCAAATGTATCTTTTGGAAGAGACTTTCTGAAAATGTCTGTGATTTGATCCTTTGTACGTACATACTCCAACTTCAATTCACTCTCAACAACTTTATCTCTTATAAAGTGATACCAGATAGAGATATGTTTTGTCCTTGAATGCATTACCATTTTTTTAAATATTGATAACACTTGTATTATCACACAAAATAGAAATAGGATCATCATATGATCCTCTAATATATTTCAATGTCTACTTCATCCACAACACTTGTGTGTAGCAAGATATCACTGCAATATATTATGCCTCTACAATAGATAGTGACATTGAATCCTACTTCTTACTCAACCAAGAAATGAATCTTCTTCCAAGAAATAAATCACCTCCACTTGTACTTCTTTTGTTATTTGTACAACCTGCCTAATCTACATCTGTATAAGCACTCAAAGAGAAACTAGTAACCCTAGGATACCATAGACCAATGTCTGGAGTGACTTTCAAATATCTAAATATCCTTTTTACTTCTACCGTATGTGATTCTCTAGGATTTTCTCGAAATATTTCCACAAGATATATTTCATGCATGATATCTAGTCTAGTAGCAGTTAGATATAGAAATCCACCAATCATGGATATGTACTTGCTTTGATCCATCTTAGGAGATTCATCATATTTTCTCAACTTACAACCAATAACCATGGGAGTACATAATGGTTTAGATTCCTCCATTCCAAACTTTTTTAACATTTCCTTGACATACTTTGATTGTGAGATTAATGCACTTTTATTAGATTGACTGATTTGTAGCCCAAGGAAGAAATTCATCTCCCCAAACATTGATATTTCAAACTCATTTTGATTATCCTTTGCAAACCTTTTACACATTTCCTCATTTCCTCCAAAGATTATGTCATCAACATACACAACCACAATCAAAATTTAATCTCTCTCAAGCTTGAAGTAAAGGTTACTATCTACAGTACCCTTTTTGAATCCCTACTATAATAAGTACTTATCCAATCTTGCATACCAAGCTCTAGGAGCATTTTTGAGTCCATATAAATCTTTCTTTAACCTAAATACCATATCAAGATATTTTGATAACTGAAAACCTTCTAGTTGTTCAACGTATACCTCTTCTTCTAACTCACCATTCAAAAATGTAGACTTGACATCCATCTGATATACCTTGAAGTCTTTATATGCTACAAAATCCAAAAACATCTTAATGGATTCCATTCTTGCAATTAGTGCAAAAGTCTCTTCAAAATCTATTCCTTCTACTTGTGAGTAGTCAGGTGTTGCCACAATACTGTGTCTCACTTTTGGGATGTGTTGATTTTTTCCTAAAATCAATGTTTTTAGAAAAACTAATGATTTAAGTCTTGAGAGGCTCCATCTAAATGGTTTTAAATCATACCCACAATGAAGTCTCCTTCATAGCTATCAAAATGTTGGAAAAAACCACTTTTTTTTTTACCTTTTGAGGGATTAAGTAACATCATTTAAAAATTATATTTTTCAAGATTGTAGCCCTTGAAATTAGCATTCCAACAAGTATAGGTTTGATATATTTTCATTTTATCATGTATTTAATTTTCAATTTTTACTAAACATAGGTTTTTCTCTAAATATCAAGCTCTTTGTTGTGCAAAGGTGGAAAAATAGTAAACCATTGTAAAAAAATTTCAAAAATACTTATTCCCTAGATATTGTTTTCCTTGTTTCACCCAAAAAATAAAAATTGGATTTCGATATATACACAAAAAGTTATGTTGTATGACACATGCGTATGTCCAAATTATAGTTATAGTGACTTCAAAAATTAATTTTAAAAACAATATACAACAAAAAATTATGAAAAATATCCTTTCCCTAGATATTGATGTTAAGAATCTATATTCCAAAAATTAGAATTTAATCCTTTATAGAAAAAAAGTTATGTTGTACGACACAAACGTTACTTTCTAAAAATGTTGTTTTCTGTCTAAAACTAGTTATTAAAGGAGATGTTGAAATATTCATGATTTATTTCAAAATATTTGGAAAAAAAAAATTAGAATCTACACACAAATTTCCACAAATCACTAGTTCACATAATCTTCAAATTATTTATGGTTTAGCTGCTATAGGTCTCAAAAGATGAAGATTCAGTTAAAAATATTGATGTAAATGTCCATCTTGGGAAAAAAGTGAGACACAGTATTGTGATTTCACCCAACCTTTATGTTCGAAAAGGTGCCTTAGATTTACTAGATTGATTGACTATCTAGAGCAGTGTTATGTTTTTTTATTTATTGACATGAATGTCATGTGATCATTGAAAACCACAACTTTGGAACCAGCGGTCGAGAGTTGTGAAGTTTTGAAAACCTCCAACTGACCAACTGCAAGATCATGGAGAATTAGAACCTTAGAACCTCATGTCCCAAGTTTTAAAGTTTTTGAAACCTTTTATTTATCGACCACATGGGACAAGCCGATAAGCTTCATCAAAGGGACTTGCCTATATCAGAGGGAGACGATATGATGTCTCCTCAATATGGCGATGGTTGACTCGGTAATTTGAGAAGAGCATCATGGTGGGACCCAATTGATGTTAAGGTGGAAAGCGATAGTTGGTTGTTGTTTGTTGACATTTGGCTCAGTGCATGAATAGACATTAGAGGAACTTTGTGTTATCGAAGAGAGCATGAAAGAAGTTTTTTTTATTGTCTGACGTGGTTGTAGCAATTACATGTTTGTGACAGTTTGTGTACAGTTGAAATGATTGATTTTTTGGAATTGAAGCTGCCATGGCTAAATGTTGAATATATATTGTATCACTTTGCAATGAGTGTGGGTTCAATCAATTTTGGGATTGTTGGATCATTGGATTGATTCAGTAATGTTCTACATTGTATGTTATACTATCATTGTAACAATGTAAGAGATCAAATGTAATCAGAATCTATGTGTGAGGTTGATCAAGGAATTGTAATGCTACTGTGAATTAACACCTGAGAGCGGAGTTTGTAACTCTATGTAATTTGTTTACTGTAATATAAAGTGACTTTACTTGGTATGTGGGTTTTTCTCTCATAGGGGTTTTCCCACGTAAATCTAGTGTTCAATTCTTTGTGTGTTAAATTGTCTATTCTTTTGTTCTATTGTTGTGCATCTTAATGACTATAACTCAAATTAAATGACATTTTTTACACTTCTTTCCTAAGAATTTGTCATTTGGAAGGAATTTCCACACTGAGCTTTCCTTTTAAGTGGTTTTAGAGCCTAGCTAGTTGTGTTACCCTTATGGGTAGGGCTGGATTTTTGTGCTAATTTTGTTCAGTGGGAGTCTTGTAGAGAAAAATAATTGTCTTGTTTACAGATTGAGATGGCAAGCACATCATAAAGAGTAGAAATTGAAAAGTTTAATGGCGGTAATTTTGAGTTGTGGAAAATCAAAATGGAAGACCTGTTGGTGGATAAAGATCTTTGGATTGCTATTATGGGAACAAAACCATCATGTATTAGGCAAGAAAATTGGGACCTCACAGATAGAAAATCCAAAGGGATGATAAGACTTTGTTTGGCCGATTCTATTCTACTAAACGTCCATGAGGACAAGACTACATGTTCTTTATGGAAGAAACTTGGTGGTATTTATCAGGGAAAGTCTTTGGTGAATAAGTTATTCTTGAGGAAGAAGTTATACTCCTTGAAGATGGAAGAAGGAGCATCCATAGAAAACCATTTGAATTCACTTAATATGATTGTTGCTTAGTTGGCCTCTGTGGGTGTGAAGATAGAGGAGGAGGATTTTTGTATGCTTTTGTTATGTTCCTTACCTGAAAAATGGGATCATCTGGTGATGGATATTGGAAGTACAACAACCACTTTGAAGAAAAAAGATGTGGTTGCTTTGCTATTGTCAGAAGAAATGTGAAGGAAATATTTTTGAGATGGACAAGGAGGCTCTTGTTGTTCGAGGAAGATGAAAGGACATAAGCAAGAAGAAAGATAGGAAGTCAAGATCCAAATCTGAAGGGAGATCAAAGTCTCTAGGCAAGAAGTCCAAGGTGAAATGTTGGAATTGTGGGAAAATTGGACATGTCCAGAAGGATTGCAAAGAGGAGAAAAATAAGAAGAAGAATAACAACTCTTTGAATAATGATTCTTCTCAAAGCAATGCAGATTCCTTCATTGCATCCTTGGTGACTCAGTCATTAGATGATGTCTAGATGATTGACTCAGGGGCATCTTTTCACATGACATCACATAGAGATTGTTTCACAAAGCATGAAAAGTATGATGGTGCAAAGGTGTACCTGGAAAGTGATTCATCTCTTGAAATTTCTAGCTGGGGAAGAGTCAGAATCCAATTTCTTGATGGAAGAATCAAAGGAATCGATGGCATAATGCACATACTAGGTCTGGCTCAAAATTTTCTTTCTATTAGTAAGTTGAATGATGTTGGCATGCAAGTTACATTCTCAACTGGTGGCTGCAAAATGTTTCGAGGCTCAATGGTGTTGGCCAAGGGTGCACATATAGACACTCCATACAAGTTGGATGCATGTGTTGTTCAATATAATAGCATCTTTGTAAAGTCAAATAAATTTTCTCACATAGGGAAGGAGAAAAACATTCCCCAAGGTACAAACTCTTTGGAGGTGAAACTCCCAACAAAGAAAACCATGCTATGGCATCATAAACTTGATCACATTGGAGAGAAGGGCACGAAAGCCTTGAAAAATAAAAACCTAGTAGAAGGGATTGTTGATTGTAACCTTGAGTTTGACTTTTACAAACATTTCATTTATGGAAAGCAACATTGTGTTTCATTTTATTAGAGTCCTTATAAGTCTTCTGGCATATTGGATTATTGTCACTCTGATATATTTGGTCCAGTGAACGTTCCTTTGTTATCAAAGTCTAAATATTATGTTTCTTTTATTGATGATTATTTGAGAAGGGTATTTGTGTATTTTCTTATAAGTAAATCAGAGGTGTTCAGTCAGTTTAAAGAGTTTTAAAACTTGGTAGAAAATTAGACTAGAAGGAAAATAAAATTCTTGAGGATGAATAATGACAGTGAGTTTTGTTCTACAAATTTTGAGAGGTATTGCAAAGACCATGGGATTAAAAGGCATAAAACTACACCTTACACTCCACAACAAAATAGAGTTGTTGAAAGGTTAAATAGGACACTAATGGAAAAGGAAAGAAGTATGTTGAGCAATGTTGGTCTGGAGTAGAAATTTTGGGCTAAATCTATGGCTACAACACGTTACTTGATTAATCATTCACTTAGTTTGACTCTTGTTGAAAAAACACCTATGGAAGTGTGGTCTGGTAAGAATCCCTCTCTAAGACATATTCATGTCTTTGGTTGTGAGGCATGTGCATACGTTCCAAATGAGAAAAGATCTAAGTTGGAGAACAAATTTGTTAAATGTGTCTTCATTGGCTATGGTATTGGCATGAAAGGATACAAGCCTTGGAATCCTATTACTGAGAAGGTGTTGTACAATAGAAGTGTAATATTTCATGAGCTGAAACCGTCTACAATTGATCTACAGCCAGAGATGAAAGATGATAAGAACAAAGAAGTAGTTGAAATTCCTCTAACTCTAGATAAAAAAGGAACTATGAATTCAAAGTGTACCTGAATCTGAGGAGAGTTCTAGCAGCTCTAAAAATTTTGAATAGGAAGAAGAACCACAATCTCATCCTTAGCCTATGAGTAGGTCTACACAGGAGAAGCGACAACTTGATAGGTGTGGATTTTCCATGTTGGATTCGAGTTCTTCCTATGCTTTGATTACTAGCACTGATGAGCCTAGGACTATAAGGGAGGCTATTAATATGTTTGATTCAAATTCCTGGTTGGAAGCCATGAACGAAGAAATGGAATCATTGAAGAAGAATGAAACCTGATATTTGGTACCTTTTCTTGAAGGGTGAAAGCATGTTAACTGTAAATGGGTATTTAAGAATAAGATTGGTCGAGATGGAAATGTTGATACTTGTATAAAGCTAGGTTGGTAGTGAAAGGTTATTCCCAATTGGAGGGAATTTATTATGGAGAAATATTTTCTCCTATAGCTAAGCTGGCATCTATCATATTTCTATTGTCACTTATGACTTAGAGGTTGAGAAGATGGATGCAAAGACATTTTTTTTTTCATGGAGATCTAGAAGAAGAGATTTATATGTCCCAGCCTGAGCACTTTGTTGAAAAAGGTAAAGAATGTCTAGTTTGCAAGTTAAATAAATATTTGTATGGTTTAAAATAATCACCTAGAATGCGGTACCAAAAGTTTGACATGTTTTTGTTGTCATTGGGATTTTTAAGATCAAAATCAGACCATTACATGTACTACAAAACTAAAAATTGATCATTTAGTTATTATTTCCCTATATGTGGATGATATGTTATTCTTTGGGAATAGTAAGGGTATGATTTATAATCTAAAATTTCAGTTGTTAGCATAGTTAGAAATGAAATATTTAGGTGCAACAAGGTGTATTCAGGGTATGGAAATCAAAAGGGATAGGGGAAGTAAAAATATTTGGCTCACCCAGAGCAAGTATATTAATTCTATCCTTGAGAGATTTTGTATGACAGATTGCAAGCAGTTAGTTGTTCCAGTGTGTCAGGGAATGAAGCTATCTATTGAAGATTGCTCAAATTCTCCTACTAAGATGGAGGACATGACTAGGGTGCTTTATGCAAGTGTAATTGGTAGTTTGATGTATGCAATGGTTTGTACTAGGCTAGAAATTTCCCAAGTAGTGGGAGTACTTAGCTGGTTTATGGATAATCTAGGAAGACCACATTGGGATGTTGTGAAGAGAGTTTTCAGATATTTGAAGGGTACTTCAGAGCATGCTTTGTGTTATCATGGAAACTCGGTTGAATCACAAAGATCTCTTAGAATTTATGGGTATGTGGATTTTGATTGGGTAGGGGATGTTGATAGTAGAAGATCCACCAAATGGTACATCTTCATGTTATTCAATGGTGCAGTTAGTTGCATGAGCAAGCAGTAGGTTGTAATCACTTTATCTACTATCGAGGAAAAGTATATGGCAACAACACACACCTAATCCATTTGGCTTAGATGTTTGTGTTCTGATGTTGGGTTTAATGTAGGGAAAATTACTATTTTTTGTGACAGTCAAAGTGCTATTTCTTTGGCAAAAAATTCCACTTTCCATGCTAGGACAAAGCAATATCAATGTTCAGTATTATTTCATTCATGATATGGTGGAAGATGGAAAGGTTAATCTTGAAAGAGTGGATACTCTGGAGAATTTTGTTGATGCATTGACAAAACCTATGAGCATAGATAAGTATAGGTGGTGTGCTACTTTGATGGGCCTTGGGGCCTATGACTTTCAATAGCTTCGAGTTTGGAAGAAGCCAGTAAGTCTTCATTGTGTGGGAGCATGTTCAAAAAGGTGCCTCAAATTTACTAGCTTGATAAACTATCTGGAGTAGTGTCATGTTTTTCTCTTTATTGTCTTGAATGTCACACGATTGCTAAAAACCAAAATTTTGGAACCAACAGTTGGGAGTTGTGAAGTTTCAGAAACATCTAATTGACCGATCGCAAGATCGTGGAGAGTTAGAACCTTGGAACCTCATGTCATGGGTTTTGAAGTTTCTGAAACCTCTGATTTACCCACTACATGGGACAAGCTGATAATATTCATCAAAGGGACTTGCCTATATTGGAGGGAGATGATATGATGTCTCCTCGATATGGTGATGGTTGCCTTGGTAATTTGAGAAGAGTGTCTTGGTGGGACCTGATTGATGTTGAGGTGGAAAGTGATGGTTGGTTGTTGACTGTTGATGTTTGTTTTAGAAAATGAACATACATTGGAGGGACTTTGTGTTATCAAAGAGAGCATGAAAGAAGTCTTTTTGATGGCCCAATGTGGTTGTAGTACTTACATGTTTGTGATGATTTGTATACAATTGAAATGGTTGGGTTTCTAGAATTGAAGTGACCATGGCTGGATGTTGAATATATATTGTATCACTCTATAATGAGTGTCGGTTCATTCAATTTTGGGATTGTTGGATTTTTGGATTGATTCAGTAATGTTCTACATTGTATGCTATACAAGCATTGTAACAATGTGAGAGAACAACTCTAATCGGAATTTGTGTGTGAGGTTGATTAGGGAATTGTAATGCTGCTGTGAATTAACACAAGTGAGAGTGGAGTCTATAACTCCATATGTAATTTGTTTACTGTAATACAAAGTGACTTTACTTGGTGTGTAGGTTTTTCTCCCATAAGAGTTTTCCTATGTAAATCTGGTGTTCAATTATGTGTGTGTTAAATTGTCTATTCTTTTTTTCTATTGTTGTGCATCTTAGTGACTATAACTAAAATTAAATGAATTATTTTGCACTTCTTTCCTTACAATTTTTCATTTGGAATGTATTTCCACACCGAGCTTTCCTCGCACCTTACACACAATCCTAGCCTTTTTTTCTAATAACTTCTTCATTCTTATTCAACTTGTTCCTAAAGAACCCACTTGGTTTCTATCACATTATTGTTTGTTGATCTTAGGAATAGTTCCCATGTCTGATTCTTCTCAATCTACCTTAGTTCTTCTTCCATTGCTTTGATCCTATTCTTATCCTTGCATGTTTCAGTTAGTATTTTAGGTTCTACCTCAGAAAGTAAATAAAAATTTTCCTATTCCTCTGCCATAGCAAATCGTCTCCTTATCAACACACCTTCTCTCTTATCTCCAATGATTTGATCTTTATAATGATTCCTCTATGCATACTTAGGAGTCTTAGGATTCTTTTCTAGAGCTTCTTACTCTTACACTATCATCTCTTTATTTTCTTCTTTTTCTTCTTCTCTGCAAGGGGGTTCATCAGATTTATATCCTTCTATTAGCACTAAGATTTGGTGTGATTCTTCATCCACTTTGACACTTACACTTTCAACTACCTTCTTTATCCCTTTTTTGTAGCATCTATATGTTTTTCTCTTTTTAGAGTATCCAAGGAAGATTCCTACATCTAATCTTGCATCAAAATTTCCTAGATTTTATTCATCTCTACTAATATAACATTCACTTCCAAACACTAAAATATTTCATAGTAGGAGGTTTTCCATACTAGAGTTCATAGGGGGTCTTTTAACAATTCACTCTTTCTTATCCTCTATTAAGAATGCATACTATAGTATGAATAGCTTCTTTCCAATAGAATTCTACTAGATTTACTTCCTTCATCATGGTTCTTTCTTCTTCTTGAACTATCATATTCTTCCTTTCCACAACTCCATTCTGTTGAGGCATCCTAGGAGTTGATAAATGTCTTTTTTCCATGATCTTCACAAAAGATATAAAACTCATTGGAGGTGAACTCACCACCTTCGTCAAACCTCAAAAAAATTATTTTTAAATCCATTTCATTCTCAGCCATAGACTTAAACACTTTAAACTTATCTAGATCTTCTAATTTTTCTTTGAGAAAGATCACCCAAGTCATTCTAGAGTAATCATCTATCAACAACATAAAGTACCTGTCACCTTGAGAGCTTCTTTTTTTGGTAGGTCCACATAGGTATGCATGCACCAACTCCAAAGGTCCTGAGGTAGAATATTCTTTACTTCTGAACCTTTTCTTTGTCTTCTTTCCAAACTAACACTCCTTGCAAATTGCATTGATAGGCTTTGTAATTCTTGGCAAATCTCTCATAGTTTTCAAGTAGAGTTGATCTTCACTAGGATATCAAAATCGATGTGACCCATTCTTCTATGCTATAGCCAAATTTCATTGATTTGAGACATAAAGCACTTAACACCACCACTTTGACATGATAAACATTTCCTTCTATCCTTGTTCCTAGTGCAACCAAGATTCCAAAGCTTCCTTCCCAATTTCACAACCATCATCCTGAAACACCAAATTATATGTTTTGTTACATATTTATCCTACACTAAGAAGATTATGCTAGAGACCCTTGACATAAAGAAAATTATCTTTCTTATGTTTTCCATCAAAACTAATTGATTCTTTTAAATAGATCTTAGAAGATGTATCATAACCACACTTAACAAGACCACCATCATACCTTTCAAGATTAACAAATGTACTCTTATCACTTGTCATATGATTTGAGAATCCACTATAAATTATCCAATAGTTTTGCTCCTCTCTTACATGAAAGGTAGTCAAAATATTTCCTTCAATATTGTGACCTATTTCTGAAGTAATTTCCTTCACGCATGTTTCGGGATTAGTAGAATTAGTTCCAACATTTAGAGCCATGAACAAGCATTCATCACTTCCATCATTTGGATAGTCTAATTCCTCATCATCAAATACACCACTATCTTCTTTAACATAATAACTCTTCTTGATAGATATACCTTTATGATCTTTATGTTTGTCATAATTAGAAACTTTTGATTGAATATTCAGAAGAATAATGACGTAACTTTCCATAATTGAAACACTTGAAGGGTAACTTACCTCTATATTTTCTAGTAACCATTTTCAATTTTTTTCCTACAAAATCTACTTCTAGTTTGAATCAAGATCACCCAAATCAAATTCATCATATTTCTTGCTGACTTTAAAAGAAATTTCTTTCTTTTTTGAAGCATCTTTGTCAAAATATATTAATTAAGAAATAGTTAAAGAACCAAACATTTGATCTCTAGAATATTGATCCAAATTTTGAGCTTCCTCAATAGCATAAAATTTACCACTATAAGATTTGGGAAGAGTTCTCAATACCTTTTTCATAACTTCACTTTCCTCTAGTTTTCCACCAAGACCACTGATGGGATTGACAATTTCATCCACTTATACCATGTAGCCTCAAATATCTTCATATTCTAACATCCTTAAGGTTTCAAATTTGGCTTTGAAATTATACATCTTTGCTTGCTTGACCTTATCATCTCCTTAATAAATTCTCTACAACTCTATCCATATCTCTATAGTAGTTTTGATGCTTATCAACTTCACAAATTTTGAATCAAAAAGCCCACTCAAGATATCATTCCTTTCTTTGCCATTATTCTCATAATCCTTGATCTCATCATCACTTTCTAGAGGATTAGTAGGCATAGTGTATCCATTTTAAAATGACTTCTAGACACCAAACCCTAATGAGACAATAAAGGCTTCCATCCTAGCCTTCTAGAAAGTGTAGTTCATCCCATTGAACATAGGGATTGTTGGCCTCCTACAATGATTTCATAACTAATCCCTTACAACCATGATTCAAAGACTTGACATCTAACTTAAATAGCTATTCAATCATCATGAAGGTGCATTTAACTTGTCAACCCAGGGACGCGAACTTGAAATGGGTCAGCACAATATGTGCACTAGGGGCTCAAAAAGTCATTGCACTCTACAACTAAGAAACACCATACTAAAAGTAAATTGCTTAAAAAGGAAATAAAGAAAATGTTGAAAATCAACCAACAACTATGCTAAGTTGAAATGCAGAGCAAGAATGAAAATCTAAACAACAAACATGAAGTTACTCTATCTGCTTGGCTATAAGAACAGTCACATAATGGAATTCTAGTGGTTGTAGGAACAGTCAATGCCAGATTTCTAACTAAAGCTAAAATAAGAAGATAGATTACTCACCAAGTGGGCCCCCTTAGATAAGTATCCTCTAAACTAACAAGAACTCAAATGATCAAACTCAAAACTTTATTTCATTCACTGTAAATTATGCATACATGGAGTAATGTATTTGTATTATTGAAACTGGAGAATGAGAGTACAATGCCAAATCATGCAACCTCCTGAAGAAGGAGCATCAAATCATTATTTATACTATAGCTAAACAAGGTAGTCAACTCCACGACTAGGAGGACACCATTTAGGGAAAATAGGGGAAAGTGGAATGATGGGGGTTATACATGCATGGAATCTGGTCAGACATGCAAGTCAAACGTAGATCTAGCACATCAGTAATACCCATGCATGCTCGATTATTAAGGTCCACTGCAAGATGGTTACATTCAGTTGCATGAAGAATCTTTGCTGTCAGCTACCTTTGACTTGGGGTGATTTCTCAGCTGGACATTGTGGTGCATCCCC
>VDFB02270651.1:516910860-516994847 GCA_007258455.2 Sequoia sempervirens | reverse complement strand
AGAAACTAAATTCAATTTTCTACAGATTCTATTCTTACATAGTTTTGAAATAATATAGATAACTTATTCAAATTGTTACGTCAAATTGCCTAACTCTGATTTTTCTAAATTTTTTGCCACTTAAGGGCCTACTTTTTCCATGATGATCCTGTACATACCTAAAGATTAAAATTATTGATTGAGCCCACACAATCCGTTAATATCAACAATGTAGAAAGAGTGAAGACTATCCATCTAGTGACATCCTTGACAAATCAAGAAAAACCAAGCTTCGTCAAATTCTTCACAGAGAAACAAATCAACTTTGCTTGGTCATATTCTAACATACTAAGGATTGATCCAAATCTTATCATGCACCACCTATCCTTACCACCAGGAGTAAAACCAGTCAATCATAAGCTAAGGAAAATGCATCTGCATATTTCGTTATTGGTAAAAGTAGAGTTAAAGAAGTTATTAGATGTAGGATTCATCAGACCCATTGACTATGCTGAGTGGATCTCCAACATTGTACCAGTCTCAAAGCCTGAAAACAACATCTACATTTGCATAGATTTCTGAGATCATAATAAGGCTTTCCCTAAAGATGATTTTCCTCTACCTAAGATAGAAATCATAGTGGACTTAACAACAGGACATGGCATGTTGTCACTTATGGATGGTTTTTCTAGTTCTAATCAAATCAAGTTAGCTCTTGAGGACCAAGACAAGACAACCTTCACATGTTTGTGGGGAACATTCTGTTGGAACGTCATTCCATTCAAATTGAAGAATGCAAGAGCTACTTATTAGTGCACCATGACATTAATTTTTCCTGATATGATGCATACCTTCATGGAAGACTATGTGGATGATCTATTGGCCAAATCATAGACCAGATATGGACATTTAGAGATCTTAGACAAAATCTTTACCAGATTGGATAAGTTCAATGTACGAATGAATCCAAAGAAATGTGTTTTTGGGGTGACTTCATCCAAACTCTTGGGATATATGTCACCACCCAAAAAAATAAGCCAACTACAATCTCTGCAAGGGAGATTCCAATCAATCTGAAGATTTATTTCACAACTGGAAGACAAGACCTATCCTTTCACCCACTTGCTACACAAAAATGTTTCTTTCTGATGTGATGAGAAATGTGAAAAGGACTTCAACCAATTAAAATAATATCTAATGAGTCCAGCTATCTTAATACCACCAACAAAAGGAAAGCCACTCTTATTATACATTGCAACAACTGAGATATCATTGGGGGCCTTGTTAGCACACAAAGATTCAACAGGAAAATAAAGAGCTATTTATTACATCAACAGGATGCTAAATGGCTATGAAATCAATTATACATCCATTGAAAAGTCTTGTTCAGCAATAGTGTTTTCCACCCAACAACTACGAAACTACATGCTTACTCATACCATCAAGTTAATAGCCAAAATAGATCCACTAAAATACCTCTAAGCAGCAAATCTAATCTAACTAGAAGATTGGACAAGTGGGTTATGATACTAAGTGAATTTGACATCCAATATGTGGATAAGAACGCAATAAAAGGATAAAAAATCGTAGACCAATTGGCTAAAGCACCCCTACCAGATGATCATCCTCTACACATTGAGTTTCTAGATGTTGATTTCTTCACCTTGACTACACAATAGTGGACATTATACTTTGATGGATCACACACACAACATGGATCAGGGGATGGAATCCTATTTTTCACTCCACAAGGACATACCATTCTAAAATCATACAAATTATGTTCCATTTCACCAAAAAACATGGCAGAGTATGAAGGATTAATCATTGTCATTAAAACAACAATAGAATGGAAAATCCTATAATTGCTATTCTACAAAGATTCTTAGTTGGTCATTAACTAGGTCAATGATGATTATCAAACAAAAGATGAAAAAATGATGCCTAATAAAAGAATGATTGATGATTTTAAGAAATACTTTGTGGATATCAAATTTGAGTAGATTTCTAGAGTGGATAATAAAGTTGTTGATGCCATGTCCACTATTTCTTCCTTATTACAAATTTGAGAGAAGAGAAGCCATTATGAGCTCATGGTGGAACAATTGTTTACCCCTGCTTATGACAATACCAAGTCCCAAGTTATATGTCATCTAGTTGATGTCGATACCTCAATCTATGGTGAAATTTATACCTATCTAAAATATAACACCTTTCCACCAAGCCTATCCCAAAACCAAAAATGAAACTTCATTCTCCAAGCCGCCTAACATACTCTTATTGTGGATGTACTTTACTGACAAGTTCTTGATGAAACTCTCCTCCGATGTCTGGAATACGAGGAGTCTAAAATGGATTTATGGGAAGCTCATGAAGGTATTTGTGGAACTCATTCAAGCAGTTTAACCTTAGCCAAGAAACTCCTTCATTTAGGGTATTACTAGCCAAAAATGGAGTATTTTGTCAAGAAATGCCAAAAGTGTCAGATTCATGACAACCTCATTCATGCACCAGGACAAGAGCTTCAACTGTTTGCATCAACATGGCCCTTTTGTCATTGGGGACTAGATCTTGTAGGTAAAATTCATCCACCTTCATCAAATGGACACAATTTTATCATCATAGCCACAAAATACTTCATGAAGTTCATTGAAGTTGTTCCTCTAATCACCATCATAGGAAATAAAATTTCATCCTTCATCCTCAATTACATCATTTGTCAGTATGACATCCCTCAATCCATTATCACTAACAATGGAAGACCATTCAAAAATCAATACATGCAAGAATTGTGTGAGAAGTTCAATATCGAACATCGCTTCTCTACACCATATTACCCTCAAGGAAATGGTCAAGTAGAGGCCTCCAACAAAACTATTTTGAAAATATTGAAGAAAATAGTCAACGATGCTGGACACGATTGGCACATCCAATTAAACCCTTTTTTGTGGGCATACTGAACCAGTATCCGTACACCAATAGGAGCCACACCATATGCTCTTGTATATGGATCAAAGGCCATTGTACCCATTGAGGTTGAATTACCACCACTCCATGTGTCATTGAAGGGTATTATCTCTAATGAGGACTACTAGGTATCTAGATTGCAAGAGTTGGAATTATTGGATGAACGATGTCAACATGAAGTGAACCACCTAAAAGCCTACCAACAACGAATTTATAGAAGCTATAATCATAAGGTCAAACCAAGAATATTTCAAGTTGGTGACTTGGAATTGAGGGAGAACCCACACAATCAATAGGATAGGGGGAATAAAGGAAAGCTTGAACCAAATTGGTTGGGTCCCTTTGTCATTGTGTCATTCTATGGATTAGGAGAATACTAGCTATCCACTCTAGAAGGAGACCTATTTGAGGAGCATATGAATAGTCTCCATCTCAAGAAATTCTACACACAATTCATCTGATCCATCATAAAAGTCCTGAAGAAATCTTAAAAAAAAATTCAAAAAATTCCTAAAGAAATCCAAAAAACCTCAGATAAAGTCCTAAAGAAATCCAAAAATAAAAATAAATAAATAAATAAATAATTAAATAAATAAATAAATAAAATCATAAAATCTGAAAAAAGTGTAATAAAAGCAAGTAGTGAAAATTTGGAAACAAGCACTTTTTGTGATGGTTCGGCTTCTTCCTCTATTGGAACATGTGTCGACCATTGGCTCTTTGCTGTCACTATCCATGTCTATCATTTGAGCCTCATGTACATATCCCAGCATCGCGGTCATGTCTCACCTTGGCTTGGAAATCATTGTACATATCCATAATAAATTGGTTTGTTTCCACTAGGGGAAAAATTCTCAACTCACTAGGGGAAATATCTCTTTGAGCTTAAAATGACAGACAAACAACAGTACAACAACATGATAAAAAAAACAACAATCAAGTGAGTTGCAACATTGAACATCAATCATAATAAAAAAAAACCAACCATCTAAACCAGCAACAACAAGATCAATAAAAAAAAGTCTCATTTGGTGGCCATCCTCTAAATCAAGGTTTTATCACTTTGGCACAAATTTTAAAACTATTTGCATCATGATTGTTGTTATCATTTCTCTAGAGAAACTCAAGCATGTCAAGAACTAGAGAATCTATGATCGAGAATGATATTTTTATTTTTTTGTTGTTTGTGATTTGATCATTATTACTATGTGAATCATCATGGGATGTTCTCTACACAGTATCACTGATGACATACCAAATTCACATAGGAAAATGATTAACTCTTTTATGTTTATGCAAGAAATGCTTAGGTCATCTCAGTCCAATTATACCTAGATGCTTGTGTTAACTTTCTATATCAAACATCATGAAAGTACTTAGGTCATCATGGTCTAATTATACCATTGATGTTTGTACTTACTTTCAATATTTCAAAGGCTCAATGATGATACCAAGAACAATAAATTGATTACTGGGATGACAACATTACATTATTAGAGGCTGCATTCATACTACATGTTGTATTTGTATTGATAGATTTTTCCACAACTGGTACAATTTTATGAGTGGTGTTATCTCTAACATTAATGGATTTAGTACATTTTACATTAAAAAAAATATGGTTTTCATTTAGATGCATAGACATTAGGAGGTCATTCACATTATCACATCATTTCATATGCCATCTAGTCATGAGGGCACATATTTACATCATGAAAATAAAAAAAAAAGTATTATCTTATCATTTTCTATGCATTCATTTTCCATTAGGTCATATAAGTGCATCATGAAAATCCAAAAAAAAAGCATTTATCATATCATTTTCAACCATCTACACATTTACTCATACATTTGCATTACAAAAAATCCAAAAAGAAACATTTTCATAATCCATTTCATACATGTGTTCATACATTTGCATCAGAAAAATACAAAAACATAGAGTACAATGCATCTCATACATCATAATAAAGCACAATCCATGGGAACACATAGAATTATGCATTATCATCAATCATTCTGTCCATCCATTTATGCATTAAAATTATCATCCATTCACCCATTTTCATTGCATCATACATTTGCATCAAAAAAGTACAAAAACATAGCATCCATCACATTTCATTCACATAATAAGATTCAACACATATGGAATATATACATCATTCATAAAAGAATCGTAGAATCATAGCACCTGTTGCATCCATAACCTATCATATCATCATCATATAGAACATCACATAACATACATAATAAGAAATCAAATGCATCCATCATGATCAACACATAAGAATATATATCAACCATCATCATCGCTACATATATATCTTAAAACAGTGTCGAGTGTATAGGGATATCCGAGTATGAAGAGGTACATCATCAAAAATGATATTGAATCATCAGTATCAATGTATGAATGTCCAAAATATAACAAACATCATGTGTCGGAGCTATGTAGTGCTCCCCCTAGACGGTGCTGACATCTTTGGACCTATGCCTCCCCCACCTGATGGACCTATGTCTGGATCTCATGAAAGTGGTTGTATCACACCCCTGCTACTAGTCCTCATATGAGTATGACTGGGGGATTGTGAGTAGCTCTCACAACGTTCTGATGGAACAGCCTCATAATATTTAATTTGATAAAACTTTGCCTCTTTGGTAGAGTGTCATACCTCCCAAAAATGATCCACTATCCCACTACCCCCACAACCCTCTACATTCTCTCTACAATACCCTTTTCATAATCCACATGAAGACTCAAGTTGTCCCTCTCTATTGTCAAGGTAGTTATTTTCCCCTATTCCTGCGAGAGTTGTGATTGTACCTGTGTTTGTGCTTGTGTTTGTGACTACAACTACCCCTAAATCTGTGTCAACTAGCCCTGAAGTGTCTGAACCTGAACCTATAGGGCTGCAATCTATTCTTGCTTCCACTGAGAAGGAAATTGTATATGCACATGCTACTATTCCACAACTACTCAGGATCGCCTCTTCCAAGGCACTCTGACATCTAGTACTAGATGGGCACCCCCTCCTTCATCTCCTCCACCACCATCCCCATATCTGTCTCCACCATCATCACCACCACCTCCCCCATCTCCTCCATCCTTATCACCACCATCTCCCTCCCCCTCATCTCCACCACCTCTATCTCTCCTCATCATCCTCTAGCGTTGACACTGGCTCATCAGCCTGGAGATCCTAAGAAACGGATGTCGAAAAAATTACTACGAGTACTCCTTTGTCATATATCCCTCCACAATCTCTGGATGATAGTCCCAAATCACTAGTTGTAATCTATGGTATTCATCACAAGTAGCATCATAGGATAAGGTAGGTCCCCACTCTATGGCATCTTGTTGTCTTCATCCATATGTAGCCAATCCTTGTGGAATCCTTTCACTCTGTCGTACTGTCTAAGTACCCTCATTAATAGGAATCTATGAATAATGAAACATGTCCATCCAATGAGATATCTAGTTGTGCAAACTTAAGGCATCTCTAAGTGATCCTTAGCCCACTACTCGCAATCCAGATACAACCACCATGTCATAGAATCCAGGTCACCCAATACGCATCTCCAATACTCCAGTTTTCCTAGCTTATGCTAGGCAACTGGGCCAGTATAACCATAGACATATGGTCTCCCAATAGGCCAATACCTGTTTGTCACTAGGTGTGTCACCGCTATATGCTCCCAAGCCCATGTTTATAACAATGTCACCCCTATAGATAGACTAGTGCCTCCAAGATACACTACCTAATTTAAATCATGAAATAACTATGCAAGCATGCATGAACCCCAGGCATACAGAGTCCCATACAAAATCATATGCTCTAGTGTCTGAGCCCAACTGACAGACAATCCCTTTGACCTCTTGTAGGGACATAGAAAGCCACCAACAAAACTTGTATGTATGGAAGGTAAAGGGGCATAACTCTCAAACATCTTCTACCAAGGAATCTCATATCCACTAATCTGATCATCATGAAATATCTAGCATAAAGCATGTGTACCACCCTGCTTAGCCTAATCATATACAATAATTTCACCCATCATGGGAATCCGTAGGATCTTATAGGAATCCTTTGGCATCACAGTCATCTCTCTGGTGGCTAGATGAAAGGTTTTGTGGTCGCTATGCCACCTCTCTACCAGTGCGGTCAACAATCCTCGATTAATCCTAATCTAGGACATGTAAATCAATGAAGATAATCCACATCTCTTAGTAATATCTTGATTTTCCTATGACATCCATGGAATGAACTCCCAAGTTCGTGGAAAGCACTCTTGAGACTAAAGATTCCCTAAATCACTCTCCTATCATTATAACACATCACAATTAGCATATCAATCAATTAATCAAATCAACAAAACAATCAACATTAAGCAATCAATCATCCTATTAGCTCAAGTGAGATTTTGAAAAATCTTGCAAACATCTACTTTTGATCTCACCTATCACAAGGTCAAATCAACATCATTATTATTGAATATAACCTATCATGAGATCAATAAATCATCTAATCTATCAACAATAATAAATCACCGGCCGATGCGATGGAACAACATCAAAATCAAGGAGAAAAATTTAAAAAAATCAACTATGTCCTCAATGTGCTACTAGAGTGCTTCAATGAACCATTACATTGAATGTGCCTCAAAATTCTCTCAAAGTGTCAATATAGTCTCTTTATGCACCACTTTAACCAATGCATTAGAGAAAATCTCCAATGCCCTGGAGAATCACATCATTGTACCAAAACAATGGACACACCACTTCTTTTGGTGGATACGCCACAACACTAGACCTATGTACCACTTCAATTGATGCACCACCTAAATACCCTGACATGCTAAAACATTGCACCTATGCACTAAAAGGTAGATGTTCCATAGCAGACCTTCAATGTGCTAAAACCCTAATTCTATGCACTAAAACACTCAACGTATGTGCTAAAATAGATGGCTAATGCACTAAACCATGTAAAACATCAAATTTCAAAATTAAAAATGTAGGAAAAATGATTCAAAAATTCAAAAAGAGGGTTTTCGAAATTCATACCAAAGGTCCATATTCCGCTGGCCGGTTATGTCACCACATATGGTCAAATTGATGAGTCTCGTAGGGGATCACCATTTTTGCTGAGTTGCTCAAGCTTCTCTCACTTCAAAAAATTTTAAAATCACAAGTGCACAAATGAATGTATTTTTAACTTTTGGCTTATTAAAAGTGGTAATTAAAGTGGAATTTATGATAGAATATTTTAATTTTTCAAGGATCAATTAATCAAATGGTAGCTAATTTTTTCAATGTAAGGAGATAAATCACTAGAACATCATAAAATTAGAAAATTACCATCAACATCATCAGAAATCATCAAAATTTTCAAAATTTTCAAAAATATTTTAAAAAATAAAAAATTCCCCAATTTATCTCCCAAGGTGGCATATATCTGTTATCTCCTAAAATTCACCGTCTGGGGCATTATCAAAATTTTATTAGCACTAGAAAATATTTCTTTGAAGCGATGTGTAAACACTTCACTCCCAAGAGGGGAAAAATGTATACATCTAAAATTGGTCTAGAGAAAATTAATTAAATACTAGGTACATTTAATTAGTAAAATCTTTATTTCCTCTACTTATAAATAAATTGCAAATTTTATTTATATAGTTCGGGTATGTGCAGAACCATCATGGAAAAAAAATTAGAAAAGTCAAAGCTAGGTAACTTGACATAAAAATTTGAATAATTTATCTATATTATTTCAAAAATATGTAAGAATAGAATCTATAGCAATTTGAATGTAGTTTCTAAACTACTAGGTTTTTTTTTTTTTAAATCTATTTGGTGAAAATTTGAAATTTCAATATAGTAGTACTTAAATTTCAAGGAAAAAAAAAGTAGGTGTCTGTCTGACCACCCTAACCACAAAAAAATGATAATATTTTCTTACAAGATTTTAGATAAAGTAGAGAACTCATGTCCCGATGTGATGCATATTTTTTGGTAATTTTTTTTCAAGTAACACTCAATTATGAATTTTTTTATTACAACTTTTAAAATATAAAAAATCATATGTCTAACCACCTTAACTTGGTCAAAACTTCATTAAATTCATTTTTTCTTTCAATCCTATAGCATGTGAAGCATAGAATGTGACACATGTTTCGGATTCAAAAAATTTGATTCCATTTGAAAGCTATAGATGTTTTTCAATGAGCCTATCAATTAGGACTTTAGTCGTAATTCAAATAGAAAATGAATAATAATTATTTATTAAATTCAAAGTAAAGCATAATTTATATTGGTGGAAAGCTAAGAATCTCCTTTGAAAAACCTTTTTGTTTCATCAATTTTGGGTAAAAACAAAGTCATCAGCCACATACCCTACACATACCCATCATATCAAAACTTTTTGGCCCATCATGATCCTACATATACCCATTTGTATTTATTAATTCTTCCCATCTAAACCACTTTCATCATGATTTAATTAAATAAGAAAATTTAACTAATCTTTTTTATTTGATTGATTTCCTCATTAAATTTGAAATTTTAATTCAAATTTTGTCACATTTCTCCATATTTTCTAACTTCCTTCCACCTCACCATGTGTCACATGAAATTAATTATTTCTAATTTCTAAATGGGCATTTATCCTTAATAATTTTAACAACCTTAGAGACACATGGCTTCTCCTTTCCATTTATTCCCTTCTACACTTAGCAAGCTTGTCCTATTAAAGGGAACAACTTCCCTGATTTTCTCTAACCTCCTCGCTTCTCACCGTTGATCTCTCGAGACTGAATCCTAATCGTCCATTGCTTCCACATCAATTTATGCCTTGGTGAAATCTATATATAAAGGCTCATTTACAACTTTTCAGATAGAGAGCATAGCATAAATATTCTCTACAGAAATACTTTCAACATTTGAGAGCTTACAATTGGCATTTTAGCCTAGAATATAGCATTTGATTTCAAGTAGTGTTATAATGGCAATTTCATTTCTAGGAAATTAATGTGTTGCATTATCATTATAGAATTTCCATAGCATATCCATTAGCTTAAGATTTTATCATTGCATCATTTAGCATCATTTTGTATACAACATCATATCATTCAACACATCATTTACCATATCATCCATCAAATTCATCAATAATGTAGATGTAGGTATAGTTTCCTACATTTTAGTTTAATAGCTTCTCATTTCTTAGGTGTCGTCCTAGTAGTTTAGTGTATACCTAAAATCTAAGAGCACTAATACATGATCCTTAAGAATAGAGGACGATGGAAGGACTTTGAGGAATCGCTTTATCATTTGTTTTGTTAAATTTGATTTCCTTAATATAACACATTGCATCAATTCTTTGTTTTGAATTAATTGTTCTGATTCTCATATTTTACTCACACAAGATTCATTCGCCACCTTGATTGAATGAGTCTCGTGTGACCAAAATTCAAATTTAAATCACATTTCTAGTAGGGTTTTATTCTTGTTGATCTAATGTTGGATTGTAGTGTTGTAATTTCATGAATTCTTGCATAATTAAGTATAAATACAAGTTTCTTTCACTCATATTCAACACTTAGAAATTTTGACAAGCATTCAAGAGTTCGCAAGAGCATGTGAGCATTCATAGGAGCATTCAAGGAATTTCAAGAGTAGATTATCAAGCATTCAAGATCATCTTTCAAGTGTCATTCATCATATCAAATGTTTTTTGCATCATGTTGTTTTAGAGCTAACAATTGTGGTGTAGGGTTTTGTGATTCAAGCAAGCATTGCATTCAAGATCTATCAACATCAAGTAAGATTCAAGAACCATATCCATTGGAACCATCAACTACATGTTTGCAGCCTCTTATCTCAAGGGTTTGGTGAGTTGCAACATTGTATTTTGTTCATTCATTATTCTCCTTTCATATTCACTTTCATTTCAAGGTTTAATTACCAACAAGGGATTTGACCAAGGCAAACCCCTATTCACTAACCCCCACAAAATTTTTCCTTCTTCCTATGTGTGATTTGTAGAGCTAGGTTGCAGATTCACCAAGAATCATAGGTGGAGAAAAGTTGTCAAAGAAATACAAAGTTTTCATACTTGTCATCAAGGCTTGGAGAAGCTTAGAGAAAGTCTACAGGCTGAATTTTGCAATTTCGGACCTAGATCTAAATCAGGAACAAAAAAGTAGACTGAGAGCTACAAAATCTAGTTTTGAACTCACAAAATCCAAAAGTGAACTTATTCAGCACTACTTGTGAATGAGTCCCACTATACCTATATGTCGGGGATTTTTGCAAATCTAAGTACCCATTTGTCTGAAATTTGTTTCAACATAGTTTACTTGAAAGTGGATTGATTCCTATAGCCTAGCGTATGAGTCCCAGTCAGAATTATTATCACATTTTCTAAGATTCCAAACCTCCATTTTGCCTCCTTCAGTTTCCCAAGTGCACATTTCTAGTTTTATAATTTTTTGTTACATTTTACTTGCATTTCTTGGTCATTAGGAATTTGTTTGCATATCACATTGTTTTTTCAGACATTTTCTTTTCCAATTTTATACTTGGTGGTGAATCCCTTCATTAGAAATTATTCAATCCCTAGAGTGTTCTGTTTTCCAGATTTCAATCCCCTTAGCATTGAAATCTCAAGGGTTTATTCTTGAGTGAATTGGTTGAAAAATAGGTCTTTCTCCTTTTAGGTCCAAAACCCTAGAAGTGAAAGAAAGCTCCCCCAAACACACTTTTCTTCATTTCAGCAAGCATCTTGGGATTTCACTCATCACCTATCTATTGCATCTCTACTTTTTGATATTGGTTCTCCTCCTCAAGAGGGAATTTATTTTATCGCCTTGCTTTGTGATACAGGTTCTCCTCCTCAAGTGTGGATTTCTTTTATCACTCCTTTGTCCATTTCTCTCTATCTATATAGCTATCCATGGAGGTGGGAACACCAAAACAAGGGTTTGACTGAGGAAAACCCCTATATAGAACCAAAATTTTCTCTAAATCTTACGCATGCAAGTATTGAAGACATTCACATGTTGGAGGCTTCATCACTTGCATGGTTGTGAGAATTTCCTTTCTACCTCCTATACACTTTATCATTTGAATTTCACTTTATTCCAGCTTTATCACACTCTAATACTTTCGATGTTCTTAGTAATTATATTTTCGGTAGTTGATAAGCTATTTTATGTGACATTCTCACTCTTTGGTTTGTATGGATTCTAATAATGCCAGAGAGACTCCACTACATTGTGTTGTCATCCCAGATTTGCGTTGTCATCTTCTGGCTAAGAGCTTGTCAATTTGTCTAGAAAATCTTCGTGACCTCTTTTAGATTCTAGAACTTTCACCACTATTCTTTAAGGTAGTTTAGGGAAGTTCACCCTGTGAGGCTCTCTGAATGAACAAAACTCATGAGTAGAAAATCCCCCTTCTCTACACATATGAAAATAGATTTTGAAATAAGACATCTATAGGTATTGCTAAAATTTGTGGCTTGAAACTATGTGTTTTTTTTTAATCTTTTGGATCAAAATACATGATCCATCATTAGGAAAATGCATGCAACAAGAGATAAGAATCTCTTTGTGCATGAATTATCCTAATGATGGATCATGGATTTTGATTTGAAACATTGATTTAAAAAATTTACACAGTTTCTGTAATGCCCTGCCGTGCGAACCCTGAAGGACAAATACATAATAATTACAGCACAATTTTTATTTTTTTTAAATTACTAAACATAACATACATGCAATACACATAAAGTCATGACATGAATTTCATTTAAACAGATTTACTAACACATACATCCCTTGGGGTACACGAGGGGTCATTATGAGACTGAGATCCAAAGAATAAAATCCAAAGATATAATCCATAACAAGATAAACATTAACAAATAGAACACATACATGATAAAGCAAAGATAAGAAACCATCTGAGTAAATACAACATATACATAATTAACTCAACACAATAATAACTGCCATGGCCAACAACCACATTGGGTTTAACATTACATTACAGTACAATCCTCAAGAGGTATAATGATACAAAAGTGTTTCCAACCATAAATGGAAACCATACACAAGATATCATGATACAAATAAATAGATGAAAACTGGCTCCAAGACAGATACAACTTTGTAGTCACTGCAACTGCACCAATCCGCACCTCTCGATCCTCGACTGGGGACCCAATGGGGTGCTTAGCATGTTCCACCTGACCATGTGAGTCTGAAGACCCACCCCCCGTGCTAGGAGCTGACAAGAAGAGTCCTCAACCAAGAACATCCCAACACGGAATCACAAGACTCACAACATACAAAAGTATCATAAAACTCAAGAATTGCAACAACATCCAAGAGTCAACATAATAAATTAAAATCACAACCCCCATCATGTAAATCAAAGCAATGATCAATAAATAAGTAATCAAAGGATGATCATGAAACAATTCCAACCAAACTGAATTAATAAACATAATACAATCCCAAATTGCAATTAAACAATATAATAACATCATAACACAGTACCATAAAAATACAAGATCGTAAATCAGATATAAATGAGATCATACAAAACCACAAAGTACACCAAAGATGTATCAAGGCAAAAATCATTAATCAAGATAAATCCAAATCTCAACAATCTATACCAACTCCCACAACCTACTTCCAGAGGAACATAATAAAGTAAAACACATGGGCAACTAGGGGAGAGTGTCATCGCATAGCCTACATGGGTTCTCCTGGCCCTTCCTCCACACTGAGGTGCCGGCCCCCATCTATGGATCTCCTGGCCCTTCCTCCTACCTGAGGCGCCGGCACCATAGGGTAGCTCATGCGGAGCCGTAGACCTCTCGTGAGGACAAGGTCACGACCTTGCCAACCACGGCCTTCTCAGCCTTCCATTAGTCTGCAGAAGCACCAATGAAGACGAGGCATCCATTTTTTTTAAATCTTATAATGATATTACTACCCAACCCTCCTAAGTTAATTATTAGGTTTTCACTTGATTACCAACTCACTCGTGGGTTCTCCTGTGCTCTTCCGCTTACGCGGGGCGCCGGCCCCCACGAGGAGCCACTCTCCCTAGAGACCCCACAACATCAAAACCAAGAAACCAAGGGTTGTACAACATAACAAGAATATTAGATCACAACTGAGAAACATGCGAGGCATTACCCATCTCGCAATAAATACATAAACAAAGTCTCAACAATTCTCGTACAACCCTTTTAAAATCATGAAACCAAAACACTTGCCACATCAAGGGCACAATAAGAGAGAACATCAACTGACAAACATCTCAAGCCTCTGGAAGACTCTCAAAAAGTTTACACTAGGGTTTCCCCATCAAGAACTGACAACAATAATTGCAAAGCCACAAGAATTATTTCAATTCAAAAATAATGAGGGAATATATCAAAATAAGATCAACATCAATCATGACAATGATAACATTAACCGATTTACCACTTAGGGTAAAGAACAAAAGAAAACATATGGGTTCCCAACGAATAGCAACATAAATTAAATGAGAGAAATCTCCAACTCAAAATCAACTCATGAGAAGTCACATTGAAAGGATCTATCAAAACAATCCATACAACCACACATTCAAATACAAGGTAACCATTCATCCAAAAGAAGTAACTTGAAACAATCCTAAAAGAACATTATTTTAAAGATCAATCATTTCCAACCTTTACAATATTGTGAAGTGAAGATATAATCTGATGTTTTTAAGCCATAAGACACTAATCACAAATCAACAATGGTGTCACCTCAAATAGGGAAACGTAAAAGAGAAAATCAACCTTTAATACAACAAAATCACTTAACAAAACCTAAAGCCACCAACTAGGTATTCCACGTGAGACCTCAATTTTCTCCTCACAAGAATCCCTTAGATTGGTACGAAATTACATTCAGCAATGTGACAATGACAACAATTATCTAATCATATTCTCAATTAAAAGATACCAACCTACTCAACAACCAAAACAATTACAATTTCAAGATTCTAAATAACCGTCCATATAAGAACCTCATTTCTTAGAAACTCAAATTGTCATAAAGATATCCACTAACTAACAATCCAAAAGAAATAATTAAGAATGAAAACTCAATTCAAGGAACAATTTGTTTTATTGACTTAAGTTTATAAAACTACCATAATTAGGTCAATCAAGTTTACTACAATACTTAACCATGGTAAAAGATATACAATTGTATTATTTAAGAGTTCAGTACAAATGCGATACAACATTTAGAATTATAAGGAATTCAACAACCTATACATTTCTACTCTATTTTATCTATTAAATAAATTCTTCTTTGACTACATATAAATTAAAAATCAATTTTCTTTTATTTCTACTAATTTTAAAATCCATTAACTACATCCTTAATTAAATACTAGTACACACTAAACATTTCTCATAATTTAAGAAACAAGCATTCATATATATAACACCAACTTGAGTTCCCAATCATTTAATTTAAAACTTCAAAGTATTATTATTCCCTTAATTCTACAATTCCATTATAAGGGAGTATTATGAATTCAATATTCTAGAAAATGCATGTTTTTATTAATTCATATTTGTTTTCCGTTATTCTAAGAGAAACTAAATGAAAGCAACAAGTGCAACTAAATTGACATCTCAAATTATAATAATATGTGTTTATACATTCTAAAATATAACTAATGCAGTTAATTAATTAAAAGTCCCATCCTACAAGAGCCATAACTCAACTATACAAATACTTCACTAAATACCTTGCTTCGATATTGTATCACTATAATGAGGGTATAATTACATACCTATTCAAATACCGCCAAGGAGACTAACTTATGATAATGCAACAACTATGGAGAGTCTCTGATTTATCAAAGGAGAGTAAACTCTAATTTATTTATTGATAAGTTCTTCTAATTTTGGATCCACATTCCTATTCTAATTTGAACAAAAACTAAGACAAATTGACAATAAAATCAGAGAGCTTAATTAAACCTTTAAACTTCCTATTATGTTCAGGTATGCAGCTGAGACAGGCTAATAATGAAATCAGAGAGCTTATTTAATTTTCTACAACTATGAAATCTAAAATTTGTAGCTATGACGAGTTGCCAATGATTTCAGGGAGATTATTTAATTCTGAACACGATCCAAAGCCTAAACACTGCAGCTGTGATAGGTTGCCAACGGTATCAGGAAGATTGTATAAATTTAGATTACCAGACTATGCGAAAGAGCTCAACTAAACACTGTATCCAATAACATCGATTTCACTCAGCTTCGACTGAACGGAGGTAATTGGCAAAGGCTTGAAACATTGCGCAGACCAAGAGAATTGAATAATCTGCTCATTGGTCCCCAATTTCTTCACTTGAACAATCTGCTCACTGACGGCATCAGAGAAGACACACGAGCCAAGCTTCCACCAAGTTTGAGACGGTTACGGTTGCAAAAAACGTGAGGAACCATTTTCCCTCAGTCTTATGGCTAACATTTGGGATTTTGAGAAGTAAAAATCAGAGAGTTTATTTAAATCTATACCCCCTACCATGTGCCAGAGAGTCGTTGGAACAGGTTGAACAATGAACCCAGAGAGACTATTTAATTTACTGCTCCTTTGCAAGCCTAAAGCACATCAACCATGCAGTACAAATGATTAAATCCAACAAATGATTCACAATAATGAAAGAGTTTGAAAAGGCATAGAGAGCTACACTGGTGACTCAGGAGCAACTTCAACTTATTACCTACAGGGAATGCACTCACAACAATAAAAATACACGCCTCTGTATTATAAATATATTTATGTATATAAAGGCATATTATCAATTACAATGACGGTGATAGAGATATAGTGAGTGGGAAGAAATAAAGGTGTGTATAACATAGAGTCTAACAGACAGTTACAAGCACACTTGCAGCTCCCGAAACCTCTTAACATAGGTGCATGTTAGAAGAGTCTCATCTCAAGTTTTGACAATAAGTTTGGTGGCCTTCGTTGCCCATGCAATTCGAACCAAATGGCATATCGATTTCCGAAATACGACTTGGAAAAATTAATGATACCCACCTTAAATTGCAAGTCAGTTATCTGCAAATTCAGACTAACATAAAATGGTATAGGGCAGCAGTGTATATCCAAGTAACTGGCAGTTAAATATTAAATTAACAGTAGAGTTTCGCTACCTCCACTCGGCCTTTGAGGAAAAGGAAAATACAAAAATAAAGGCAATATCAGAGTTAACACAAGCAACAAGTGCCAGATCTAAGATACTAACAGTGAAATAAAACCGCAAACCAAAATATAAGTTCGGCTCAAAACTAAATTCAGATGAGGAATTAAAGAAAGATACTCTGGTGTAGTTGGTCCGAAGGATTTAAAATGGTACATGCTATTTGTGTAGGAGACAGATCACATCCACAAACACGAAAGATCTATGCAGAGACAAAGTAATAGGCTTGGAACATGAGGTGGCAGGGTAATATCCAGATTCAAGACATTTACTTAAAATTTAAGCAACAACAAATATAACTTGTGAGCAGTTTTTTTTGAAAACTAGATAATAATGAACAAATCAATAATATTAAACCAACTACCACTGAAATGGATTGCGTATTCACCATGATAAAGAATACAATGAAAATATATCTAACTAAAAACAATTGGATTCACAAGACATTTACCACATCTCTACAATATTTATTTCCATTTTAGATACTGAATAAAATTTGGGAATAGCAAGGAACCTGGTTCACCAAAACGATTGAACCAATTGCAGATTGATGTCAGATTCATCTTCACACTTCAAGCTCCCTAATGCAGCTCCTACGCGAACCACCAATTTTCCTGCAGAAAGAAGGGATCCTTTTCCCGATAGTTCCTAGCATAAATGTGGATTTCCCCCAACGCAAGAGATTTTCTTCTTCCTCCTCTCATCATCCCCTCGTGCTAATGCCATCCGATAACTACTTAAAAAGACAAGTCCTTATTTTCGCCAATTTGTTTCAGGCCCGAAAAAGGCGTAGTCCCCCCCACAACGCTGAATATAGCTGTTATTTATTTTGCCAGCAATAAACTATTCACCTTCCCTTTTCCAATTGCTTTCCATGCATTAAAACACTTCAACTTCCTATCTATTTAAATTCCTTATTATAATAATGATTTTTGAACAACTAATGAATTATTAATTATTATCGAATATGATAGAAGAATACTTTTACAAAACAATTAGTTTATTTATTTATTAATAACTCTTTACTTATTATTTTATAAAACTAATTTATTTAATTTTCATCTTAATTTCTAGTTTTATTTATTCAATGCTATTTTAATTAATTGAGTACAAATTCCATCAAATATTATGTTAACACTAATCACACACAAAACAATAATAACTCAATTAAACACTTACAAAATCTGGAAGGTCACAACAAAGGGCACTACATCCTCCCCCCCTAAGCTTCGACTTACTCCAGGAAGTCGAGCTCAGGCATAAACACGATAACACAACAATATCAATTATCAAAAGCACATCAACACCATAAATCAAAACATCAATTAAACATCATCAAGTAAGCAACGAAAATTAAACAAACCAAAAATACGGAAATGATGCCAAAACAAAAGTGGTGATGGGGTTGCAACCAGACCAATTTTCCAAACACAAGGACTAGTGATGTACTAGGTTGGAGAAACTTTCTTGTCAGTCCCTATTTTCCTCATCAATCCCATTGGGTGTTTATGATGCTCGCCCTGTCCTGATAATGCAGGTGGAATCGAGACTTAGTTCCTACAATCCTGCATGCAAACAAATGTTGTGCACAATACATATATATCACAATTACATCGTGAGAGGAACTCTCAGCGTAGTAGGGAACTCGCAAGCGAGTGATACCACACTGTCCCTCCCACCAAACCACACCTAGTAATCAAAACAATCCTAGTAACTCATAAACAATTTTCTTCTAATTAGTTAGAAAATACTCATATAAGGATACTAACCACAATTCTAATTCCTATACTTTACCAAAATTAATTACTACTTGACATTATGAGTATCTATACTTGCATATTACCTTACCTTCATCACTATGCTTTCTGAAGCCAATTTCCTGTAAATCAAAGGCTATCATAGAACATTGCACATTAGTACCAATAATTCAAGTTGCATTTTAACCTCAAGATACTATATACTGCTAAAAATCATAGAATAGTTATCCACAAAACCATACATTTTCGTTAAAACTCATAATTTTCACACAAAGAACTCCACTTTAATCATTATGCAACACCAAATCTCACATCAATTTCAATAAAAAGGGTAAAATTTTACACCTTAACAATTTCAAGAAAACATAATTCATCACTCAAGGACAACAAAATTGCAATTTCTACAAACACCAGACATAAAGCACATCACCAAGAAACACAACACACAAAACTCAGGGGTCCATAGAGCATCCCTGACAGGAAGGATATCGGTGCATTGCGCACTACACCGAGGGTCCTATCCTTTCCCATCAGTTTCCTGCACCATCGTCCCGACACCAGAAAATGGAAGAAACTCAGGTTCACATTAATGACAAAAGAAAAGTAAAACTCAAGACTCACGGGTCTAAGCAAAAGGTTACATAGTGAGCACACATAGTGCCCAGTGTATGAACCTTGGCTCTGATACCAATGTTGTAATGCCCCGCCGTGCGAACCCCGAAGGACAAATACATAATAATTACAGCACAATTTTTTTTTTTTTAAATTACTAAACATAACATACATGCAATACACATAAAGTCATGACATGAATTTCATTTAAACAGATTTACTAACACATACATCCCTTGGGGTACACGAGGGGTCATTACGAGACTAAGATCCAAAGAATAAAATCCAAAGATATAATCCATAACAAGATAAACATTAACAAATAGAACACATACATGATAAAGCAAAGATAAGAAACCATCTGAGTAAATACAACATATACATAATTAACTCAACACAATAATAACTGCCATGGCCAACAACCACATTGGGTTTAACATTACATTACAGTACAATCCTCAAGAGGTATAATGATACAAAAGTGTTTCCAACCATAAATGGAAACCATACACAAGATATCATGATACAAATAAATAGATGAAAACTGGCTCCAAGACAGATACAACTCTGGAGTCGCTGCAACTGCACCAATCCGCACCTCTCGATCCTCGATTGGGGACCCAATGGGGTGCTTAGCATGTTCCACCCGACCATGTGAGTCCGAAGACCCACCCCCTGTGCTAGGAGCTGACAAGAAGAGTCCTCAACCAAGAACATCCCAACACGGAATCACAAGACTCACAACATACAAAAGTATCATAAAACTCAAGAATTGCAACAACATCCAAGAGTCAACATAATAAATTAAAATCACAACTCCCATCACGTAAATCAAAGCAATGATCAATAAATAAGTAATTAAAGGATGATCATGAAACAATTCCAATCAAATTGCATTAATAAACATAATACAATACCAAATTGCAATTAAACAATATAATAACATCATAACACAGTACCATAAAAATACAAGATCGTAAATCAAATATAAATGAGATCATACAAAACCACAAAGTACACCAAAGATGTATCAAGGCAAAAATCATTAATCAAGATAAATCCAAATATCAACAATCTATACCAACTCCCACAACCTACTTCCAGAGGAACATAATAAAGTAAAACACATGGGCAACTAGGGGAGAGTGTCATCGCATAGCCTACATGGGTTCTCCTGGCCCTTCCTCCACACTGAGGCGCCGGCCCCCATCTATGGATCTCCTGGCCCTTCCTCCTACCTGAGGCACCGGCACCATAGGGTAGCTCATGCGGAGCCGTAGACCTCTCGTGAGGACAAGGTCACGACCTTGCCAACCACGGCCTTCTCAGCCTTCCATTAGTCTACAGAAGCACTAATGAAGACGAGGCATCCATTTTTTTTAAATCTTATAATGATATTACTACCCAACCCTCCTAAGTTAATTATTAGGTTTTCACTTGATTACCAACTCACTCGTGGGTTCTCCTGTGCTCTTCCCCTTATGCGGGGCGCCGGCCCCCACGAGGAGCCACTCTCCCTAGAGACCCCACAACATCAAAACCAAGAAACCAAGGGTTGTACAACATAACAAGAATATTAGATCACAACTGAGAAACATGCGAGGCATTACCCATCTCGCAATAAATACATAAACAAAGTCTCAACAATTCTCGTACAACCCTTTTAAAATCATGAAACCAAAACACTTGCCACATCAAGGGCACAATAAGAGAGAACATCAACTGACAAACATCTCAAGCCTCTGGAAGACTCTCAAAAAGTTTACAATAGGGTTTCCCCATCAAGAACTGACAACAATAATTGCAAAGCCACAAGAATTATTTCAATTCAAAAATAATGAGGGAATATATCAAAATAAGATCAACATCAATCATGACAATGATAACATTAACCGATTTACCATTTAGGGTAAAGAACCAAAGAAAACATATGGGTTCCCAACGAATAGCAACATAAATTAAATGAGAGAAATCAACTCACGAGAAGTCACATCGAAAGGATCTATCAAAAACAATCCATACAACCACACATTCAAATACAAGGTAACCATACATCCAATAAGAAGTAACTTGAAACAATCCTAAAAGGACATTATTTTAAAGATCAATCATTTCAAACCTTTACAATATCATGAAGTGAAGATATAATCTGATGTTTTTAAGCCATAAGACACTAATCACAAGTCAACAATGGTGTCACCTCAAATAGGGAAATTCAAAAGAGAAAATCAACCTTTAATACAACAAAATCACTTAACAAAACCTAAAGCCACCAACTAGGTATTCCACGGGAGACCTCAATTTTCTCCTCACAAGAATCCCTTAGATTGGTACAAAATTACATTCAGCAATATGACAATGACAACAATTATCTAATCATATTCTCAATCAAAAGATACCAACCTACTCAACAACCAAAACAATTACAATTTAAAGATTCTAAATAACCGTCCATATAAGAACCTCATTTAATAGAAACTCAAATTGTCATAAAGATATCCACTAACTAACAATCCAAAAGAAATAATTAAGAATGAAAACTCAATTCAAAGAACAATTTGTTTAATTGACTTAAGTTTATAAAACTACCATAATTAGGTCAAAAATACTTAACCATGGTAAAAGATATACAACTGTATTATTTAAGAGTTCCGTACAAATGCGATACAACATTTAGAATTATAAGGAATTCAACAACCTATACATTTCTACTCTATTTTATCTATTAAATAAATTCTTCTTTGACTACATAAGAATTAGAAATCAATTTTCTTTTATTTCTACTAATTCTAAAATCCATTAACTACATCCTTAGTTAAATACTAGTACGCACTAAATATTTCTCATAATTTCAGAAACAAGCATTCATATATATAACACCAACTTGAGTTCCCAATCATTTAATTTAAAACTTCAAAGTATTATTATTCCCTTAATTCTACAATTCCATTATAAGAGAGTATTATGAATTCAATATTCTAGAAAATGCATGTTTTTATTAATTCATATTCGTTTTCCGTTATTCTAAGAGAAACTAAATGAAAGCAACAAGTGCAACTAAATTGACATCTCAAATTATAATAACATGTGTTTATACATTCTAAAATATAACTAATGCAGTTAATTAATTAAAAGTCCCATCCTACAAGAGCCATAACTCAACTATACAAATACTTCACTAAATACCTTGCTTCGATATTGTATCACTATAATGAGGGTATAATTACATACCTATTCAAATACTTCCAAGGAGACTAACTTGTGATAATGCAACAACTATGGAGAGTCTCTGGTTTATCAACGGAGAGTAAACTCTAATTTATTTATTGATAAGTTCTTCTAATTTTGGATCCACATTCCTATTCTAATTTGAACAAAAACTAAGACAAATTGACAATAAAATCAGAGAGCTTAATTAAACCTTTAAACTTCCTATTATGTTCAGGTATGCAGCTGAGACAGGCTAATAATGAAATCAGAGAGCTTATTTAATTTTCTACAACTATGAAATCTAAAATTTGTATCTATGACGAGTTGCCAATGATTTCAGGGAGATTATTTAATTCTGAACACGATCCAAAGTCTAAACACTGCAGCTGTGATAGGTTGCCAACGATATCAGGAAGATTGTATAAATTTAGATTACCAGACTATGCGAAAGAGCTCAACTAAACACTGTATCCAATAACATCGATTTCACTCAGCTTTGACTGAATGGAGGTAATTGGCAAAGGCTTGAAACATTGCGCAGACCAAGAGAATTGAATAATCTGCTCATTGGTCCCCAATTTCTTCACTTGAACAATCTGCTCACTGACGGCATCAAAGAAGACACACGAGCCAAGCTTCCACCAAGTTCGAGACGGTTACGGTTGCAAAAAATGTGAGGAACCATTTTCCCTCATTCTTATGGCTAACATTTGGGATTTTGAGAAGTAAAAAAATCAGAGAGTTTATTTAAATCTATACCCCCTACCATGTGCCAGAGAGTCACTGGAACAGGTTGAACAATGAACCCAGAGAGACTATTTAATTTACTGCACCTTTGCAAGCCTAAAGCACATCAACCATGCAGTACAAATGATTAAATCCAACAAATGATTCACAATAATGAAAGAGTTTGAAAAGGCATAGAGAGCTACACTGGTGACTCAGGAGCAACTTCAACTTATTGCCTACAGGGAATGCACTCACAACAATAAAAATACACGCCTCTGTATTATAAATATATTTATGTATATAAAGGCATATTATCAATTACAATGACGGTGATAGAGATATAGTGAGTGGGAAGAAATAAAGGTGTGTATAACATAGAGTCTAACAGACAGTTACAAGCACACTTGCAGCTCCCGAAACCTCTTAACATAGGTGCATGTTAGAAGAGTCTCATCTCAAGTTTTGACAATAAGTTTGGTGGCCTTCGTTGCCCATGCAATTTGAACCAAATGGCATATCGATTTCTGAAATACGACTTGGAAAAATTAATGATACCCACCTTAAATTGCAAGTCAGTTATCTGCAAATTCAGACTAACATAAAATGGTACAGGGCGGCAGTGTATATCCAAGTAACTGGTAGTTAAATATTAAATTAACAGTAGAGTTTCGCTACCTCCACTCGGCCTTTGAGGAAAAGGAAAATACAAAAATAAAGGCAATATAAGAGTTAACACAAGCAACAAGTGCCAGATCTAAGATACTAACAGTGAAATAAAACCGCAAACCAAAATATAAGTTCGGCTCAAAACTAAATTCAGATGAGGAATTAAAGAAAGATACTCTGGGGTAGTTGGTCCGAAGGATTTAAAATGGTACATGCTATTTGTGTAGGAGACAGATCACATCCACAAACACGGAAGATCTATGCAGAGACAAAGTAATAGGCTTGGAACATGAAGGTGGCAGGGTAATATCCAGATTCAAGACATTTACTTAAAATTTAAGCAACAACAAATATAACTTGTGAGCATTTTTTTGAAAACTAGATAATAATGAACAAATCAATAATATTAAACCAACTACCACTGAAATGGATTGCGTATTCACCATGATAAAGAATACAATGAAAATATATCTAACTAAAAACAATTGGATTCACAAGACATTTACCACATCTCTACAATATTTATTTCCATTTTAGATACTGAATAAAATTTGGGAATAGCAAGGAACCTGGTTCACCAAAACGATTGAACCAATTGCAGATTGATGTCAAATTCATCTTCACACTTCAAGCTCCCTAATGCAGCTCCTACGCAAACCACCAATTTTCCTGCAGAAAGAAGGGATCCTTTTCCCGATAGTTCCTAGCAAAAATGTGGATTTCCCCCAATGCAAGAGCTTTTCTTCTTCCTCCTCTCATCATCCCCTCATGCTAATGTCATCCGATAACTACTTAAAAAGACAAGTCCTTATTTTTGCCAATTTGTTTTAGGCCCGAAAAAGGCGTAGTCCCCCCACAAGCTAAAAATAGCTGTTATTTATTTTGCCAGCACTAAACTATTCACCTTCCCTTTTCCAATTGCTTTCCATGCATTAAAACACTTCAACTTCCTATCTATTTAAATTCCTTATTATCTACATTTTATATTTATTACAAAATTAATATTTATTTGTTTATTATCTTGGTTTGGCACCACTTACTAATTACACCACTCAGTCTTATTGACACCAATATATTTTAATTTGACAGCACCACTGTTACACCATTTAACACTGATAAAATTGGTATTAGTCGAATTTTACCCATCAATAATGACGATAAAACATCAATTAAACATCATCAAGTAAGCAACGAAAATTAAACAAACCAAAAATATGGAAATGATGCCAAAACAAAAGTGGTGATGGGGTTGCAACTAGACCAATTTTCCAAACACAAGGACTAGTGATGTACTAGGTTGGAGAAACTTTCTTGTCAGTCCCTATTTTCCACATCAATCCCATTGGGTGTTTATGATGCTCGCCCTGTCCTGATAATGCAGGTGGAATCGAGACTTAGTTCCTACAATCCTGCATGCAAACAAACGTTGTGCACAATACATATATATCACAATTACATCGTGAGAGGAACTCTCAGCGTAGTAGGGCACTCGCAAGCGAGTGATACCACACTGTCCCTCCCACCAAACCACACCTAGTAATCAAAACAATCCTAGTAACTCATAAACAATTTTCTTCTAATTAGTTAGAAAATACTCATATAAGGATACTAACCACAATTCTAATTCCTATACTTTACCAAAATTAATTACTACTTGACATTATGAGTATCTATACCTGCATATTACCTTACCTTCGTCACTATGCTTTCTGAAGCCAATTTCCTGTAAATCAAAGGCTATCATAGAACATTGCACATTAGTACCAATAATTCAAGTTGCATTTTAACCTCAAGATACTATATACTGCTAAAAATCATAGAATAGTTATCCACAAAACCATACATTTTCGTTAAAACTCATAATTTTCACACAAAGAACTCCACTTTAATCATTATGCAAACCAAATCTCACATCAATTTCAATAAAAAGGGTAAAATTTTACACCTTAACAATTTCAAGAAAACATAATTCATCACTCAAGGACAACAAAATTGCAATTTCTACGCACACCAGACATAAAGCACATCACCAAGAAACACAACACACAAAACTCAGGGGTCCATAGAGCATCCCTGACAGGAAGGATATCGGTGCATTGCGCACTACACCGAGGTTCCTATCCTTTCCCATCAGTTTCCTGCACCATCGTCCCGACACCAGAAAATGGAAGAAACTCAGGTTCACATTAATGACAAAAGAAAAGTAAAACTCAAGACTCACGGGTCTAAGCGCAAGGTTACATAGTGAGCACACATAGTGCCCAGTGTATGAACCTTGGCTCTGATACCAATGTTGTAATGCCCCGCCGTGCGAACCCCGAAGGACAAATACATAATAATTATAGCACAATTTTATTTTATTTTTTTAAATTACTAAACATAACATACATGCAATACACATAAAGTCATGACATGAATTTCATTTAAACAGATTTACTAACACATACATCCCTTGGGGTACACGAGGGGTCATTACGAGACTGAGATCCAAAGAATAAAATCCAAAGATATAATCCATAACAAGATAAACATTAACAAATAGAACACATACATGATAAAGCAAAGATAAGAAACCATCTGAGTAAATACAACATATACATAATTAACTCAACACAATAATAACTGCCATGGCCAACAACCACATTGGGTTTAACATTACATTACAGTACAATCCTCAAGAGGTATAATGATACAAAAGTGTTTCCAACCATAAATGGAAACCATACACAAGATATCATGATACAAATAAATAGATGAAAACTGGCTCCAAGACAGATACAACTCTGGAGTCGCTGCAACTGCACCAATCCGCACCTCTCGATCCTCGACTGGGGACCCAATGGGGTGCTTAGCATGTTCCACCCGACCATGTGAGTCTGAAGACCCACCCCCCGTGCTAGGAGCTGACAAGAAGAGTCCTCAACCAAGAACATCCCAACACGGAATCACAAGACTCACAACATACAAAAGTATCATAAAACTCAAGAATTGCAACAACATCCAAGAGTCAACATAATAAATTAAAATCACAACCCCCATCACGTAAATCAAAGCAATGATCAATAAATAAGTAATCAAAGGATGATCATGAAACAATTCCAACCAAACTGAATTAATAAACATAATACAATCCCAAATTGCAATTAAACAATATAATAACATCATAACACAGTACCATAAAAATACAAGATCGTAAATCAGATATAAATGAGATCATACAAAACCACAAAGTACACCAAAGATGTATCAAGGCAAAAATCATTAATCAAGATAAATCCAAATATCAACAATCTATACCAACTCCCACAACCTACTTCCAGAGGAACATAATAAAGTAAAACACATGGGCAACTAGGGGAGAGTGTCATCGCATAGCCTACATGGGTTCTCCTGGCCCTTCCTCCACACTGAGGCGCCGGCCCCCATCTATGGATCTCCTGGCCCTTCCTCCTACCTGAGGCGCCGACACCATAGGGTAGCTCATGCGGAGCCGTAGACCTCTCGTGAGGACAAGGTCACGACCTTGCCAACCACGGCCTTCTCAGCCTTCCATTAGTCTGCAGAAGCACTAATGAAGACGAGGCATCCATTTTTTTAAATCTTATAATGATATTACTACCAACCCTCCTAAGTTAATTATTAGGTTTTCACTTGATTACCAACTCACTCGTGGGTTCTCCTGTGCTCTTCCCCTTACGCGGGGCGCCGGCCCCCACGAGGAGCCACTCTCCCTAGAGACCCCACAACATCAAAACCAAGAAACCAAGGGTTGTACAACATAACAAGAATATTAGATCACAACTGAGAAACATGCGAGGCATTACCCATCTCGCAATAAATACATAAACAAAGTCTCAACAATTCTCGTACAACCCTTTTAAAATCATGAAACCAAAACACTTGCCACATCAAGGGCACAATAAGAGAGAACATCAACTGACAAACATCTCAAGCCTCTGGAAGACTCTCAAAAAGTTTACACTAGGGTTTCCCCATCAAGAACTGACAACAATAATTGCAAAGCCACAAGAATTATTTCAATTCAAAAATAATGAGGGAATATATCAAAATAAGATCAACATCAATCATGACAATGATAACATTAACCGATTTACCACTTAGGGTAAAGAACCAAAGAAAACATATGGGTTCCCAACGAATAGCAACATAAATTAAATGAGAGAAATCAACTCACGAGAAGTCACATCGAAAGGATCTATCAAAAACAATCCATACAACCACACATTCAAATACAAGGTAACCATACATCCAATAAGAAGTAACTTGAAACAATCCTAAAAGGACATTATTTTAAAGATCGATCATTTCAAACCTTTACAATATCGTGAAGTGAAGATATAATCTGATGTTTTTAAGCCATAAGACACTAATCACAAATCAACAATGGTGTCACCTCAAATAGGGAAATTCAAAAGAGAAAATCAACCTTTAATACAACAAAATCACTTAACAAAACCTAAAGCCACCAACTAGGTATTCCACGGGAGACCTCAATTTTCTCCTCACAAGAATCCCTTAGATTGGTACAAAATTACATTCAGCAATATGACAATGACAACAATTATCTAATCATATTCTCAATCAAAAGATACCAACCTACTCAACAACCAAAACAATTACAATTTAAAGATTCTAAATAACCGTCCATATAAGAACCTCATTTAATAGAAACTCAAATTGTCATAAAGATATCCACTAGCTAACAATCCAAAAGAAATAATTAAGAATGAAAACTCAATTCAAAGAACAATTTGTTTAATTGACTTAAGTTTAGAAAACTACCATAATTAGGTCAAAAATACTTAACCATGGTAAAAGATATACAACTGTATTATTTAAGAGTTCCGTACAAATGCGATACAACATTTAGAATTATAAGGAATTCAACAACCTATACATTTCTACTCTATTTTATCTATTAAATAAATTCTTCTTTGACTACATAAGAATTAAAAATCAATTTTCTTTTATTTCTACTAATTCTAAAATCCATTAACTACATCCTTAATTAAATACTAGTACGCACTAAATATTTCTCATAATTTCAGAAACAAGCATTCATATATATAACACCAACTTGAGTTCCCAATCATTTAATTTAAAACTTCAAAGTATTATTATTCCCTTAATTCTACAATTCCATTATAAGAGAGTATTATGAATTCAATATTCTAGAAAATGCATGTTTTTATTATTTCATATTCGTTTTCCGTTATTCTAAGAGAAACTAAATGAAAGCAACAAGTGCAACTAAATTGACATCTCAAATTATAATAATATGTGTTTATACATTCTAAAATATAACTAATGCAGTTAATTAATTAAAAGTCCCATCCTACAAGAGCCATAACTCAACTATACAAATACTTCACTAAATACCTTGCTTCGATATTGTATCACTATAATGAGGGTATAATTACATACCTATTCAAATACCGCCAAGGAGACTAACTTATGATAATGCAACAACTATGGAGAGTCTCTGATTTATCAAAGGAGAGTAAACTCTAATTTATTTATTGATAAGTTCTTCTAATTTTGGATCCACATTCCTATTCTAATTTGAACAAAAACTAAGACAAATTGACAATAAAATCAGAGAGCTTAATTAAACCTTTAAACTTCCTATTATGTTCAGGTATGCGGCTGAGACAGGCTAATAATGAAATCATAGAGCTTATTTAATTTTCTACAACTATGAAATCTAAAATTTGTAGCTATGACGAGTTGCCAATGATTTCAGGGAGATTATTTAATTCTGAACACGATCCAAAGTCTAAACACTGCAGCTGTGATAGGTTGCCAACGGTATCAGGAAGATTGTATAAATTTATATTACCAGACTATGCGAAAGAGCTCAACTAAACACTGTATCCAATAACATCAATTTCACTCAGCTTCGACTGAACGGAGGTAATTGGCAAAGGCTTGAAACATTGCGCAGACCAAGAGAATTGAATAATCTGCTCATTGGTCCCCAATTTCTTCACTTGAACAATCTGCTCACTGACGGCATCAGAGAAGACACACGAGCCAAGCTTCCACCAAGTTTGAGATGGTTACGGTTGCAAAAAACGTGAGGAACCATTTTCCCTCAGTCTTATGGCTAACATTTGGGATTTTGAGAAGTAAAAATCAGAGAATTTATTTAAATCTATACCCCCTACCATGTGCCAGAGAGTCGCTGGAACAGGTTGAACAATGAACCCAGAGAGACTATTTAATTTACTGCACCTTTGCAAGCCTAAAGCACATCAACCATGCAGTACAAATGATTAAATCCAACAAATGATTCACAATAATGAAAGAGTTTGAAAAGGCATAGAGAGCTACACTGGTGACTCAGGAGCAACTTCAACTTATTACCTACAGGGAATGCACTCACAACAATAAAAATACACGCCTCTGTATTATAAATATATTTATGTATATAAAGGCATATTATCAATTACAATGACGGTGATAGAGATATAGTGAGTGGGAAGAAATAAAGGTGTGTATAACATAGAGTCTAACAGACAGTTACAAGCACACTTGCAGCTCCCGAAACCTCTTAACATAGGTGCATGTTAGAAGAGTCTCATCTCAAGTTTTGACAATAAGTTTGGTGGCCTTCGTTGCCCATGCAATTCGAACCAAATGGCATATCGATTTCCGAAATACGACTTGGAAAAATTAATGATACCCACCTTAAATTGCAAGTCAGTTATCTGCAAATTCAGACTAACATAAAATGGTATAGGGCGGCAGTGTATATCCAAGTAACTGGCAGTTAAATATTAAATTAACAGTAGAGTTTCGCTACCTCCACTCGGCCTTTGAGGAAAAGGAAAATACAAAAATAAAGGCAATATCAGAGTTAACACAAGCAACAAGTGCCAGATCTAAGATACTAACAGTGAAATAAAACCGCAAACCAAAATATAAGTTCGGCTCAAAACTAAATTCAGATGAGGAATTAAAGAAAGATACTCTGGTGTAGTTGGTCCGAAGGATTTAAAATGGTACATGCTATTTGTGAAGGAGACAGATCACATCCACAAACACGAAAGATCTATGCAGAGACAAAGTAATAGGCTTGGAACATGAAGGTGGCAGGGTAATATCCAGATTCAAGACATTTACTTAAAATTTAAGCAACAACAAATATAACTTGTGAGCAGTTTTTTGAAAACTAGATAATAATGAACAAATCAATAATATTAAACCAACTACCACTGAAATGGATTGCGTATTCACCATGATAAAGAATACAATGAAAATATATCTAACTAAAAAACAATTGGATTCACAAGACATTTACCACATCTCTACAATATTTATTTCCATTTTAGATACTGAATAAAATTTGGGAATAGCAAGGAACCTGGTTCACCAAAACGATTGAACCAATTGCAGATTGATGTCAGATTCATCTTCACACTTCAAGCTCCCTAATGCAGCTCCTACGCGAACCACCAATTTTCTTGCAGAAAAAAGGGATCCTTTTCCCGATAGTTCCTAACATAAATGTGGATTTCCCCCAACGCAAGAGCTTTTCTTCTTCCTCCTCTCATCATCCCCTTGTGCTAATGCCATCCGATAACTACTTAAAAAGACAAGTCCTTATTTTCGCCAATTTGTTTCAGGCCCCAAAAAGGCGTAGTCCCCCCACAAAGCTGAATATAGCTGTTATTTATTTTGCCAGCAATAAACTATTCACCTTCCCTTTTCCAATTGCTTTCCATGCATTAAAACACTTCAACTTCCTATCTATTTAAATTCCTTATTATAATAATGATTTTTGAACAACTAATGAATTATTAATTATTATCGAATATGATAGAAGAATACTTTTACAAAACAATTAGTTTATTTATTTATTAATAACTCTTTACTTATTATTTTATAAAACTAATTTATTTAATTTTCATCTTAATTTCTAGTTTTATTTATTCAATGCTATTTTAATTAATTGAGTACAAATTCCATCAAATATTATGTTAACACTAATCACACACAAAACAATAATAACTCAATTAAACACTTACAAAATCTGGAAGGTCACAATGGAGGGCACTACACAACTTCAATTCACTCTCAACAACTTTATCTCTTATAAAGTGATACCAGATAGAGATATGTTTTGTCCTTGAATGCATTACCATTTTTTTAAATATTGATAACACTTGTATTATCACACAAAATAGAAATAGGATCATCATATGATCCTCTAATATATTTCAATGTCTACTTCATCCACAACACTTGTGTGTAGCAAGATATCACTGCAATATATTATGCCTCTACAATAGATAGTGACATTGAATCCTACTTCTTACTCAACCAAGAAATGAATCTTCTTCCAAGAAATAAATCACCTCCACTTGTACTTCTTTTGTTATTTGTACAACCTGCCTAATCTACATCTGTATAAGCACTCAAAGAGAAACTAGTAACCCTAGGATACCATAGACCAATGTCTGGAGTGACTTTCAAATATCTAAATATCCTTTTTACTTCTACCGTATGTGATTCTCTAGGATTTTCTCGAAATATTTCCACAAGATATATTTCATGCATGATATCTAGTCTAGTAGCAGTTAGATATAGAAATCCACCAATCATGGATATGTACTTGCTTTGATCCATCTTAGGAGATTCATCATATTTTCTCAACTTACAACCAATAACCATGGGAGTACATAATGGTTTAGATTCCTCCATTCCAAACTTTTTTAACATTTCCTTGACATACTTTGATTGTGAGATTAATGCACTTTTATTAGATTGACTGATTTGTAGCCCAAGGAAGAAATTCATCTCCCCAAACATTGATATTTCAAACTCATTTTGATTATCCTTTGCAAACCTTTTACACATTTCCTCATTTCCTCCAAAGATTATGTCATCAACATACACAACCACAATCAAAATTTAATCTCTCTCAAGCTTGAAGTAAAGGTTACTATCTACAGTACCCTTTTTGAATCCCTACTATAATAAGTACTTATCCAATCTTGCATACCAAGCTCTAGGAGCATTTTTGAGTCCATATAAATCTTTCTTTAACCTAAATACCATATCAAGATATTTTGATAACTGAAAACCTTCTAGTTGTTCAACGTATACCTCTTCTTCTAACTCACCATTCAAAAATGTAGACTTGACATCCATCTGATATACCTTGAAGTCTTTATATGCTACAAAATCCAAAAACATCTTAATGGATTCCATTCTTGCAATTAGTGCAAAAGTCTCTTCAAAATCTATTCCTTCTACTTGTGAGTAGTCAGGTGTTGCCACAATACTGTGTCTCACTTTTGGGATGTGTTGATTTTTTCCTAAAATCAATGTTTTTAGAAAAACTAATGATTTAAGTCTTGAGAGGCTCCATCTAAATGGTTTTAAATCATACCCACAATGAAGTCTCCTTCATAGCTATCAAAATGTTGGAAAAAACCACTTTTTTTTTTACCTTTTGAGGGATTAAGTAACATCATTTAAAAATTATATTTTTCAAGATTGTAGCCCTTGAAATTAGCATTCCAACAAGTATAGGTTTGATATATTTTCATTTTATCATGTATTTAATTTTCAATTTTTACTAAACATAGGTTTTTCTCTAAATATCAAGCTCTTTGTTGTGCAAAGGTGGAAAAATAGTAAACCATTGTAAAAAAATTTCAAAAATACCTTATTCCCTAGATATTGTTTTCCTTGTTTCACCCAAAAAAGAAAAATTGGATTTCGATATATACACAAAAAGTTATGTTGTATGACACATGCGTATGTCCAAATTATAGTTATAGTGACTTCAAAAATTAATTTTAAAAACAATATACAACAAAAAATTATGAAAAATATCCTTTCCCTAGATATTGATGTTAAGAATCTATATTCCAAAAATTAGAATTTAATCCTTTATAGAAAAAAAGTTATGTTGTACGACACAAACGTTACTTTCTAAAAATGTTGTTTTCTGTCTAAAACTAGTTATTAAAGGAGATGTTGAAATATTCATGATTTATTTCAAAATATTTGGAAAAAAAAAATTAGAATCTACACACAAATTTCCACAAATCACTAGTTCACATAATCTTCAAATTATTTATGGTTTAGCTGCTATAGGTCTCAAAAGATGAAGATTCAGTTAAAAATATTGATGTAAATGTCCATCTTGGGAAAAAAGTGAGACACAGTATTGTGATTTCACCCAACCTTTATGTTCGAAAAGGTGCCTTAGATTTACTAGATTGATTGACTATCTAGAGCAGTGTTATGTTTTTTTATTTATTGACATGAATGTCATGTGATCATTGAAAACCACAACTTTGGAACCAGCGGTCGAGAGTTGTGAAGTTTTGAAAACCTCCAACTGACCAACTGCAAGATCATGGAGAATTAGAACCTTAGAACCTCATGTCCCAAGTTTTAAAGTTTTTGAAACCTTTTATTTATCGACCACATGGGACAAGCCGATAAGCTTCATCAAAGGGACTTGCCTATATCAGAGGGAGACGATATGATGTCTCCTCAATATGGCGATGGTTGACTCGGTAATTTGAGAAGAGCATCATGGTGGGACCCAATTGATGTTAAGGTGGAAAGCGATAGTTGGTTGTTGTTTGTTGACATTTGGCTCAGTGCATGAATAGACATTAGAGGAACTTTGTGTTATCGAAGAGAGCATGAAAGAAGTTTTTTTTATTGTCTGACGTGGTTGTAGCAATTACATGTTTGTGACAGTTTGTGTACAGTTGAAATGATTGATTTTTTGGAATTGAAGCTGCCATGGCTAAATGTTGAATATATATTGTATCACTTTGCAATGAGTGTGGGTTCAATCAATTTTGGGATTGTTGGATCATTGGATTGATTCAGTAATGTTCTACATTGTATGTTATACTATCATTGTAACAATGTAAGAGATCAAATGTAATCAGAATCTATGTGTGAGGTTGATCAAGGAATTGTAATGCTACTGTGAATTAACACCTGAGAGCGGAGTTTGTAACTCTATGTAATTTGTTTACTGTAATATAAAGTGACTTTACTTGGTATGTGGGTTTTTCTCTCATAGGGGTTTTCCCACGTAAATCTAGTGTTCAATTCTTTGTGTGTTAAATTGTCTATTCTTTTGTTCTATTGTTGTGCATCTTAATGACTATAACTCAAATTAAATGACATTTTTTACACTTCTTTCCTAAGAATTTGTCATTTGGAAGGAATTTCCACACTGAGCTTTCCTTTTAAGTGGTTTTAGAGCCTAGCTAGTTGTGTTACCCTTATGGGTAGGGCTGGATTTTTGTGCTAATTTTGTTCAGTGGGAGTCTTGTAGAGAAAAATAATTGTCTTGTTTACAGATTGAGATGGCAAGCACATCATAAAGAGTAGAAATTGAAAAGTTTAATGGCGGTAATTTTGAGTTGTGGAAAATCAAAATGGAAGACCTGTTGGTGGATAAAGATCTTTGGATTGCTATTATGGGAACAAAACCATCATGTATTAGGCAAGAAAATTGGGACCTCACAGATAGAAAATCCAAAGGGATGATAAGACTTTGTTTGGCCGATTCTATTCTACTAAACGTCCATGAGGACAAGACTACATGTTCTTTATGGAAGAAACTTGGTGGTATTTATCAGGGAAAGTCTTTGGTGAATAAGTTATTCTTGAGGAAGAAGTTATACTCCTTGAAGATGGAAGAAGGAGCATCCATAGAAAACCATTTGAATTCACTTAATATGATTGTTGCTTAGTTGGCCTCTGTGGGTGTGAAGATAGAGGAGGAGGATTTTTGTATGCTTTTGTTATGTTCCTTACCTGAAAAATGGGATCATCTGGTGATGGATATTGGAAGTACAACAACCACTTTGAAGAAAAAAGATGTGGTTGCTTTGCTATTGTCAGAAGAAATGTGAAGGAAATATTTTTGAGATGGACAAGGAGGCTCTTGTTGTTCGAGGAAGATGAAAGGACATAAGCAAGAAGAAAGATAGGAAGTCAAGATCCAAATCTGAAGGGAGATCAAAGTCTCTAGGCAAGAAGTCCAAGGTGAAATGTTGGAATTGTGGGAAAATTGGACATGTCCAGAAGGATTGCAAAGAGGAGAAAAATAAGAAGAAGAATAACAACTCTTTGAATAATGATTCTTCTCAAAGCAATGCAGATTCCTTCATTGCATCCTTGGTGACTCAGTCATTAGATGATGTCTAGATGATTGACTCAGGGGCATCTTTTCACATGACATCACATAGAGATTGTTTCACAAAGCATGAAAAGTATGATGGTGCAAAGGTGTACCTGGAAAGTGATTCATCTCTTGAAATTTCTAGCTGGGGAAGAGTCAGAATCCAATTTCTTGATGGAAGAATCAAAGGAATCGATGGCATAATGCACATACTAGGTCTGGCTCAAAATTTTCTTTCTATTAGTAAGTTGAATGATGTTGGCATGCAAGTTACATTCTCAACTGGTGGCTGCAAAATGTTTCGAGGCTCAATGGTGTTGGCCAAGGGTGCACATATAGACACTCCATACAAGTTGGATGCATGTGTTGTTCAATATAATAGCATCTTTGTAAAGTCAAATAAATTTTCTCACATAGGGAAGGAGAAAAACATTCCCCAAGGTACAAACTCTTTGGAGGTGAAACTCCCAACAAAGAAAACCATGCTATGGCATCATAAACTTGATCACATTGGAGAGAAGGGCACGAAAGCCTTGAAAAATAAAAACCTAGTAGAAGGGATTGTTGATTGTAACCTTGAGTTTGACTTTTACAAACATTTCATTTATGGAAAGCAACATTGTGTTTCATTTTATTAGAGTCCTTATAAGTCTTCTGGCATATTGGATTATTGTCACTCTGATATATTTGGTCCAGTGAACGTTCCTTTGTTATCAAAGTCTAAATATTATGTTTCTTTTATTGATGATTATTTGAGAAGGGTATTTGTGTATTTTCTTATAAGTAAATCAGAGGTGTTCAGTCAGTTTAAAGAGTTTTAAAACTTGGTAGAAAATTAGACTAGAAGGAAAATAAAATTCTTGAGGATGAATAATGACAGTGAGTTTTGTTCTACAAATTTTGAGAGGTATTGCAAAGACCATGGGATTAAAAGGCATAAAACTACACCTTACACTCCACAACAAAATAGAGTTGTTGAAAGGTTAAATAGGACACTAATGGAAAAGGAAAGAAGTATGTTGAGCAATGTTGGTCTGGAGTAGAAATTTTGGGCTAAATCTATGGCTACAACACGTTACTTGATTAATCATTCACTTAGTTTGACTCTTGTTGAAAAAACACCTATGGAAGTGTGGTCTGGTAAGAATCCCTCTCTAAGACATATTCATGTCTTTGGTTGTGAGGCATGTGCATACGTTCCAAATGAGAAAAGATCTAAGTTGGAGAACAAATTTGTTAAATGTGTCTTCATTGGCTATGGTATTGGCATGAAAGGATACAAGCCTTGGAATCCTATTACTGAGAAGGTGTTGTACAATAGAAGTGTAATATTTCATGAGCTGAAACCGTCTACAATTGATCTACAGCCAGAGATGAAAGATGATAAGAACAAAGAAGTAGTTGAAATTCCTCTAACTCTAGATAAAAAAGGAACTATGAATTCAAAGTGTACCTGAATCTGAGGAGAGTTCTAGCAGCTCTAAAAATTTTGAATAGGAAGAAGAACCACAATCTCATCCTTAGCCTATGAGTAGGTCTACACAGGAGAAGCGACAACTTGATAGGTGTGGATTTTCCATGTTGGATTCGAGTTCTTCCTATGCTTTGATTACTAGCACTGATGAGCCTAGGACTATAAGGGAGGCTATTAATATGTTTGATTCAAATTCCTGGTTGGAAGCCATGAACGAAGAAATGGAATCATTGAAGAAGAATGAAACCTGATATTTGGTACCTTTTCTTGAAGGGTGAAAGCATGTTAACTGTAAATGGGTATTTAAGAATAAGATTGGTCGAGATGGAAATGTTGATACTTGTATAAAGCTAGGTTGGTAGTGAAAGGTTATTCCCAATTGGAGGGAATTTATTATGGAGAAATATTTTCTCCTATAGCTAAGCTGGCATCTATCATATTTCTATTGTCACTTATGACTTAGAGGTTGAGAAGATGGATGCAAAGACATTTTTTTTTTCATGGAGATCTAGAAGAAGAGATTTATATGTCCCAGCCTGAGCACTTTGTTGAAAAAGGTAAAGAATGTCTAGTTTGCAAGTTAAATAAATATTTGTATGGTTTAAAATAATCACCTAGAATGCGGTACCAAAAGTTTGACATGTTTTTGTTGTCATTGGGATTTTTAAGATCAAAATCAGACCATTACATGTACTACAAAACTAAAAATTGATCATTTAGTTATTATTTCCCTATATGTGGATGATATGTTATTCTTTGGGAATAGTAAGGGTATGATTTATAATCTAAAATTTCAGTTGTTAGCATAGTTAGAAATGAAATATTTAGGTGCAACAAGGTGTATTCAGGGTATGGAAATCAAAAGGGATAGGGGAAGTAAAAATATTTGGCTCACCCAGAGCAAGTATATTAATTCTATCCTTGAGAGATTTTGTATGACAGATTGCAAGCAGTTAGTTGTTCCAGTGTGTCAGGGAATGAAGCTATCTATTGAAGATTGCTCAAATTCTCCTACTAAGATGGAGGACATGACTAGGGTGCTTTATGCAAGTGTAATTGGTAGTTTGATGTATGCAATGGTTTGTACTAGGCTAGAAATTTCCCAAGTAGTGGGAGTACTTAGCTGGTTTATGGATAATCTAGGAAGACCACATTGGGATGTTGTGAAGAGAGTTTTCAGATATTTGAAGGGTACTTCAGAGCATGCTTTGTGTTATCATGGAAACTCGGTTGAATCACAAAGATCTCTTAGAATTTATGGGTATGTGGATTTTGATTGGGTAGGGGATGTTGATAGTAGAAGATCCACCAAATGGTACATCTTCATGTTATTCAATGGTGCAGTTAGTTGCATGAGCAAGCAGTAGGTTGTAATCACTTTATCTACTATCGAGGAAAAGTATATGGCAACAACACACACCTAATCCATTTGGCTTAGATGTTTGTGTTCTGATGTTGGGTTTAATGTAGGGAAAATTACTATTTTTTGTGACAGTCAAAGTGCTATTTCTTTGGCAAAAAATTCCACTTTCCATGCTAGGACAAAGCAATATCAATGTTCAGTATTATTTCATTCATGATATGGTGGAAGATGGAAAGGTTAATCTTGAAAGAGTGGATACTCTGGAGAATTTTGTTGATGCATTGACAAAACCTATGAGCATAGATAAGTATAGGTGGTGTGCTACTTTGATGGGCCTTGGGGCCTATGACTTTCAATAGCTTCGAGTTTGGAAGAAGCCAGTAAGTCTTCATTGTGTGGGAGCATGTTCAAAAAGGTGCCTCAAATTTACTAGCTTGATAAACTATCTGGAGTAGTGTCATGTTTTTCTCTTTATTGTCTTGAATGTCACACGATTGCTAAAAACCAAAATTTTGGAACCAACAGTTGGGAGTTGTGAAGTTTCAGAAACATCTAATTGACCGATCGCAAGATCGTGGAGAGTTAGAACCTTGGAACCTCATGTCATGGGTTTTGAAGTTTCTGAAACCTCTGATTTACCCACTACATGGGACAAGCTGATAATATTCATCAAAGGGACTTGCCTATATTGGAGGGAGATGATATGATGTCTCCTCGATATGGTGATGGTTGCCTTGGTAATTTGAGAAGAGTGTCTTGGTGGGACCTGATTGATGTTGAGGTGGAAAGTGATGGTTGGTTGTTGACTGTTGATGTTTGTTTTAGAAAATGAACATACATTGGAGGGACTTTGTGTTATCAAAGAGAGCATGAAAGAAGTCTTTTTGATGGCCCAATGTGGTTGTAGTACTTACATGTTTGTGATGATTTGTATACAATTGAAATGGTTGGGTTTCTAGAATTGAAGTGACCATGGCTGGATGTTGAATATATATTGTATCACTCTATAATGAGTGTCGGTTCATTCAATTTTGGGATTGTTGGATTTTTGGATTGATTCAGTAATGTTCTACATTGTATGCTATACAAGCATTGTAACAATGTGAGAGAACAACTCTAATCGGAATTTGTGTGTGAGGTTGATTAGGGAATTGTAATGCTGCTGTGAATTAACACAAGTGAGAGTGGAGTCTATAACTCCATATGTAATTTGTTTACTGTAATACAAAGTGACTTTACTTGGTGTGTAGGTTTTTCTCCCATAAGAGTTTTCCTATGTAAATCTGGTGTTCAATTATGTGTGTGTTAAATTGTCTATTCTTTTTTTCTATTGTTGTGCATCTTAGTGACTATAACTAAAATTAAATGAATTATTTTGCACTTCTTTCCTTACAATTTTTCATTTGGAATGTATTTCCACACCGAGCTTTCCTCGCACCTTACACACAATCCTAGCCTTTTTTTCTAATAACTTCTTCATTCTTATTCAACTTGTTCCTAAAGAACCCACTTGGTTTCTATCACATTATTGTTTGTTGATCTTAGGAATAGTTCCCATGTCTGATTCTTCTCAATCTACCTTAGTTCTTCTTCCATTGCTTTGATCCTATTCTTATCCTTGCATGTTTCAGTTAGTATTTTAGGTTCTACCTCAGAAAGTAAATAAAAATTTTCCTATTCCTCTGCCATAGCAAATCGTCTCCTTATCAACACACCTTCTCTCTTATCTCCAATGATTTGATCTTTATAATGATTCCTCTATGCATACTTAGGAGTCTTAGGATTCTTTTCTAGAGCTTCTTACTCTTACACTATCATCTCTTTATTTTCTTCTTTTTCTTCTTCTCTGCAAGGGGGTTCATCAGATTTATATCCTTCTATTAGCACTAAGATTTGGTGTGATTCTTCATCCACTTTGACACTTACACTTTCAACTACCTTCTTTATCCCTTTTTTGTAGCATCTATATGTTTTTCTCTTTTTAGAGTATCCAAGGAAGATTCCTACATCTAATCTTGCATCAAAATTTCCTAGATTTTATTCATCTCTACTAATATAACATTCACTTCCAAACACTAAAATATTTCATAGTAGGAGGTTTTCCATACTAGAGTTCATAGGGGGTCTTTTAACAATTCACTCTTTCTTATCCTCTATTAAGAATGCATACTATAGTATGAATAGCTTCTTTCCAATAGAATTCTACTAGATTTACTTCCTTCATCATGGTTCTTTCTTCTTCTTGAACTATCATATTCTTCCTTTCCACAACTCCATTCTGTTGAGGCATCCTAGGAGTTGATAAATGTCTTTTTTCCATGATCTTCACAAAAGATATAAAACTCATTGGAGGTGAACTCACCACCTTCGTCAAACCTCAAAAAAATTATTTTTAAATCCATTTCATTCTCAGCCATAGACTTAAACACTTTAAACTTATCTAGATCTTCTAATTTTTCTTTGAGAAAGATCACCCAAGTCATTCTAGAGTAATCATCTATCAACAACATAAAGTACCTGTCACCTTGAGAGCTTCTTTTTTTGGTAGGTCCACATAGGTATGCATGCACCAACTCCAAAGGTCCTGAGGTAGAATATTCTTTACTTCTGAACCTTTTCTTTGTCTTCTTTCCAAACTAACACTCCTTGCAAATTGCATTGATAGGCTTTGTAATTCTTGGCAAATCTCTCATAGTTTTCAAGTAGAGTTGATCTTCACTAGGATATCAAAATCGATGTGACCCATTCTTCTATGCTATAGCCAAATTTCATTGATTTGAGACATAAAGCACTTAACACCACCACTTTGACATGATAAACATTTCCTTCTATCCTTGTTCCTAGTGCAACCAAGATTCCAAAGCTTCCTTCCCAATTTCACAACCATCATCCTGAAACACCAAATTATATGTTTTGTTACATATTTATCCTACACTAAGAAGATTATGCTAGAGACCCTTGACATAAAGAAAATTATCTTTCTTATGTTTTCCATCAAAACTAATTGATTCTTTTAAATAGATCTTAGAAGATGTATCATAACCACACTTAACAAGACCACCATCATACCTTTCAAGATTAACAAATGTACTCTTATCACTTGTCATATGATTTGAGAATCCACTATAAATTATCCAATAGTTTTGCTCCTCTCTTACATGAAAGGTAGTCAAAATATTTCCTTCAATATTGTGACCTATTTCTGAAGTAATTTCCTTCACGCATGTTTCGGGATTAGTAGAATTAGTTCCAACATTTAGAGCCATGAACAAGCATTCATCACTTCCATCATTTGGATAGTCTAATTCCTCATCATCAAATACACCACTATCTTCTTTAACATAATAACTCTTCTTGATAGATATACCTTTATGATCTTTATGTTTGTCATAATTAGAAACTTTTGATTGAATATTCAGAAGAATAATGACGTAACTTTCCATAATTGAAACACTTGAAGGGTAACTTACCTCTATATTTTCTAGTAACCATTTTCAATTTTTTTCCTACAAAATCTACTTCTAGTTTGAATCAAGATCACCCAAATCAAATTCATCATATTTCTTGCTGACTTTAAAAGAAATTTCTTTCTTTTTTGAAGCATCTTTGTCAAAATATATTAATTAAGAAATAGTTAAAGAACCAAACATTTGATCTCTAGAATATTGATCCAAATTTTGAGCTTCCTCAATAGCATAAAATTTACCACTATAAGATTTGGGAAGAGTTCTCAATACCTTTTTCATAACTTCACTTTCCTCTAGTTTTCCACCAAGACCACTGATGGGATTGACAATTTCATCCACTTATACCATGTAGCCTCAAATATCTTCATATTCTAACATCCTTAAGGTTTCAAATTTGGCTTTGAAATTATACATCTTTGCTTGCTTGACCTTATCATCTCCTTAATAAATTCTCTACAACTCTATCCATATCTCTATAGTAGTTTTGATGCTTATCAACTTCACAAATTTTGAATCAAAAAGCCCACTCAAGATATCATTCCTTTCTTTGCCATTATTCTCATAATCCTTGATCTCATCATCACTTTCTAGAGGATTAGTAGGCATAGTGTATCCATTTTAAAATGACTTCTAGACACCAAACCCTAATGAGACAATAAAGGCTTCCATCCTAGCCTTCTAGAAAGTGTAGTTCATCCCATTGAACATAGGGATTGTTGGCCTCCTACAATGATTTCATAACTAATCCCTTACAACCATGATTCAAAGACTTGACATCTAACTTAAATAGCTATTCAATCATCATGAAGGTGCATTTAACTTGTCAACCCAGGGACGCGAACTTGAAATGGGTCAGCACAATATGTGCACTAGGGGCTCAAAAAGTCATTGCACTCTACAACTAAGAAACACCATACTAAAAGTAAATTGCTTAAAAAGGAAATAAAGAAAATGTTGAAAATCAACCAACAACTATGCTAAGTTGAAATGCAGAGCAAGAATGAAAATCTAAACAACAAACATGAAGTTACTCTATCTGCTTGGCTATAAGAACAGTCACATAATGGAATTCTAGTGGTTGTAGGAACAGTCAATGCCAGATTTCTAACTAAAGCTAAAATAAGAAGATAGATTACTCACCAAGTGGGCCCCCTTAGATAAGTATCCTCTAAACTAACAAGAACTCAAATGATCAAACTCAAAACTTTATTTCATTCACTGTAAATTATGCATACATGGAGTAATGTATTTGTATTATTGAAACTGGAGAATGAGAGTACAATGCCAAATCATGCAACCTCCTGAAGAAGGAGCATCAAATCATTATTTATACTATAGCTAAACAAGGTAGTCAACTCCACGACTAGGAGGACACCATTTAGGGAAAATAGGGGAAAGTGGAATGATGGGGGTTATACATGCATGGAATCTGGTCAGACATGCAAGTCAAACGTAGATCTAGCACATCAGTAATACCCATGCATGCTCGATTATTAAGGTCCACTGCAAGATGGTTACATTCAGTTGCATGAAGAATCTTTGCTGTCAGCTACCTTTGACTTGGGGTGATTTCTCAGCTGGACATTGTGGTGCATCCCCAGCTAGCGGTGTCTTCCTCAACTTGGTGTATTGAATTTGCATGTCGAGGTTAGTATGCATAATAACTATACATCTATAACCACCCTAAGAAACATTCATTAATCACATGCAAAATCAATATAGATGACCCACATATTAATTATGCCAAATATCGTTAAAGCTTGTAGAGATAGGATAATATCAAATTCCAATGGTTTGAGGGAAACATTATGCCAATACCAAAACTTAAGCATTGAATTCCATGAAATCTATGAGCAAATAGACTATAGATTCTACCTAAAACTGGACCAAAAACTAGGCTCATCACTCCCCCCAACCTAGCATTTTGTCGGTCCTTTAGTAGGGGAAGAGTTGTTCTATTTGGTCAAAGCTCTGAAATTTGCAAGTGAGAGTTTCCCAACATTAGTGGTTGTAGTATGTGATTCAAGGTCCTAATAGAATACTCCCGATCTATCAAACCTGTTCCATCTTTTTCTTTATGCAACAATGTCATTCTAGTAGAATCTAAAATTTGGCATGGGCCACATGAGCATGGGGGCTGAAAATTCAAGGGAAGCCAATGTCATCCCTGAGTTCTCCCAATCTGAATATGTCTCTCAATTATTTTTAATATTGTAGCATAATTGTGGATGGAATGAGGCTCAGTCGGTTTCAGCTCATCAGTCAAACTATTCCATCTCTAGGATGAAAATCTCATCATGGTTTCCTCCTTTATTGCTATTTTTACCTTTTTCCATTCTTCCTCCCTTCTTTACATTTCTCTCCATAAATTCAAGATTACTACATGTATTGTAAAACTAGGAGGATTATGAATGCCTACCAATCGCTTTGTTGATGGAGGCTCCTCATATGGCACTATTTGCATGGACTCAGGTTGTCTCGTTATCTCTGGCTATAAGGGTGTTGTTTCTTCTTCCTTTTTTTGTAGGGACTCTTGTTCTTGTTGTGGCTATAGGAACTCCTACTCCAGTTCTAGTTGTTATTGCAAGAATTCATGCTATAGGACCTCTTGCTCATGTTTCAAATCAAATCATTTAAAAAAAAATTGACGCAACCTAATATGATTGACACATGGGCAATAAATTCATAAAATATTTGCAGCTTTTTTCGTTCCCCTCCCCCCAACCTAAATTTGGACATGTCTCCACACATGTGAGATGGGAGTGATGATTGACAGGTAATGATGGCATTTTATGTGAACATCCATACTAACATATAGTGATTAAATAAACACACTTAAAAGATGATTAAAGATAGCAATTGATGCGCACATACTTGAATGTGTGAAATATTTTCTACAAATATTACGAATAAAGTAACACTTTCCTTGTTGGAAAATGAATTGAGAAATAAATGAAGATGAGGTGGAATGAGGTGAGGTGGAATGAACTGATGGAAGAGAGAGAAAGGTGGTGATGGATGGGTGGATGGGTTGATGATGAAGAAATGAACTTACACGCAAGTGAAAGTCTTTATTATGAAAAATACATACCTCAATTAGGTTGAAGGAGGGACACTAGGTCCACCGCCTTCAGTTGCAGGAAGCTCTAAGCGCTTTGTGAATTGTTGTAGGAACTCTTCTTTAGAGGTTGGATTGTGATATAATCTGAGGCAATGGCCATTGACAAGGAATTTGAACCTGATAGGGTCAATGGTGGTGAGATAAACAACTCTGTTAGGAAAGATCTTAGCAACTTCATATGGTCCTAGCCACCTTGTCTATAATTTTCCTGCATTTTCTTGGTATATTGAATCATAGAGAAAAGCCCAATCTCCTGGTTTGAACTTCTTATCTTTAATAAATTTGTCATGCCACTTGATTCACTAATTCTACACTACTTATGTATGCTACAGGGCTGCTCTTCTTATTTCATCCAAGGAATTTAGTTGCATGATTCTTTCTCTTTGTGCTTCAGAAATATCCATCCCGAAATCCACTGTAGTTTGCAAAGTCTTATATTCAAATTCAATGGACATCATAGTTGTCTTTACATACAACAACTCAAATGGGGTGAAGCCTATAGTTATTTTCCATGTTGTCCTATAGGCCCAAACAACTTCTGGTAATCTTTTTGCCTAATCTTTCCTATGGATAGCTAATATTTTAGTCAAAATGACTTCAATTCCTCTACTTGTCACTTCAACTTGGCCATTAGCCTGGGGGTGATAAGGAGTAGACTTTTTGTTCCTTATATTGTACTCATTCACTAGTGTTGCAACAAGAGTTGATCAGTCACTATTTCTCTTGAGACTCCGTATCTAGTGAAAATCTCTTCATAAAGAAATTATGCAACCTTGTTATCTCTTGCATGCTCCATGGCCTTGACTTCTACCCATTTTTCTACATAATCAGTGCATACCAATATATAAGACTTACCATTTGTCAATTGGTCCCATAAATTCCAATCCCCACTTGTCAAAGGGAGTGATTACTACCCGAGAGAAAAGTGGCATCTCATCAAATCTAGTTGGTCTACCCATTCTTTGACATCTATCACATTTTCTGGTATACCTTCTTGCATCCTTGTGGAGTGTTGGCCAGTAATACCCCATGTTCAAACCTTCATTGCTATCCTCTTGGCTACAAAGTGTCCTGCACATGGTTCATTGTGACATGCATGCAAAATATAATATGTCTCATCTGCTCTCACACATCTTCTTATGACATGGCCAGGTCTAGTATAAAACAAACATCCAACAATCCAAGAGAAAGGAAAATATTTTTCAATGAGTTCCCTTTTCTCTTTCGGGGAGAAGTGAAAAGGAACTCTACCTATGACCAAGTAATTGGCTATATCAGCATACCAGGGTGTTTGTACACTGAGAGAAAATAGATGCTCATCAGGAAAAGAGTCATCTATGGGTTGATTGTCTTCTGATGTAGTCAGCCTTGAAAGAAAATCTGCAACAACGTTGGCCTTCCCTGGCTTATCCACAATGGTTATATCAAACTCTTGCATCAACAATCACCATCTTGCCAATCTTCCTGTGATCAAAGGTTTATTCATGAGATACCTAATGGCTGCATGATCAGTGTGCACCAAGATTTGGTAGCCCGTTATGTAATGCTTGAATTTGTTCAATGCATAGATTACTGCCATCATTTCTTTTTATGTCACTGTATAATTGAATTCAGCTCCTTGCAAATTTTGGCTGACAAAGTAAATAGCATTTTCAACAGCTCCCTCTTTTTTTCCTAAGACCGCTCCTATGGCATAATCAAATGCATCAGTGTGGATGTGGAAAGGAAGCTCCCAATTGGGTCCCTTGAGTACAGGAGCATGAGTCAAAGCTGCCTTCAAGTTACAAAATGCCTTGTCACAAGAATAAAGCCACTGAAATTCAACATATTTAGTGAGAAGGGTATACAATGGTGATGCTATCTTGCTGAAATACTTAATGAATCACCTATAATATCATGCATGACCCAAGAAACTCTTAAGATCCTTCTATTTTGTAGGTGTAGGAAGATTTGTGATTACCTTAATTTTTGCAGGATATGCTTGAATTTCTTTGTGGGAGATATAATGTCCAAGAACTACACCTTCTTGCATCATCATGAAGAACTTTTCACTATTTAAGGACAAGTTTTGGTCCTCACATCTCTATAGGAATCTCTTGAGATTCTCCAATGCTTGATTAAAATCAGCACCATAAGTTGTGAAGTCATCCAAATAAATATCCATGCAGTCATGAGAAATGTCTGAGAATATGCTAATGACTCCCCTTTGAAAAGTTGCAGGTGCACTGCACAAGCCAAATGGGAGTACCAAATAGGCATAGGTCCCCCATGGACAAGTAAAGGTGGTCTTCTCCTGGTCTTCTAGTGCAATTTGGATTTGATTGTAGTCATTGAATCCATCTAGAAAAGAGAAGTATTGCTTTCCTACAAGGGTGTTCAAAACTTGATCAATGAAGGGTAAAGGAAAGTGATCCTTCTTGGTAGTAGCATTAAGTTCCTTATAATCAACAAAAAATTGCCATTTTCCTCCTTTCTTAGGAATAATCACTAATGGAGATACCCACTAACTATCTAAAATGGGGTAGATAAATCTTGTATCTAGCAGTTTCTACAGTTCTCCCTTCACAATTTCTCTTAGTGCAAGGTTAATCCTTCTTTGTGGTTGTCTTACTGGAGTGCAATCATCTCTGATATAAATTATGTGGGTACAAATTTTAGGATCTAATCCCTTCATATCATGATAATCTCATGCAAATGCATGTTGATGGGCCCTTAATAGGTTTTCCAATAACAATTGTTTCTCTTCATTCAATTTACTATTAACATTTGGATATTTTCCTTCTGACACTTGGACTTGTGTAGTTAACTCTATCATAGTTTCTTCATTAACACAAGGTACCTTTAGTTCATGTGGCAACAATGTATGGAACATACTTGTTGTTGCAAGAAGTCTATCTGTAGGAACAATGGCTGCAAGAAGAGCAAGCAGAAGTGTCCTGACCTAAGTAGAAGATGATGCTTCATCCACTTCATAATGGTTCTAAATGAGATTATCCAATACTTCATTCTCATCTTGGAGCTACATGAAAGAGCTTCTTCCTAACATCATAAGTTGCATCCCAAAATTAACATCCTCATCCTCTTCACCAACTTGTGGCTATACGGAAACATCTTCATCATGAGATGGCTGAGCAAGTGGATAAAGAACAAACATTTTAGTACTCCTTCCATCTAAAATGGTCATATCCCCTAAACGAAATCCAACATATGCATCTGCAGTTGCCAACCAAGGCCTTCCAAGAATGATAGGATACCTACCTAGTGTAGCCTTAGGAGAAAGAATCATAAAACCTATTGGGTATTCCCAAGAATCTAGAACTACCACAAGATCCTTCACTACACCATCAGGTTTCATAGTAGAGATATCAACAAGCTGTAGGATAGTAGGAGTATATCTCATAGTTGCAATGTTTAGTTGCTACAGGATGTCTTTGGTCATCACATTGATTGTTGCCCTTAAATCAATTAGAGCATTCTTCACTTGGATCTCGTCTATGACAACTGCTACCACTGGACTACCTGGATCATTATATTTGGGAATAGTCAATTTTCCCAACATGATGTCAGCTAACTGGCCCACCACATGGACTGTAGTTGGGTCTCTCTTCTTTCTTCCTAGCTTCTTAAGACAAGCTTCCTTGATAGCTTCGTCGTAGATTGGAACATCCTTTATGGCTTGGAATAATGGTATCTAAACAAATATATGCTTTATCTTGTCCAATATTTCAAACATGGTATCCTCTTTCTCTTCTTTCTTCTTGGCAACTTCCAATCTCTAAGGGAATGGTAGTTCTTGTTTAGTTTGCCTGGCTTGAACTTGTTCAGGATTTTTAGGTGCACTTAGTTGATTAGGATCATTCATGGATTCTCCCTCCTCTTTTGTAGGAAGTTCAGTGATAATTGGCTTGGGAGGGCTTGATAGAGTAGTTCCTAAACACAAGTGGATGTCACTTACATTCATAGCATATGTAGGAAACTAATTTCAATTAGTAGAGTATGAAGGTTGTTGTTGTTGTTTGTTATTAGGATTGGGTGTGATTTGTGTTGGTTTAGGTGCATTTGGTCTTGGATTAGCAGATGGAGGCATTATAGTAGGTTTTTGGGGCTGAGAAGGTGGTTGCATGTAACTAGTTGTTTGGGTAGGCCACTGTTGTCCTCCTCTCCATTGATTTGTTTGCTGCCAATTTCCTAAAGGTGGTTTCTAGTACCCTTGAAATTGCTGCCAATTCCCCTGAGGTTGATGCCACTGAGGTGGAGAACTCTGATGATTGGGCCAAGAATTTGGAGGGTTACTCCAAGGTTGTGGTGAATATCCTCCATAACTGGGTGGATATGGGGGCTGCCAATGATTACCAAATGAATAAGAGTTAAAATATGGCCTAGCATAGGATAGTGGATCCGGTGGCATACCTTGTCTTGGAGCCCAAGGCTTCCTTTATGCAACATAGTAGACTTGGTCTTCTTCAATCTGAATTGGCCTGAACTCAGGTGGAATCTACTTGCTTTCGAGGTTAGCTATCATCTTACATCTGCAGTCCTTCTTCTTTGTTTTGTAGTCAGGACAATACTCAATCAACATCATCTCTACCTCCTCTTGCTTCTTTTTGGCTTGAAATGTATCTAGCTGAGTAGCTAGATTGTTGATAATATCTTGCTTGAAATCTACCAACAAATGAGTGATCTCCATTATTGAAACTCCACCAGCAGTTGACTTACCCATGAAAGATGCATAAGCTCTCCCTTTCTTTGAAGCTACCCTAGAGTAGTTCTAGCATATTTTCTTGATGTCCTCCCTAGGAACTTGAGAGATATCTCCTCTTGTCATGAGGTCCAAAGCATTAGTACAGTTGTCATTAATTCCTCTTTGGAAAATCAACTTTTTTGAGTCCTCATTAAGTGCATGATGTGGGGACTTTTGTAGGAAAAATAAGAACCTTGCAATGTAGTCTTCCAAGCTCTCATCTTCCTTCTGTTGCATCTTGAAAATGTCACCTCCTCTTATGTCACTACCCCTATAGTATTCCTTATACTTCTCAAGGAATTTTCTCTTCATGTCTTCCTAAGTTTTCACAATATCCCTACCTAGGCTCATGAACCATCTTAATGCAACCTCTTTCAAGGTAGTGGGAAATAAATTAATCCTATGGGCATCAGTAGTATAATCATAACTCCTACAGAGTATGTCAAATAAGAAGGTATCAGGATCTTCTGTCACAAGTCCATAAAACTTGGGGAGTGCTAAGGTTGGAATGTTCTTGATGTTTTCAACTTCATTTTGATGGGAAATGGGGAAAGGAAAAGCTGGTTGGTTTTGTCTATTTCTATTTGCATCACCCATGCCTACTTGATGTTGTTCCAAGATAAAGGGGTTCTCAAATTGATTTTGATCTTCAGAGGAGACTTCAAAACTAGTTAGGTTAGGATATGCATCAGCGAAGGGGTGTGGATCTTCTTCTTCCTCTTCTTCTGGTAGGTTTTGGTACTCAACTAGTTGAAATGGATGAGGATTGTTAGGAATAAATATCCCATAAGCATCCATTCTCCTTCCTCTATGCATGCGGTTTCACTCACTATTAGTCAGCTCACACAAAGAATTGGTAAAGAATAAAGGGGGTCATTATTTCCTAAATGAGGATATGCTAAGAACAACTTCCAAAAACACTACAATAAGAAAAAGTACCAATGACTCCAAAAGACTTCCTAGCTTCACACCATCCCTGACAATGACACCAAAAATGTTGGCCTCCTACAATGATTTCATAACTAAGCCTTTGCAGCCATGATTCAGAGACTGGACATCTAACCTAAATAGCTATTCAATCATCATGAAGGTGCATTTAACTTGTCAACCCAGGGATGTGAACTTGAAATGGGTTAGCACAGTATGTGCACTAGGGGATCAAGTAGTCATTGCACTCTACAACTAAGAAACACCATAGTGAAAGTAAATTGTTTAAAAGGAAATAAAGAAAATGTTGAACATCAACCAACAACTATGCTAAGCTGAAATGCAAAGAAAGAATGAAAATATGAATGAAAAAGAGGAACTTACTCTATTTGTTTGGCTATAGGAACAGTCACAGAATGGAATTCTAGTGGTTGCAGGAATAGTCAATGCCAGATTTCTAACTAAGCACTAAACAATAAGTAATACTAAACTAAAGCTAAACTAAGAAGATAGATTACTCACCAAGTGCGCCCCCTTGGATAAGTATCCTCTAAACTAACAAGAACTCAAATGCTCGAACTTAGAACTTTATTTTATTCATTGTAAATCATGCATATAAGGAGTAATGTATCTATATTATTGAAACTGGAGAATGAGAGTACAATGCCAAATAGTGCAACCTCCTAAAGAAAGAGCATCAAATCATTATTTATAATACAGCTAAACAAGACAGTCAACTTCACGACTGGGAGGATTCCATTTAGGGAAAACAAGGGAAAGTGGAGCGATGGCAGTTACACATGCATGGAATCTGGTCATACATGCAAGTCAAGTGCAGATCTAGCACAATAGTAATGCCCATGCATGCTTGATTATTAAGGTCCACTGCAAGGTGGTTACATTTAGTTGCATGAAGAATCTTTGTTGCCAGCTGTCTTTGACTTGGAGTGATTTCTCAGGTAGATGTTATGGTGCATGCCTAACTGGCAGTGTCTTCCTCAACTTGGCCTATTGAATCTGCATGTCAAGGTCAATACACATAATAATTGCACATCTATAACCACTCTAAGAAACATTCATTAATCACATGCAAAATCAATATAGATGACCCACATATTTATGCCAAATATTGTTAAAGCTTGCAGAGATAGGATAATATCAAATGTCAATTATTTGAGGGAAACATTATGCCAATACCAGTTCACTTAAGCATTAAATTCCATGACATCTATAAGCATATAGACTATAGATTCTACCCAAAACTATACCAAAAACTAGGCTCATTAGGGACCTTGAAACTATTCTTGTTTGCCATTCAGATCTACCTCAAGTAGTTAAGCCTATTTCAAGGAATCGTAACATTGATACAAATTATTAGACACACATGCCAACTAAGAGGGGAGTGAATAAGTTGTACATTAAAACATTTAGACCCTCAATAACTTTCAAACCCTTATTATACATCAACATGAATGTAAACTAATGAAACATAAACACATTCACAACCATACACCATAGAACACTATATTTACATGGAAAACACTAATTAGGGAAAAATTATAGTGAGGATTAACTAACATATATATGAATAACAACACTAATTATAGAAGGCTCACTGCTAGAAGGGCTCACTACCTAGAAGAAAAGAATGGCTCACTGCCCAAAGGACTTGTTGTCTAGAATAGAAAGAGAATAGAGGAATACTATTACAAAGAGGTTCACTACCTTAGAGCAATAGAAATATCCACCACAACAACTCCACACCATCTATAACCTTCGACTCACTACCTCCAACAACTTTGTGTACACTGAAAATGTAGACACCTTCTATTCATTGCTTCTAATAGCCCTAGGTATTTAATCTGGTGCTCAAGTCTCAACACCTGATCAAATTCACATAATTTTTCATCACACAACATACCATGCATATCTCCAACAATTAACCTTTCTTATATATCAACCACAACCTCAAACAACTTCTCTAGGTCATCCTTAATGAAACGTATGTAGGTGCCTCAAATGTGCAACCACCAAATATGTTGGCACCAATCGCTTCCATGGTGGAAAGAAGTGGGGTACCACACCAATGGTTAACTAGGACCCAAATCTAAACCTACATGCTACACCATGCTTCCAAAAAACAAAAAAACCACCTCCACAATCAGTGCTAACATGCTAGATTATCCAAACCTACATCAACACTTACAAACAACCAATTTGTTATTCACTAGGTCTAAAAACATCATGTGGACCATGATGCAACATCATACAACATCCCAAAACATTTCAACATTATAAAAATATTTAGCAACACTATTGCAACCACTTGAAACTAAGAATACTATCAATGCCTTGTACAACCAGTCACATTGCCACAGACATACAACTCAGTAGCCAACCTTGCAGAACAACTAAACACCAAACACTTCAAGAGAAGATAGATACGGAAAATATTAGCATGTTCCCAAATCTGCAAGACAAGAAACCTCAACGCAGAGAAATGTGGATCAATTTTATTTCTCCTAGATAACCTTCTAAATAAGCAACATACTATTAGACACATCTTAGATACTATTGTACGATCTATAACCTGAAAAATCTAGATATAACACCTTTGAACACCTTTTATCAACTCATATAAACTACACAAGAACATCTTCAACCATTAAGAAATGTAGAGAATAATAAAAAACACAAATTTGTCACCTTGTACACTCTATATTCAAATTTTATCAAAAGAACTTGGAAACCAAGTGAACTAGTTATATCAGTAACACCTACTCAATACCACAAACACATTCTCATCAACACCACACTAGAGATTTCAATTATCTCCCCACCTGCAACACGTACTCAACACTATCACACTAGAGGTTAACATAGGTTGACATCAATGACAACACTAATGACAATGTAATTTAAAATTCCTACTAATTATGTTGAGGCCATTGAAAAAATTCAGAAAAGGTTTCTTTGGTCTGGTGTGGAGGATAAGAAGAGAATGCCACTCATTGGATGGGATCTGGTCTATAGACCTAAATCGAGAGGGGGCCTAGGCTTAAGGAAAATTAAAGTGCTAAATTTGTCCCTTCTTGCTAAACAGCTTTGGAGAACTCTTACTTTGAGAGGGGAATGGTGAGATACCTTAAAAGCCAAATATTTTAGCAACTGTGAGTCTCTTAATGAGGTTATAAATTCTTCTCTCTTACCTCGTGGGTTGTTTGCTAGAATGATATGAGAAAAGGTAGAAAGTTGCTGGAAATGGGAATTGGTTGGCTGGTTGGAAAAGGAAATTATGTTAGGTTTTGGGAAGACAGATGGCTTTTTAAAGATTCGTTAATCAGAAATGAGAAATTTAGTAAGTGGATGAATGATTGTAAAAGGGAATTCAGGGTCTTGGTTAAAGATTATTGGAGGAATGGGGATTGGGTTGATTTGAAGACCATCAGTCCAGATCTTAGCCCTATTCAGTCGGCCTTCAGGGCTCTAAGACTAGCTCAATACCAAGTGGATGATCTTCCTATTTGGTTAGACAATCCATTTGGCATTTTTTCAGTTTCTTCTACTACTTCTATGCTGGCAAGTCTGATGGAGCCTTTGCCCTTCTAGGCTAAGGCTTGGATTAATCACCTGTTTCCTAAAAAAAATATTTTCTATTGGATAATGCTACAGAATAAGATTCTCAGTTTGGACAATCTTGGAAAAAGAGGAATTCAATTACCTAACAGGTGCTACATGTGCAGGAACAATGCTGAGACTGTTAATTATCTTTTTCTTCATTACCCTTTTGTTTCGCACATTTGGGGTAAAATTTTTGAGCTTCTTGATTTGGTTTGGGTTTCCCCTGCTTCTGTTGAAGACTTTTTCTTGCAATGGAAAGCTCCTTCAAAAAATCCTTTTGTGCGAAAGCTCTGGTCTTTTGTTCTACCTTTTGTGTCATGGAATATTTGGAAGGAAAGGAACAACAGAGTGTTTAGGGAAAAAGAGAAGTTGGAGGGGGACTTGCATGAAAAAATCGTAAGGGCTATAAAGGAAAATTTATCTTTAATCCCAAGAAAAATGGTTGATAAAGCTAATTGGTCTCCTTTTGATATTGCTATGGCAGAAAAGTGGAATTCAAAATTAGCAGTGTTAAATGTCCCCACGCCTGATGTTTGTGGGAGGGAGAATGCTAGATGGTCTTTGCTGCCTTTGGGTTGGTTGAAAGCCAATTTTGATGGTGCTGCTAAAGGAAACCCAGGGAAAGTTGGCAGTGGGTGGGTTTTAAGGGACAACACGGGGGCTTTTATTGCAGCTTTTGTTGTGGACATCGGCACCCAAACTAATCATGTTGTGGAAGCCGTAGGGGCTTATCATGCAGTTAACTTAGCTTTCAAGATGAACACGAAATGTCTTTGGTTGGAGGGTGATTCAATGAATATAATAAATTGCATTCTTGGGCTTACCCCTCCCTCGTGGACCATTAAAAACTGGATCGAAGATACTATAATCTTATTAAGGAAATTTGATAAAGTGAAAGTGTCCCATGCCTACAGAGAAGCCAATAAGGTGGCTGATTACTTCGCCAATGAAGGGGTTAAGAGGGGTGGGGAAAACACGTGGAGGAAGAATGACTACCTCCATTCTAAGTTGAAAGCGCTAATTTATTATGATTCAATGCATGGAAGAGAAGCTTGTCTTCGTCATGATGAAGATGATAAAGATTAGGTACGTCGATTTCATTAGATTTGATGGGACCGACGTCATTTTCTTTTTCAAGAAGAGTCTCCAACATGCTTTTTGGGTGTTTGATAAAATATGCTTAAACAAGACCCAGAGCAACTGTAGGGTGTGGTATAACAGAGCTTTGAAGATGGGGGGAGAGAGAAAACGTGTGGAGCCGAGCAGCTTTCAAGAGCATAGAAAGAATGCTAAAGCCTGGGAAAGAATTGAAAAGGGAGGTTTAGTCCCGTTTTTGGAAAAGCTCCATGGTACTGATGAGGAGATGCTGGACTATTTTGCCAAAAATTGGAAAAATGGTGAGATTGTGTCGTTTAGTAGGAATGTTAAGCTGAATGAGGAAATAATTGGTGAGATTACTGGTCTTTCGACTAAGGGTGTGAAATTTTATTGGGACCGTCGGTTCTCTGATGAAGTGGTCATAATATTTCCTAAAAAAGACAAGGAGAAGGCTAAGTTGGTTAAGGTTGCCAATAGCTACTTTGATGTGGAGTCCATTAAATCAATCTGGAGGAAAGTTTTAAGAGTAATAATGGAGTATATCACGGTTGACGGGTGCTTCACCAGGGCGTATGGTTATCACTTTTCCATTCTGAACCATTTCCGTCACAAGGTTCATATCTCTTTTCCTTTTTACTTATTCTCTTCTTTGAAGAATTGCCTTGATGAAATTGAAAAAAACCCTAGGAGGAATGCTATTATTAACCCTGGTCTTGTCAGGCTCATCTATGAGCATTATCAAAATTTACCTGCTTTTCCTAAAACTATTGATATTAGGGATTTGGATGATGAGGATACTGAAAGTAGTAGGGAGAACGACCCCCTGGCCCCTCCTGCTTGTGCCCCTGTTGGTCCTAATACCATTGCTCCCCAGTCCCTGTCTTGTCGGAATGCCCTTATGGATTCTGTTTCGCTTTCATGTCCTAATCTGCAGCCTTTGTATGATTGCCCTATCCCGGGTTTTGCCTCGCCGCCCTATCTTAATCCCCAGCCATCTCCTAGCTGTCCCACCTCGGGTTTGGTCTCTGGTTTTAAAGGTACTTCAGTTACAAAATTAGTCTCGTACTCAAGGAATTCTATGGAAATTCTTTCTGATAAACCTATGGTCAGTAAAGAAGCGGCCCCTAGTGCCCCTGCGTCTGGAAGATTTTGGAATGCCCCTAATGATTCCCCTAATCAATATGAAATTAATTTTTCCCTGAATAAGCTCAAGCCTGAGGACATTATGAGTGTGGCAAAAAAAAGCACGGATGGCCTTTTCACTGTTCTCAAGTGGACCCAGAAGGAAGTCTGTGATTTGAAAGGCCGTAATAGAGATCTCAACAATAGAGTCATGGATTTGGAGCAGAAGATTAGTTGGAGTTGTAATGAGAATGAGGGATAGGAAACCCCCTTACCAAGGAAAAGACAGCATTCGCAAGAGGAAAGATTGACCAAGCTCGAGTGCAATATGTCCAAGATAGGCCAAAATATTAGGGCCACTGTGGCGAATAATCACAAAATTGCCAGGCATAACACCATTATCATCAATGCTATGGTGGAAAAGCTCGAAAAAAATCAAAAGGGATTGCTAGTTGTGGATTTGGATGTAGACAGAGGTTGCAGCAGATCTATTGTTGAAGGGATCTCGACTCGCACCTGGGCTAATACAAAGAGGAAGACCCTGATTTCTTCAAATACGGTTCAAATCCTCAAGCAGGGGTTATAGGATATGAAGGATGTTGAAAAGGAGGCCGAGGAGTTGATGAACACCTTTGAGTAGTGCAGTGGTGTTTTTTTTTGGTTTTTTTGCAGTCCTTTTTTTGGACCCTGTTGTCTCTTTATGCTGTCATTTCCTTTTCAGGACAGTTGTCTATTTGTTTGGACTTGTTTTGCTCTATCTTTTGTTGTTTTAACTTTGCGGTTTTAGGTCCCTGTAAACCTATTTTTTCCTTTTCAAAAACACTAATGACAATGTAGTGCAACAATCTCCAACAATAGACACTCTTGATTCCTATTTGTGGAGGCAACCTTCCTTTTTCATTTGATTAGTTCTTCAGACTATTGGTACCTATGCCATTTGTATCTTCAAGTTCTAGATGTTTTTCCTTTTTCTTCCATTTGATTTGAGTAGTGTTGTTGAGGGCACTCATGTAGATTATTGTCTTCTTGATCATGGTCATCATTTGTTTCAAAGGAGGTTCTTCTTTCAGCATTATAGCAATCATTCTTCGATAGTATTTACAACTTCATCATGCTTTAGTGGTGTTCCTCATGATCATCCTTTGTTCCTACTCTTTTGGGATAATCTTGTTTGGAGGCTTCTTTTCCCTTCACTTTGTTTTGGAGGCTTCTCAGCCCTTCACTCTATTTGGAGGCTTCTTTGGTCCTTTTATTTCTCTCTTTTCGAGAGGTGTTTTATCCCATAGGGTTTTTCTCCTTTTCTCCATTTTTGAGAGATATTTTGTACATGGGTACCTCACTAGGCCTTGTTTGTTGGGACCCATCATGCATTCATCTTTAGAGGTTTGAACTTCTTCTTAAGAGCTTCTTCCTAAGTTTCACTTAAGGGGGGTTGTTAGAGTAAAAGGTATTTCCTAATTATTTATTTATTTGATTATTAGGTTCTTTTTCCTATAATTACTTAAGCTTACTTAATTCATGTTATTTTTATGTCCCATGCCATAGGATGGGAACACATGCCATGATTTTGTTTTATCCTCACCTAGGGTTTCTAGGTTAATTATCCTTTTATAAGGATTCTCTATTGTATAATCTTTAAGATGCACATTCATAATGATTCATGCTTTTTTGGATCAATAGCTCTTGGCCTCTCTAACTTTGGTATTCTCTCTTTCTATGATAGGTGTTTGATTGTAGATAATCCTTAGGAGCTATGGAGTTTATTTTTCCCAACATCAACATATCTCTATTATGAAGAAATTTTAAATTGAGCATTAAAGAACTTATATTTACGGACAAATCCTAAGTCATTAGTTCATCAAGAGATTATGAAATAAAATAATTATAGTCTCACTTACATTACATTAGTGCTAGCATAAGTGAATACCACACAATTGAATTATCATCTAGATATAGATTACATTTTTGTTTGGTATGTATTCAAACATGTTCATTAGCAATGATGATGAACTAACTATCAAAAAAAAATTTACACACTAGTTGTCTCCCTAAAATGCTTCTTTATGCCACCCATCCATAGTTACACAAACACATTGGGACTAAAGACCAGGAAAAAATAGAAAAAAATTGTCATAAGGATAAAATTGTGCCAATATACCATACCATGGACAAAACTGTCAATGAGTAAAATGACCCCTTTGCAGGTTTGCAATAGTCAAAGATAATTTTGAGCCAATAATGTCACGACCCCTCTTCGCTATGTCAGTTAATTGTGATGTTGATCTAATTATTTATATAAATAAGATGCTTGTATTAACTCATACGTTATTTCACATGTTTTAGGCATGTGCATACTCACAAGTAAATGCTCATAAATTGAATACCTATCAACTTATAAATCAGAAGTTTCTAAAGTCAAGAAAACCACCTACTCTAAACTACTGCGCATGAAAATAATTTAACATGTGCTAAGCCTAGCCGTCCAATGCACCTCAGTCCAACCATGTTATTCACATGTGATATACTCCAAACCGCCCCTAATAAATTTCAGAGCTGCTCGCATTCTACAGTTGCAAAACAATTTAATGCGTTATATCTATAAATTGAGGAATGAACTTTTGTTTTTGGGAGCAGAGAGCAACAGATCGTTCTGTGAGAGACTCTAGGGAGATGATCATTTTCAGATGTCAGGAAGGAGAAGAGCCAATCTGGACACAGTGTTCACTTTAGACCTCTCCCAAGAATCAGCGCACACAAGTAGGTAACCTGCCCATTCACTTGATTACTGCGTATGTCTCTCTATCATATATATATATATATATATTGCACAAGAAGTAATTATTAAATGTTGAGCCCTTTGTAAATATGCGTAGACCATATCAGATAGAGAATGGCACGGATTATATAAATCAGCTAGGATAAAGCAAAAGAATATAGTTATGCAAGAAGCGTTGCATCTAGGAATAACCTTAATTTAGCTAGAAACTCTATGGTCATTTCCTATCACGCTGCTAAAAAGAACAAATGTTATTCTACCATTCACTATGCTTGTTCTTATTTAGAAGATTTTAACTGTGGTTTTATTATTCTGACAAGGGATATCGAATGCACACTCAGTATTTCTTATTTGGTAAATTACATTTTTAGTGATAACGAATTTGCCCTTGATTGGATTACAATTTAACTATTTGTCAAAATATCACATCTTACAAGAAGAACCTAATCTAGGCGTCCAATTTTATTTCAGAATGATATAGCTTCATTTACTATTTCACTCACTTCCATGCTTATTTAGATGCCTTTTTCATATCTAGATGTCATTAGAGAATATGTTATAGTAATTGATTACAGTAATCACCTATGTGCTATAACCATTGTCACTCTTCTATAAGCAGAATGCGTGCAATTTATGCAAGGGATAATTGGAATATCCATGAAAATAGACTTCATTCTTAATAAATAAAGCAAAAAGAAAAGAGGTATTGTGTTAGATATATATATATTTTGTCAATAATACATACTAAAAAAATTTAGTGTAAGACATGCTTTTATTTGAATAATTTTGATTGTCTCTAATGCCTCACTAATTTCTCTAGGATATATATATATATATACACTTTTGGATACGATTTGTTGTATTGTTGTTAATGTCATGATAGTTGGTATTTAAGAAATTTCATGAAAGAAATTTGTTACAAAATTAGCTTAACAAGAAACCTCTAAATATCTTAACATATGAAGTTGGAAATCTAGACAAAAGACTATTAAGTAGAATCTAAATATCTTAGACTAAGTGGCAATTAATGCTTTAATTTTAGGTTAAGCGGTGGTTAATTCCCTAGGTGTCGTAAGATAAGATCATGTAAATTTGGTTACTCAAATATGTTAGATGAATTAATGGTCTATGCTATTTTTCCATTTGGTATTTGATTTGGTACATAATGATAGGCATTGATCTGAGATATTAATAATTTCCCCTTAACTTTTATTTCATAATAATTATATGTTAATTTGGTACATATTTCCTTATATGATATAATCCATGTGTAATTGCTATCTGGTGTGAATAGAGATTGTAATTTAAAGATATCGCTAGTCAAAAAAAATAAAAATAAAAATGTAATAATATCGATAAAATTCTCCAAACTATAATTAGCCAAACCCTAGACAAATAAAATAAATCAAATAAATAGATAAATAAAACTTTCCTAAACATTTATTGCTATTACTCTTCAATTGATTATATATTGACGTATTCAAGCTCTCTTTTTATTTTAGTTTGGTCCAGGCTCTTTAGAGAAAATGAAACCTCTTCTTACCCAAAGGTAAACTTCTATAAGGGATAGACAACATAAGAACTCCTCTGGATAACCCCAGTTAGTGATGAATAGTTACTTCATTACATTGAAGTTTTCATATCTCAATGCTACATAAACTATCTAGATGATAGAGATATGAGTTGAAAGGTAGAAAAATAATCCTTGCAACAATTCCCGAAGATATTTAACTCTAGGTAAAAGTGATTTCTTGTATACTTGATAACGAAAGTAGGGAATAGTATATGTTATGAAATTTCTCAAAAATATGCATGTCTTTAATTTAAGTACTCACTTAATTACGTTGTATGGGAATTTCTTTTATGAGTAATAAATGGTTAAATGATTCTTTTAAAATCTAGGGTATTTAAGTTACTAAGCTTAGGACTTACTATGAATTGTTGACCAATGCTCGTTGATTTATTTAATCATGTTGTTTCTTTTAAATTTTTTTTATGAATATATTTAAAATTTTCATGCATTATGTGTTTAATTTCTTACTAAGATTAAGTATGTTAGACATAGATTTGAAACTAATCAAAAGAAAGGAAAACAAAACTAGCAGCATTCGGTATTAACGATGCCTCTGGCTCACGTTTACGGGTAATGCCGTCACGCTTGAGCTACTGCATCTATAGCTTAACACAGCTGCAATAACGGCGTCTGTGGCATCGTCCCTATAAATTGCCGGGGAGAAATAAGGAACATGGGTTGTTTAAAATCCAAAGGAAGGGAAATCCCCTTTGGATCGATAATCTAAAAAGATAAAACAAAAATGAATCAAATCCGCTAGTGACAACCTAGAAGATTGTAACTTAGGAATTTTCAGTGGTGTAAATGTAATTCTAACTCAAAGATGAAATCATGCGGATAAATTATTAGGAAATCATTTAAACGGGTCAAGGGAGATGAACATCATTAGGGAGTAGGGTTAGGTGAATGTTAATAGGTAAACAATAAATGGTCAAGATGATCGTTTATTATCCATGCTTCCCATCGTGGGTGACAACCGCAGAGGAACTGTCTAGGGGAAATAAAAACCCTAGAAAGGGATGTGTACCCACTTTATAATAGTTCACATAAACATAGCCTAGAAAATAGAACTACATATTTTACGCCTTGATCCCGTTTGGAAGCAGGGTATGTAGGCAGTCTGGGAAGCGAAGGATGCCCCCAGTACTCAGGCGTTCGGGAATGGGGTTTAGGGTTGGAGAGATCACATAACTAGTTATAAGAAATAATCAACCAAAATACATGTAACTATACTCGGAAGAATCCCGTATGGATTGCTTGATTCCCCGAGGCCCTTAGGCCAAATTCTGAGGCGGGTTTCAATTTTAGAGTTACAATTTTACATACCCCTGAGGACGACGACCTCGGTACACTTTTAGTAGAAAGTGTGGTCATCAGGGAGGCGACTCAGGATCCAGATGATTCTGATGAGTCAAAGACTCTGGCTCGAGCACATACCTATCAGATGATAGATGCCTGCCTCGTTTAGGTGGATGCCTATTCCAATTATATGAATAGATGTATTCCTATTCCAAATGAATAGATGATGTGAATTCCTATTCTGTATGAACAGATGATATATCTGTCCCGTATGGATAGAAGTTTCCGAGTATACTTGTGAATGAATACAAAAAATATATATATATAGTGGTACTTCAGTTAAAATTAATTGGGTCTTTACATGTGGTATCAGAGTGAGATTCAAAACTAGGCCTTGAGCTTACTACGACTCACGCATTTGAAATATGTATTTTAAAAGTTATATGAAAGAAACATCCTTTCTCGAACATTGGAATCATACTGACATGAGAATAATTAAACAGGAATTCTAAATGCCAAGGAGAAGGGCAACTCGAGCTGGTGTCGGTCGGAGACCAAAGGGGAACAAAGATGAAGAACCACAGGATGGGATTGAAGCAATAATAGAACTGTTAACTGAACAAAGAGATAAAATCAACTCTTTGGAGCAAACGGTACAAGAACTTCAAACAAGACAAGATAATATTGAAAATATAGTTGAACCTCAAATTGAAAACCCTCCTGAAGGAGATAATCTAGAGCAAAACATAAGGGATGTTATTGCACCTAGGAGAGAAAATCCTATTCTAGAATTGACTAAGGACTTGAAGAAAATCACCCCTCCGAAATTTGATGGGAAACAACTAGGAGAAGGGGCAGAAAATTGGCTTAACGAAATGGAAAAATATTTTGAGTTAAGAGATTTCAGCGAAACTACTAAGGCCTTATGGTGGTACTACCAACTTGTTGGTGAAGCAGCTAGCTGGTGGACTAATGTGAAGGAACAAAATAAGTACACCAAGGAGGATATAACATGGGAACAATTTGTTGAGAATTTTCGTAAAAGGTGGCTACCACAATTGTTTTTCGATGAGAAGATGACCGAGTTTCACAACCTTCGACAAGGACCTCTGACAGTTCAACAATATTGGGATAGGTTTGCCAAACTGCTAAAATATGTGCCAATATATCAACAAGATGAAAAGAGCCAAACCAGGAAATTCATTTTGGGATTAAATACCAACATAGGTGCAGAGGTTGACATGCATGGACTGGAAGGTATGAATGAAGTGTTAGATAAATTCTTAAATCAAGAGAGGAAGTTACAAGCTTTAACTTCAGCAAGACAATCTTTTAGGAGTAAAAATTTCAAGAGGAAACAATAATTCGGAAGGAATCAAAGCTTCAACAAGAACCTAAGGAACAATTCATTAGAAAGAAGACCACCTCCAAACCATAATCAAAGGTACAATGGCAATAATGCTTACAAAAAAAACTTCAACAAAAATGAACCAAGAAACTATAACAGGCCAACAAATCAACCAAGGCTCAATGAAACAAACAATAACCAGCCTAAAAATCCAATGCAACGAGGACCACCAGGTGGATGTTTCATGTGTGGAGGGAATCACTTTGCTAGAGAATGTCCAAGGATGCAAAGTCAGATGAAAGCAAATCAACCTCAGAGGGGACCTACACAAAGGATTCATGCAGCAGTAAGAAATCGACGCACTTGATTCCAAAATGTGCCTATAGAGACTACATGTACACTCTTTGGGAAACTAGTCTCAATTCTAATAGATACTGGATCATCTAAATGTTTTTTTTCACCTGAATTTGTAAGGAAAAATGTATTTAAAGTTAATCATATGGAATCATCATGGACAGTCCAGTATGGGGATAAGGCAGTTAAAGAGGTGACCCAGTGTCTATCCGATGCAGAAATACAATTTCCTAACTTTAATACAAAGGTAGACCTTTATGTGGCACCTTTAGGATCATATGATGTGATCATTGGAATGAGTTGGCTAACAAACCACCAAGCAAATGTAGACTGTTACAACAAATGGGTAGAATGTTTAGATGATATAGGGAAAAGGGTTGTGATTCAAGGGAAACATAGACCTATAAGTATGGAAATCATATCAGCTATGCAAATGAAAAGAGAAAAGAGAAAGGGGGCTCTAGTATACATGGTTACCATGGATGAAAAGGAAGAAGGAGATGCTCCAATGCTCCAAAATTCTCCTTACCTTCAAGATTTTAGTGATGTGTTTCCAGAAGAACTACCAGGGCTACCCCCAAAAAGAAAATTTGACTTCTCCATTGATATAGTTCCAGGAGCTAAACTAGTGTCTAAGGCACCCTATCAAATGAACACGGCCGAGCTGGTAGAAATCAAGATGCAATTGGAAGAATTGCTTGGGAAAGGTCTCATAAGACCAAGTGTATCCCCTTGGGGAGCACCGGTTTTGTTCGTTAAAAAGAAAGATGGAACCTTAAGACTATGTATTGATTATAGAATGCTTAACAAAGTCACCATAAAGAATAGGTACCCTTTACCACGCATAGAGGATCTCTTTGAACAAATGAAAGGAGCAACTGTATTTTCTAAGATAGATCTTCGATCGGGGTACCATCAACTTAGGATAAAGGAAGAAGATATCCCGAAAATAGCCTTCAGAACAAGGTATGGGCATTATGAGTTTACAGTTGTACCTTTTGGTGTGACTAATGCTCCAGCTGCCTTTATGAACTTGATGAATAGTGTGTTCCATGATTACTTGGATAAATTTTCTTGGTCTTCTTAGATGATATCTTGATTTATTCCAAAAATGAGGAGGAACACCTAGCACATCTTCAGTTAATTTTGCAAAGGTTGAGAGAACATAGGCTATATGGGAAACTATCAAAATGTGCATTCTTTAAAAAGAAAATACATTACTTAGGTCACATCATTTTAGAAGATGGTATCGCAGTAGACCCGGATAAGATAAAAGCCATAGAGGAATGGCCAATTCCAAAAAATGTGTCTGAGGTAAGAAATTTTATGGGACTTGCAGGATATTATAGGAGATTCATAGAAGGATTCTCAAAAATTGCAAATCCAATCACTTCATTACAAAGGAAGGGTAAGAAATTCTTGTGGACTGAACAGTGTGATAAGGCATTTCAAAATTTGAAGGAAAAATTAACCACTGCACCTATCTTAAAGGTTCCAGAACCAAATGGACACTTCATAGTTGTGACAGATGCTTCCATTGAAGGTCTAGGTGGGGTACTCATTCAAGATGAAGGTGTGGTAGCATATGAATCAAGGAAATTGAAAAATCATGAAGTAAACTATGCACCTCACGATTTGGAGCTTGCAGCAATTGTACATGCTCTTCAGAAATGGAGACATTTTCTCTTAGGAAAGCCATTTGAGTTAAAAACCGACCATCAAGGACTCAAATACATCTTCACGCAACCTCACTTGAATGCTAGACAAAGAAGATGGTTAGAATTTTTAAGCGAATACGATTTTGAGATAGAATATATTAAGGGAAAAGAAAATAGGGTTGCAGATGCACTAAGCAGAAGGAGGCACTTGATGAATATGGTAATATTCAAAACCACTTTTAGAGAAAAAGTGCTAAATGGGAAAAAAGAAGATCCATGGTATAAGCAGGTTAGATTGACCTTAGAAGATGATCCAGCTGATCCTAGTATAAAAGGGTATAATCTATATGGTGACAAAATGCTTCGATACAACAATAGGATATATATTCCAAACTGTAAAGAGTTAAGAGAGTTGGTTTTAAGTGAATCCCACAATACCCCTTATTCAGGACACCCTGGGGCAAACAAACTCTATTCAGACCTTAAGAAACTATATTTTTGGCAAGGAATGAAGAATGACATAGTACTCTATGTAGCTAAATGTCTTGAATGTCAGAGGGTGAAGGCAGAGCATAGCCATCCTGCAGGATTATTATACCCCCATGATATACCACATCATAAGTGGCAGGTTATTAGTATGGATTTTATTCAAGGATTGCCTACAACACCTTACAAGCATAACACAATAATGGTGGTAATTGACAAACTTACCAAGGTTGCTCACTTTATAGCAGGAAATATAATAGATGATGCTCCAACTTTGGCTAAACATTTTGTGAAGGAAATTTTTAGATTACATGGAATTCTAGAAAAGATCATATCTGATAGGGATGCTAGATTCACTTCAAGGTTTTGGACAACTCTTCAATCAGCTTTGGGGACACAATTAAATTTCAGTACAGCATATCACCCTGAAACAGATGGCCAAACTGAAAGGACAAATCAAATTGTGGAAGACCTTCTACGTATGTATTGTATGGACCAACAATCTAAGTGGGAAGAATATCTTCCACTAGTAGAGTTTGCATACAATAACTCTTTTGAAGTCTCCCTAGGGATGGCTCCATTTGAAGCTCTATATGGAAGAGCTTGTCGCACACCTTTGAGTTGGGATAATCTTGAGGATAGAGTGGTAATTGGACCAGATATGTTGAAGGAAATGGAAAATCAAATCAGGTCAATTAGACAGAGGTTAAGGGAAGCAATAGACAGACAAAAGAGTTATGCGGATAGGAAAAGAACACAAAGGGAATTCGCAATAGGTGAAAATTTTTTCTTAAGGGTCAGACCACATAAAAGCTCTATAAGTTTTGGTAAGAAGGAAAAGTTGGCACCACGTTATGTGGGACCCTTCAAAATTTTAGAAAAGATAAACCCGGTTGCCTACAAATTGGCCCTACCTCCCCAACTGAGTCGTATCCATGATGTTTTCCATATATCTCTTCTTAAGAAGTATGTACCTAATGAGAAACATGTTTTGAATTGGAATGCATTACAGGTCCAAGATCCCGGGAAAATAACAATAGAGCCATATCGAATCTTGGAGAGGCGCCAGTACCAATTGCGCAACAGGATGGTTGATCAAAGCAAAGTACAGTGGGATCAATATGATGAAGACAATGCTACTTGGGAAGATACAATTGATTTGCAACAACATTTCCCATTCTTGTTTTAACCACTATCTAGATACTATATTTGTTTTCCTTGTTTCAAAATACTTTTGGATACTATCTCTTTTCTATCGTGAAACTTATTGAACTAGTGCATCGGGACGATGCACAATTAAGGGGGGGAGGATGTCACGACCCCTCTTCGCTATGTCAGTTAATTGTGATGTTGATCTAATTATTTATATAAATAAGATGCTTGTATTAACTCATACGTTATTTCACATGTTTTAGGCATGTGCATACTCACAAGTAAATGCTCATAAATTGAATACCTATCAACTTATAAATCAGAAGTTTCTAAAGTCAAGAAAACCACCTACTCTAAACTACTGCGCATGAAAATAATTTAACATGTGCTAAGCCTAGCCGTCCAATGCACCTCAGTCCAACCATGTTATTCACATGTGATATACTCCAAACCGCCCCTAATAAATTTCAGAGCTGCTCGCATTCTACAGTTGCAAAACAATTTAATGCGTTATATCTATAAATTGAGGAATGAACTTTTGTTTTTGGGAGCAGAGAGCAACAGATCGTTCTGTGAGAGACTCTAGGGAGATGATCATTTTCAGATGTCAGGAAGGAGAAGAGCCAATCTGGACACAGTGTTCACTTTAGACCTCTCCCAAGAATCAGCGCACACAAGTAGGTAACCTGCCCATTCACTTGATTACTGCGTATGTCTCTCTATCATATATATATATATATATATTGCACAAGAAGTAATTATTAAATGTTGAGCCCTTTGTAAATATGCGTAGACCATATCAGATAGAGAATGGCACGGATTATATAAATCAGCTAGGATAAAGCAAAAGAATATAGTTATGCAAGAAGCGTTGCATCTAGGAATAACCTTAATTTAGCTAGAAACTCTATGGTCATTTCCTATCACGCTGCTAAAAAGAACAAATGTTATTCTACCATTCACTATGCTTGTTCTTATTTAGAAGATTTTAACTGTGGTTTTATTATTCTGACAAGGGATATCGAATGCACACTCAGTATTTCTTATTTGGTAAATTACATTTTTAGTGATAACGAATTTTCCCTTGATTGGATTACAATTTAACTATTTGTCAAAATATCACATCTTACAAGAAGAACCTAATCTAGGCGTCCAATTTTATTTCAGAATGATATAGCTTCATTTACTATTTCACTCACTTCCATGCTTATTTAGATGCCTTTTTCATATCTAGATGTCATTAGAGAATATGTTATAGTAATTGATTACAGTAATCACCTATGTGCTATAACCATTGTCACTCTTCTATAAGCAGAATGCGTGCAATTTATGCAAGGGATAATTGGAATATCCATGAAAATAGACTTCATTCTTAATAAATAAACCAAAAAGAAAAGAGGTATTGTGTTAGATATATATATATATATATATTTTGTCAATAATACATACTGAAAAAATTTAGTGTAAGACATGCTTTTATTTGAATAATTTTGATTGTCTCTAATGCCTCACTAATTTCTCTAGGATATATATATATATACACTTTTGGATACGATTTGTTGTATTGTTGTTAATGTCATGATAGTTGGTATTTAAGAAATTTCATGAAAGAAATTTGTTACAAAATTAGCTTAACAAGAAACCTCTAAATATCTTAACATATGAAGTTGGAAATCTAGACAAAAGACTATTAAGTAGAATCTAAATATCTTAGACTAAGTGGCAATTAATGCTTTATTTTTAGGTTAAGCGGTGGTTAATGCCCTAGGTGTCGTAAGATAAGATCATGTAAATTTGGTTACTCAAATATGTTAGATGAATTAATGGTCTATGCTATTTTTCCATTTGGTATTTGATTTGGTACATAATGATAGGCATTGATCTGAGATATTAATAATTGCCCCTTAACTTTTATTTCATAATAATTATATGTTAATTTGGTACATATTTCCTTATATGATATAATCCATGTGTAATTGCTATCTGGTGTGAATAGAGATTGTAATTTAAAGATATCGCTAGTCAAAAAAAATAAAAATAAAAATTTAATAATATCAATAAAATTCTCCAAACTATAATTAGCCAAACCCTAGACAAATAAAATAAATCAAATAAATAGATAAATAAAACTTTCCTAAACATTTATTGCTATTACTCTTCAATTGATTATATATTGACGTATTCAAGCTCGCTTTTTATTTTAGTTTGGTCCAGGCTCTTTAGAGAAAATGAAACCTCTTCTTACCCAAAGGTAAACTTCTATAAGGGATAGACAACATAAGAACTCCTCTGGATAACCCCAGTTAGTGATGAATAGTTACTTCATTACATTGAAGTTTTCATATCCCAATGCTACATAAACTATCTAGATGATAGAGATATGAGTTGAAAGGTAGAAAAATAATCCTTGCAACAATTCCCGAAGATATTTAACTCTAGGTAAAAGTGATTTCTTGTATACTTGATAACAAAAGTAGGGAACAGTATATGTTATGAAATTTCTCAAAAATATGCATGTCTTTAATTTAAGTACTCACTTAATTACGTTGTATGGGAATTTCTTTTATGAGTAATAAATGGTTAAATGATTCTTTTAAAATCTAGGGTATTTAAGTTACTAAGATTAGGACTTACTATGAATTGTTGACCAATGCTCGTTGATTTATTTAATCATGTTGTTTCTTTTAAATTTTTTTTATGAATATGGTTAAAATTTCCATGCATTATGTGTTTAATTTCTTACTAAGATTAAGTATGTTAGACATAGATTTGAAACTAATCAAAAGAAAGGAAAACAAAACTAGCAGCGTTCGGTATTAACGATGCCTCTGGCTCACGTTTACGGGTAAAGCCGTCGCGCTTGAGCTACTGCATCTATAGCCTAACACAGCTGCAATAACGGCGTCTGTGGCATCGTCCCTATAAATCGCCGGGGAGAAATAAGGAACATGGGTTGTTTAAAATCCAAAGGAAGGGAAATCCCCTTTGGATCGATAATCTAAAAAGATAAAACAAAAATGAATCAAATCCGCTAGTGACAACCTAGAAGATTGTAACTTAGGAATTTTCAGTGGTGTAAATGTAATTCTAACTCAAAGATGAAATCATGTGGATAAATTATTAGGAAATCATTTAAACGGGTCAAGGGAGACGAACATCATTAGGGAGTAGGGTTAGGTGAATGTTAATAGGTAAACAATAAATGGTCATGATGATCGTTTATTATCCATGCTTCCCATCGTGGGTGGCAACCGCAGAGGAACTGTCTAGGGGAAATAAAAACCCTAGAAAGGGTTGTGTACCCGCTTTATAACAGTTCACATAAACATAGCCTAGAAAATAGAACTACATATTTTACGCCTTGATCCCGTTTGGAAGCAGGGTATGTAGGCAGTCTGGGAAGCGAAGGATGCCCCCAGTACTCAGGCGTTCGGGAATGGGGTTTAGGGTTGGAGAGATCACATAACTAGTTATAAGAAATAATCAACCAAAATACATGCAACTATACTCGGAAGAATCCCGTATGGATTGCTTGATTCCCCGAGGCCCTTAGGCCAAATTCCGAGGCGGGTTTCAAGTTTAGAGTTACAATTTTACATACCCCTGAGGACGATGACCTCGGTACACTTTTAGTAGAAAGTGTGGTCATCAGGGAGGCGACTCAGGATCCGGATGATTCCGATGAGTCCAAGACTCTGGCCAGAGCACATACCTATCAGATGATAGATGCCTGCCTCGTTTAGGTGGATGCCTATTCCGATTATATGAATAGATGTATTCCTATTCCATATGAATAGATGAAGTGAATTCCTGTTCTGTATGAACAAATAATATATCTGTCCCGTATGGATAGAAGTTCCCGAGTATACTTGTGAATGAATACAAAAAAAAATAAAAATATAGTGGTACTTCAGTTAAAATTAATTGGGTCTTTACAAATAATATATCTTTAATTTTGATAATCAATCAAAGTATACATAAACAATCAACTATCAATTACATGTAAGCAACAAAATAAAACTATTCACATGTTAACCCTCTTTTTAATGTTTTAATTTAGTTATTTTAATTCTTAATATAAATCTCATTAATATTTGTTTTATATCAATTAAATAACCTCTAAAATAAAATAAGAGACATAGTTTGTGTGTTGATTGGAGATAAAGATTGTGAAATTGAAATAGTTTCTTTATAATTATAATAAGCAATCGAGTATGTGAAGTCTTTGATACAAACATTATTATCTTGCCAACCTCCAAACAACACTTCCAAATTCAATTGAATGTTTAATACTCTTTTCTCTTAATCCAAATAAAAAATATAAGAATGAAAAGAGTATTAATAAACAATTGCTACACTACCCCCAATAACAAAATAGACATCAAATATTCAAATCACAAATTGTTCCAAATAATCATAACACTCTCATGCTCACTAATTTTTTGCTGCACAACTGTAATATAGATACCAGATAGTAGAACAACATGTTTATGTACTTATTTAGTTTGAAGATTAAATATATAGACAAACGTAGTGCGATTTGAGAGCAGCCATGAAATTTGTGGGTAGCAGCGAATCTGGGAATCGACAACACAATAGTAAGACAATTATATGTATGGTGTGTAAATGGCAGTGGATTAAGGAGTGGAGATCGAATGATGACAAGGATGTCAGATAAGGACACATGCATAATTGATTTTCTAAATTTTCATAGATCGAGGAAGAAGAAGACAAATTATATTGCTTGAAATGTTAAAGCTGAGCCCACATCGAATCCGATTGCACACAAGAAGTGAAAAGCAAGAAGAAATGGGTGATCAAAGAAAATGAAGCTCATCCCCAAAATGCAGAGACTGCTCAATCAACACGGCCATCACAACATTGAAAGAGCGATAATTCCCTTCCAACGCGTTCATGAAGATGACACACCTGATAACATTGAGGATGAATGGATAGATTCGAACATGAATGATTTCTGTTCTTTGGACATAGGAGGATTGAGCAATTGACGTATCAGGTCCTAAAAGCTGAGATAGTTTTGGAGAAAAAGCATGGTAGGATAACCAGTAAACAAAACGGGAGGAAGCAGTCTTCAATAAACAACTATGTTCTGAGGTCCAAGCTGGGAGGAAACCTCTCCCTTAGCTCATAATGTGGATCATCACTTGGACTCTTAGGGCCTCTATGTTCCTAAAAATGGCATGTGGTCAAATGTCATTTTGATCACATGCAAATCGATATCATTCTCTTTCAACAAACAAAACTAAATTCTATGGATGCTAGGTTATTCATGAGACATTGTAAAGGTTGGGAGAGTTTTTTTTGGCTTGCGAACAAACTCTCCATTGAATATTTGCATTCCTCTCAGCTCTAGATTGCCATCCACGTAAGAAATTACCTTTCCAACTTGGATTTTGTTCGGATTAATGTCTATGGCCCCACTAAAACCAATGAGAAAGCCCAACTATTGTATTATCTCTCGGGCTTTCTTCAAATCCTTCAAAATGAGAAAATATTCATTGGTGGTGACTTTAATGTGATTCTTTCATGCAGGGGGAAGAAAGGGGGTTTGCTATTCCTTCCAAATCCTGCATCCTATTCCAAAAAAATTTTATTCTGTTATGATTGACATACACTTCAAAAAATAGGTAAAAGGATTCACAAATATTGCTGTGTTTGGATAGATTTTTACATTAAAAAACTAATTCAATTTTAATATTTTATTAGAAAGCATAATACTACTTTTCTTTGGTTTTGATTTCTTTCCTATCATACTATTCCTAATCAAGAATCACCCAATGTTGTCTTTTTTTAAGTTTCAAAGAATGTGTCTAGATAGCGATGACCTACTAGAACTCATTCAAAAATGGTGGGATGAAGCAGATATCCAAAACGGATCCATAATGCTTTGCTTTATAAAAAAACTAGGTTTTCTAAAAATAAAACTGAATGAATGGAACCAAAAATTGTTCAAGAATATTTTTGAAGAAAAATAGAAGATTGAGGAGGATCTTGAAGCAATAAAAGTATGTTTTAAAAAAGACTATTTCATGTTAAATCTAGTTGGCAAAAGGAGACTCAAAAGTAAAGTTTTCCTATGATTTGATAAAGGTGAGAAGGTGTAGAAATATGGTAGCCATAGTTTTGAGTGAAGATGGCTCATTTGCCTCAACTTCAAAAGAAATCCAGTAGTTGTTTGTCTCACATTTCAAAAAAGTTGTTGGTGGCTAATGGTGCTCAAGGATATGTATTCTTTTCTCACCAACATTCCTAGAATAATAAGTAACGATAGTAATTACATGCTCTTGACCCCTATCACATTTGAGGAAGTAAATTGTGCTATCTTTTAGTTAGCTTGAATAAAACCCCTAGTTCATATGGATTTACAATGCTATTCTACAAAATGATTGTGACATTATGGATTAAGATTTTTGAGTTTTGTGAATGCCTCTTGCAATACAAAGATAATTCTAAAGGATCTCAATAACATAAATATTTCTCTCATCTTGAATAATCCATAATGCCACTTATTTGTTGATTATAAGTCTATATCTCTGTACAACACCATCTACAAAATCATCTCCAACGAAATGAAAAATCACTTAAAGTGTGTTTTATCTTCCATCATCTCCAATGAAAGTGGCTTCATGCCTGTGATGGATATTTCAAATGGTATTATCAAAGCACAAAAGGTGATCCATTCCATCATCACTTCAAATTATAAAATCATGATCAAATTAGACGTCACCAAAGATCAAGTTGGTTGGTTTTTTCTTATGTGTATTCTAGAGGCTTTTAGGTTTGAGAAATTATGACTAGATTAGATTTTTGATGCATTTTGATTGTCATATATTTTGTTCTTGTCAACAAGACTCCTTTTGTCTTCTTCAAGGATTATAGAGGCCCCTTAGATAAGGCAATCCTCTAAATCCATTCCTTTTCTTTATCATGATAGTGGGATAATAGAAAATTATATTTATGATTTTTATTTTTAGCAAAAATATGTGTCAACATAAAGAAAAAACTTTTAAAAAGATATGGTGAAATTGTTGTACTAACTAGGATTTATAAAATGATCTTGATTATAGTATTATGAATAAATATTCTAATCAAATTCCCATGTTCTTGTTAACATCTCAAAAACATTATGAATAATATTACACAATAATCATTTACAAACTATCCTCTAGAAGAGGAATTCTAAACTGGAATACATGTAGCCATGAATCATATGTGAGATTGAATGTAATTTTAATTATTCAATTAAAATATTAAAAAAAAAAATTATGAAATTTAATTAAGCTCTTTAGGCATGAAACATCAAGGTCAATACAATTCCTAGAAGAAAATCATCTACATGTCTAACATGGAAATCACCATAAGATTTCACAAGAAAATGAGTAAATTTACACATGACAACTCTTGATTATAGTTCAAGCCTCAATCTTTAACCAAAATCAATCATTAACAAAGCTTACAAGACCTATAAGCTAGATAACTCCTTAATATATGTCACTACTAATTCAAATTTTTAATAGTAAAAAAAACTCTCCCATCTCATTTGTAAATGATATCATATTTTCCAACCATGTCAATTTCATTCTATGCCAAATAGACTCATTTATAGAGTTGACATCATAATATTTTTTCCCTAATTTTAAAATAAAAAATAGAAATTGTAACAATTTTTTTTGTTCCCACATGATAATCTTATATTAGAAATAAAAAATAACAAGAAGTAAAACAAGATGAAGAAAAAATAAATAAATTTGGAAAAAATAAGAATCATATATGTTCTTAGATTCCTCCATAATTAAAATCTCTACAATAAATCTTCAGTATTATTAATATAAGCCTACTCTTGTAACAATAATGCAACCACAATATTGATAAAGGCTCCATATGTAGAAGTCCCATAGTCATAGGGATTGGAATGGGAAAACATATTGAAATTCAATTGAAAATAGAGTAAATGTGTATATGATTGGAAAATGAGAATTGATTTAGATGCATTTTCCACTTCCTTACATGATTTATATGTTAAATCATGTAACTAACATGCATAATTCTAATGCTTGTTCTTTAAAGTATCATTCTTTAAGTTGACATACATATATATGTAAATAAAAAAGTCATGTGGGATAATTTGGCCACCTACAACATAGGTTATTAGAGAAAGATGATTTCCTTAGAGACCATTGTAATTATTAGTAAACAATCATTTCCACCAATACTTACGCCCCCATAAGAAAGTTTATAATAAGAACTCCTTAAAGTTAGACAAATTTCTACATCTGAAAGGTGAAAAGCAGCTTGTAACTTGCATTCTATAGAGTGAAGTGCATGTAAAGAATGGAAAAAAAAATTGACAAGGAACTTTTTACTACTTACATTTATATATGTCATACCTTTTAAAGTAGGATTTGATAGATAAGCTTGTAAGCATGTATATCATACCTTTTATTCTTATTATGACATTGAAAATGTGAGATCAAATTATTTTTTGGTAAGCTCAAACTTTATTCATTGGAAGTCACAATTATCTATTTATTATAGATTATATGGATAAAATTTGTTTAATGATAGATGTTTAGTCTTCACTATTGATTTATGAAATTCTTACGACACTCCTTACTAAGAGAATATTTATTATTGTAAGAATATAAATTAATTGTAAAGAAGAGGTTCTAAAAAAACTAGCATTAATGGATGAGTATCCATGTGATTAATACTTGTCCATCAAGAATATAATTCCATTAAATTATTTTGATAATGGCACTATCAACTTGCTAAAAGTGCTAATAAATGGTGGAAACCCTCTACCACACTCTCTTCTTCACCCCTCACAACCATTCCTTCCTCCACTTCGACATTCCTTTGTTCACCCAACAAACCCTTTCATGTGGATTGTTTGTGTGGCGAGGCATCGTGAATGTTGGTGAAGACACCTATCAATGCCCATTTACCCTCCTCCACCACACCCTGAAATATTAGTACATGATCATTATCACTAATACACAATTGCATACCTAGAGAGGTAAAATTTATAACTTTACATGCCATCATTGCATTGCCATTAGAGGAATGGTTGAAGAGGTTAAATTTTATTTCTTGTTTTGGCTAAATTCCTCATTAGCAATGAAGTGGGCGATAGAAATATTGGGAAAGGCTAAAGACTTGAAAAGGGATCTTGCAGCAACAACTGCCTTTGTACATATTATCACATCATCTGGCCATTTCTATCTAAAAAAGGAAATCCAATAGTCATGATAAGATGAACAAAAATTAGAACTATATATTTATGGAAAAACTTACTTGAATCGTTTGAATGCAACACTCCACAATTGATTTCATCCTTGCTAGGAATTCTTGACACCACCCAATGATGTACAGTGTTGTAAACCTTATATCATCTCAACTTTTTTCACCCTTTCTAGTTTAAATTCTTTTAGTGAAGCTAATTTATAAAAACTTAGAAGTGTGTCCAAATCTGGACAACCAATTATCCTTAGGTATTGAAGATTTACTACAACACCAATACCACTTATGTTCCTTAGCAACTTACAGTTTCCCACCCAGATATCCTCCACTGTTGTTGGTAGCTTGTGTTGACCTCTATTAAATGGTCATTACCCCAAAGTTTGAGAATAATCATCAAAAATTTGAATATTTGACACTCTCTTGGTCTCCAGATGTCCCCAAAAATTGAAATCTTTGACACTCTTGTGCTCTCCAGATGTCCCCAAAAATTGAAATCTTTGACACTCTTGTGCTCTCTAGATGTATTTCCTTGAATTTTAAGGGGGGGGGAGAGAGAACACTCTTGTGCTCTCCAAATGTCCCCATAAATTGAAATCTTTGAAACTCTTGTGCTCTCCATATGTATTTCTCCAAATTTTAAGTTGTGCTCTCCTTATGTATTTCCTTGAATTTTAAAGGGGGAGAGAGAGAGAGAGAGAGATAGAGAGAGAGAGAGAGAATACTCCTATTCTCTCCCTATGTCCCCAAAAATTAAAATCTTTGACACTCTTGTGCTCTCCAGATATATTTCCTTGAATTTTAGGGGAGAGAGAGAGCCCAATTTTTAACCCAAATAATTCACTTATGTTTTAACCCACATGTGAATACTATATGTTTGCAAAATAAAGCAATTAAAATTTTCTTTTCAATTTTGATAATAAGGTGCACATTTGAAATGATACCATTTCAAAATTCTATTGCATTTACAAAAGAAACATTACAAAATCCCAAGTAATGCTTTCATATTCCATAATTCCATTTCAATAATAATATTTTTCCAATTATACTTTCCAAAAATATAGAGATACATGGATACATACATAGCTTCCAAGAGCTTATTGAAACAAAGATACAAATTCTCAAGATGTCCCTTCTTGGGCACACATCCTTGATGTCCCAACATTGGTGCATACATTCTAGATGTCCCCATTACTAGTGCATGCATTCTAGTTGTCCCCAATGTTGGTGCATACATCCTCAAATCTCGACCGCCAACTGTATGAGGGAGAGTATCACTCAAGCACATTTTCACCAACCATGGACTTACTATGCCCCCCCACATATCTACCTAATTGGTAAGATGGCCCTCCCTTCGACGAAGAGATTGGTTTTGTAACCTCATAATACTAGTAGCCTTCTTGAGCATGGTGTTGTGTCCTACATATCTATAGCTACCATACATTGGCTACAACTTACATGTATGTCGTTCCTTGACTAGTATGCAAACTTGGATCATAATGAGCCAATAGTGTAAATAGTGACTACTTACAACACTTTGGCCAAAGAATTCAACACCCAATACTTTGAGTGTAAGTCATATGTTCACCCACCCCTTAGATCAATTTGGTAAATGATCACACATACTCTTTCCATTCATAATATAATTTCAATCAAAAAGGTGATGACATACCAAACTGACTAACCAAGTTACTCCCTTTCCCATGGATTATCCTAACCCCAGGAACAACCTAATTAACCATACGACTAATCATAATGTCACAAAATTAAATGAATCCATTTCAAAAAGTATAGTCACAATCATTAAGTGTCTTCATTTCAAAGTATGATTTCATCAATAAATCGGTTCAATTCAAAAGTATGATCTCAATAATATAAATGAATTCAATCAAAATTATAATCAATAATCAAGTGGTCATAAGCAATCTTAAAACCTCTACATTCAATATGACTCAAATATTCACATGTTTACAATGTTCACTACATTTGTATATAATGTGGAGGACATTAGCCTAAGAGGAGTTTGTGCTTCTACACTTACAATCCCTCTTCTCAATATGACTTTGGGTTGCCCGAATGTGAGTCCTCTTCTAGAATTTTGTGAATAGGAATAGACTCTTAGTTAGAAAATAAGAAAATATATTTTTCAACCCTAATGTTGAATATTGTTATATCAATCAAGTATACACCCTAACCTTAGAGGGAAAATAATTTTCTCCTACCTTTAAGGTGATATGAGTAATTAAACAAGTATAGATTATAAACATGGTTTGCATAACATCACAACCTATCAATGATGGCATGTCTTTCACGCTATCATTCCCATTGTACATTACTAACCTCATTGTCCACAAAAGTTTACCAAACATCATAAGCTATAAAATTCAAGATATCACTTCAATGTAATATTATTTCCCATACTTCACAACCTATGAAGTATATTTATAATCTATGAAAATTTAGGTGTTTAAGATAATATGCTAAGATTATCTTATATAACCACAGAGTTCAATGATTGGAGTAGATATGTATATATATATATAGTCTCAACCAATAAGATCTCATAATATATCACCCAAATATCATGCAAGCTCCTTAAAATAAGAATGAACGAGAGATCAAACAAGCAAGTTCAACAAAACTGATAATTCATCTTTCCATAAGCACTTACATTCAAATACAATTGAACATACAAAACAAAATAGAGAAGTAAAATCAACATGCCTAGATTTTATAGCTCCCAATTAAGATATCACTTCCTAAGCTCAATCCAATATTCACACTTTCTTCTCCTTCTAAAATCAACCTATCTCCAATCCTAGCCTCTTACAAAGCTCTCAAAAAAATACAAATAATCTAAAATAAACTCTCTTTTCTCACTAAACACTCAACTCCTCTCACACACAGAAGACTACAACAAAAATATGAATGAATAAGACGAAATCAAAATGAATGATTGAACCAAAAGGTAGAGAAGCTTCCTCTATTTATACTAAAAAATGACAAACTCGATGCTATAAACAAGCTACTAAATCCACCATCTTTTCTCTCCTTTTTTCCACTGGACTTCAACAAAAAACTAACAATGCGTCGAATTATCCATTTAGAATGAAATGTGGTCTCTTTAAACTCATAATTTGTAACACATAAAAAATTCCTCTCATTTCCAGCTTCTTAAAATGGATAAATCACCCTTTTCAATTGACAACAATGACTCTTTTACTGAGTCAAAGCATACCAATGCATATCTACAAGTTTCTTAATTTTTATGCAAGTCAACTACTTGATAAGCCTCAACCAACTCTATTTTGAAAAAGTCTTATGCTCATTTTAAGCTTTATGTTGGTTCTTAATAATTCTATTTGCTTTGTTCCACCAATTATGGTGTTGAACTTTCCACATCATCATGTTGTGCATTTATCTTAACATTATCAACAACTTTAAATGAAATGTTTGCTTTTACCTTAGTTTAAATTTAGCGCTTTCCATTCTCCATTTAATATTTATTACTTTGCATATCATGCAATCTACTTTTATTACCAATTGTGTGCTATAAATATGCACTGCACATTTTACTACTTTGTTGGCTTTTATTTATGCCTTGTTCTTTAATAGGGGTTGCAACATATGTGCACCCATGTTTACTTTAAAACATTTCAAAATACCTTGAAATATATATTAACATATATATTATTAATATATATATATACTCGTTTATTTAATCATTATTTTCCAATCACATATATAGGTATGAATGATTATATATATATATACATATATTAATGTGCATGTATTTAATATATGCACACACACACACACACACACACACACACATATACTATATACAAATATCACTATCTTAATATCCATATTAACACATATATTTACATATAATTCATCAATCGATATATATATGTGTGTGTGTGTGTGTGTGTGTGTGTGTGTGTGTGTGTGTGTATGTATGTATGTATGTATGTATGTATATTCTTTATGTCTAATCAGTATCCTCATGCATATGATATATCTATGCATGGATACACATAAGTATTTCTATTTATGTATATTTATGCACGTATACACTTCACATACATATAAATGTATATATACATTCTAGGTATATAATCATCGATTAATATATATAAACATAAACACATGAAGAAAACATATACACAATATACATAGATACAATATAATCCAACCTAAGGAACAATCAAGAAACAATCAAAGACTAAAACTAAAACCATTATAAATCATCCCCAAACTATGACCAAAATTTTACTTACCTTTTCTCGACTCAACTTGACCAAACTAAAGTGTGAGTGTATGCTAGCTCAAATAGGCATATTAAAGGTTTCATCTTTAATTTCTTTTGTTTGTGTCTGTTTTTTGTCAAAACCAATGTTTGGTATTTCTTACTTTATTTTTAACCATTCATTGAAATTTCAAATAAATTTTCATTTTTATAATCTAGACTCCATTCTACACATATTCAAAAAAAATAAAAAAAAAATGATTAGTTTTCAAAAATTATAGGGTTAGCACGGCCAAATTTCTATTTTTCAAGATGAGTTTGCTTTGAAAATTAATAAAAAATCATATATTCATTAAAAATTATCAAAAAAATCAGGCATAAACTAAATGTTAGCTAATTTCTCACTAAAGTGATTTTTAAAATGGTAAAAAGAAATTAACCTTTTGAGAGAGCCACAATAGGTGTTATGTTATGTTTTTTTTGACAAAAACAACACCAATTTTTGTGGATCCCTTTTTTGAACTCCTTAATCTCTACCATTTTAAAACAAAAATAGTTGTTTAGAAAGTAGGCTCAAAGCACTACAAAAATTGTTTTTGTTGCATCTAAATTTTTTGAGTGTAACTATCCTCAATTTCTCATCTAAGGTCAGTATTTCCTAATTTCAGAAAAAAAAAGTGGCCACTTAAGACACCATTTTGGCCCCCCATCTTTTTGCACTTACCCAACTTAAAGAAAAGATTCAAATGTTGGAAGAGCACTTGAAGAATGCTCAAAAGACTTGGAAAAAGGAGAATGTGTGCATTAAAATGTACATACTAGAGCACAAATTGTCTAAAATATTAAGAAGGATAGAAGATACCCATGTGTCATATGTGAATTTGAGAGGTGCAATTACCAGAATAAGTGGGGGTTAAGAGTAGCTCAAATGTATATTTGAGAAATATAATCCTAGATTTACATCTTTGGAAGGTATGTATAAGGAATCTACAAACACATTTGATGCCCCACCTAGTATCTGTCTTACTTTTGATATTGTCAAGATGGCATGAAATCTATGAGGGTACATATGGAAAGTTTAATTGAAGTTGCACAAGCAAAATTGAACTATTTCTTAAATGTTGACAATAGGGTTGTACCCCACCTATTAGAAGATAATGGGGAGTTGAAGACCCTATAGAAATCAAAGGATAGTTTCAATATTTTAATCCCCACACTCCTAATTTGCAAAGATGACAAAGTTGATATAAATGAGATTAATTCATATTCAGATAGGTTGGTCAATGCAGATTATAGCATAATTTTTTTTGTAGAAAGGCCATTGTTTTACTTGATGCCAAGTATCATCAAAATTTGAAGAATGTGGAAATGCTCTTAGCTCATGGTTGGCCTTCTAAAGAAAGGCATGGAATGAAAATTATAATTGTTATGTGACCTATGAGTGGATCCATGTTTTTATTCCTATGCCTCTTTTTTGAGATTTTGGTTGATAGAAATCATTGGATGAGGTTCTTTGCTTGTTACTTCCCTTATGTTATAAAAGGGAATCTTGAGCCTCATTCAAAGGATTTTGACTTTTTGATCTTTCATCTATGTAAGCTCTTTTTGCACAGTTTAAGCTATTTGATAACATAGATAGGAAATGTTGTAATTTTTCTCTATAATAACAATAGATGACTCAAATACTCAAAGTATTTCTTTAATTTTGAATATCAACCTATCTTGCTCTCCAATATTGTATTTGCTATCTTTTGACTCAAAATAATCAAGGGTTATTTATAAGTTCTCATATCACATAATGTGTTATGGATGTTGAAATGTTAGCTTCTATTCAATGAATGGATTAATATTGCTTTCAGTTTTTCATCAAAGATTATGTTAATGCAATAGGGATTTATAAGTAGTGTGATAAGTGTTGTTCTTTTCTTGGTTTCTCATTGTAAGGCGGTGAGGTTATAAGAAGTCATGAGTTAGGTTTCTGTAGGAGTACTAGGGTGATCCCACAATAGTGGTTTACAATTTTTGGCCAAACTGGACACTAATATTTTTTTTTAACAAAATCTCCTCATTCGGGCACCTATAGCGATTAAACTGTGAGGAATTTGAAGATGATGCAAACTAGAGTCTTGTCACATTTTGTTTGTAAATTCTAAAAATATATTTTTTAATTTTTTTGGAATCAGATTGCACTTCTTTTTCCATCTCCCATGAAAATTGATTTTTTTCAAAAAATAACATTTTTAAAAAGTGATGCACACCGTATAATGCATAACTTTTTTTCCTTGAAAGATAAAATTTCAATTCTTTCAAATTTAGATTTCTAACTCCGATATCTAGTGCTTCAACTTGGTTAGATAGTTTTTTATTGAATATTTTTTCTTTAATCAAGTTTCAAATTCAAACCAATTATAATTCAAACAGAGCATGACCGTATAACACGTAACTTGTTTTGTATGTATCAAAAAAAAATAAAAAAATTATTGGATCAAGGACT
>VDFB02270651.1:516900439-516910791 GCA_007258455.2 Sequoia sempervirens | reverse complement strand
TTTGTCATATTAAGGGGGTTCAGTTGAACCCATGTTCGACTGAACCTGTTTGAATGTGTTTTTTTATTTGGGCTTTCATTGGTTCGGTCGAACCATGGGTTCGGCTGAACCCATTCAATATGGTGAAAGGAAAAAATGCAAAATTTCCTTCCTCTTAGAAAGTGTAAACCACTATTCTAAAGCCACCCGGTATATTTCATTTTCTAACTTTGTTGTGGATAAGGTACTAATCAAAATAATTCATAAAGTTTGAAGATTGATGCAAAATCACATATCAAATCAAAAATCAAAATTTTACTTTATTGCAAATTTTATGTTAATTTATTCATTCACAATTTCATGGAATACAATATAAAATATCATCAACTACTATTTGGAATATGATTCATGAAATGCAGTATAAACACCTAAAAATTGCTAAATCACTTCCATTTAACAAATCACATTCTGGTCCTCACTCTGATGATGGGAATGAGAATCATCTTGACTATGAATCTATTCTCCATTTTCTTCGCCCTATGTATGCCTACTTAACTGCATCTCAAATTTAACATTCATTGTGTCATTGTCATTTGTGCCACTACCAGTAACATTTGAAGTGTTGCATAACCCTCTTCTTTCACATATTGACTTCCAGATTGTGAGTTCCCTTTCAAAAGGAAAACTTCGAACATTGTACCTAGTTGTAAACATCCTCAAGAAATTTTCCAAATTCTTGTCTCTAGTTTGTTTTTTATCTTTGATTTCAAAAATCCCAATGCATTGAAAGCTCTCATCCTCCACCAACCCCAATATCATTGTTTGACATAAATCAACAAGTTGAAATATATTCATGTACCAAATCATGCAATTTTCACTCTAACCAAAGGTTTCCCAAACCCTTGTTATTGATCCCACTTCCATGGAATTTTCCATGGACTCAACCTAGTCAATCATACTTATTGTAAACTGCATAGCTTGTTATCTAAACTTAATTTCATTATAATTACTCATATTTTATGTCCATTGTATTCTGAACCTTTTGAAAAGTGTTCGACCAAGGTAATTACTCTTTTATGAAAACAGTTTGGGTTCCCTTGGTTTCCTAGCATCCAAAATTGAGGATAGACAATAGACATGGCTTCAATTAATTCATCTCGAGGGATTTTTTCATAAATCTCAGATGAAAGACATTTTACAATATCCTTTAAATTACTGTGCTAACAAATTTAACAATGTTGTTAAAAGGTTTCTTTGTAACAGGTACTTCTTTGGTAGAGTGCCTCACCATTGTACGATAGTGCATTGGTATCTCAAATCCATGTACAAAGACACATAACTACCTGCTTGCATTAAACTATAAATAATTTTTAGGATTATTCAAATCTATAATTAACTACTAGCTTACAAAAATTGGACTTTCAAATGAAAAATCTATTAGAAATTTAGATATAGATTATCAATGGTCATGCATTCCATTCTACGTAGTTTATTATATTCATAGATATACATACTTCTATCTTGGGATTTCTTCACAAGATTGTTCATTTCATCCTGCATGGGGAGAAGACTAGCTAAATTCAATAGTGTCTCTATATCACTTAACCTATGTAAGAGTTTAGGAGCTTTGTCTACTATGATGATGTTCATACATTACTCCAATCAAGGATCAATATTTTGAAAAAACTAGGTGCACTAGTCCATGCAAGGAGATCCATCTAGTATCAACATCCTTAAGAAGCTTATTTCCTCTTGTTATTCCCTCAACAAAATTTTGAAATTCTACAAAACATTTGGGACTTTGGAAAAAGTATGTGTAGAGCTCATAGACTAGATTTTCAACATTTGATATTGTAGGAAACTTGCTTACAATTTTAAATGGTAAATTCATTCTATGAGCCATGTAATGAATTCCAATTGTGTATGGTGAATAAGTATTTTGTAACTTTATGCAAAGACCACTCCTATGGCCTTGCATTATTGTAGCTCCATCAACTCCTACACACCAAATTTTTGGCAATTGTCAAGTCATCCATACCTCCAATTTCATTCAAAGATTTCATAACTAGTTTAAATAGATTTTACAATGTTGAATTCTCCTTCATTTTATAAACATAGAGAAGATTAGATTGGTGAACATATTGGTGTATAGTATACACATGCATGCATACCCAAGAAGTATTATTTATTGCATTAACTTCATCTAAAGATAATGCAATGAAGCATGACTCTTTTATTTTCTCCTATAAATATTTATTTTCCACCTCAACAAGACAACTTTTCCATTCCCATCCAACGTTTATTGACCAATGTATGCTAGGAAAGTTAGGAACACCCAAAAAAGATAATAAATTAAAATATTCTAGGTAGTCTATCATAGGACACCCTCTACACAAAATATGAAAAACAACACTCATCTAAACAGTGTTTTCCAGTTGTGCTCCTCCCATTACCTTTCCAAATTGAGCTTCAATTGAACCTCCACATGCAGAAAGCTTTTCCATTCTTTGCATATTCTTATCATATTCCAAGGCATACTTAACATGAAGACATTATTCCTTCAATTACCATCTTACTACTAATTTTTCCTTTCCATCTATGATTTATTTTTCATAAACTTTACTGATGTAGTGTAGAAAAATGTGTCCTTTTACATTTTCATACTTAATTTTGGAATAATTAATGTTAACTTGAGCGTAATGTTTCCTTGATCTAGTGTTGTAATGTGTTTTACACATTCACATTAGGTTTAGGGACTTTCTAAACTAAATGGACCTAATTGTGCCTTATTTAGGGTCTTGTAAAGTGTATTCCAACACTTTTACACTAATCTAGGGCTTTAGTAATTAATTGGGATTATTTATGCCTTATTTTACACCACAAACCTTATTAAATGCATTTTTTTGAGGATAATCCCAACACATATCAATGACCAATCATAATTTAGTGTTTTGGTTCATTTGTTCTATATTTGGTGATCTGGGACTCATACGTCACTTTGGGCGTATGAGTCTCACCTAGGTCTTGGGACCTGATTTCAAGTTTCACATCAAACAAGACCTTTCTTGGAGTTTTTTTCCCCAGTTTTGAGCCACTGGGACTCATATGCCACCTTGGGTGTATGAGTTCCACTCTAATCAGGACCTATTTTGAATTCAATTCTTGGCAAGATTTTATCTTCCGAGATCTACTGTCAGCTTGTAGTGAAGTAATTTTAGGAAATTTGGGATAAATAAGTATAAATACAAGGTTATTTCATCATTTCAACACCTAATAAATCCTAGAATTTCATAAGAAATCAAGAGCACTTTCACAAGAGTTCACAAGAGTATACAAGGACATTCAAGAGAAAATTTCTTCATTGAATTTGTTGCAACATTTCAAGATCCATCATCATGTCAAAGGAATAATGCATCGAGCATGTTGTTGAGCTAGTGTTGTGATGTAGTATTCAAGATCCAAGTTAAGCATTGTTTCACATCTAATTCAAGATCAAGGTCTACATTCTTCATGGCTACTTCATGTTAGATTGTGGATTTATGTTCCGAGGCATCATTCAATGTATCATTGTTCATGTTTCATGTTTCATTGTTTCATCATAAGGTATAATTACCTAAACGGGGTTTGACCAAGGAAAACCCCTATTCCATAACAAAAAAACTCTCTCTCTCTCTCTCTCTTTGTCTCTTTATGTGATTGCAAGTTTATAGGTTGAAGAAAAAGTGGATTTGAAGCCTTCAAAAGTAACAAGATTGCAAAGTTGCAAAAGTTGTCAAAGTTGTCAAGGCTCACAGAAACTTATATCTAGAGAAAGATATCCAAACTATTTGCATGAAATTAGTGGGAAAGTACTTATTTGATCCATCTTTAAAGGTCCGCAAAGTTTTGCTTCAAAATTCTACTCTTGGGACACTTCATGACAAAACGAGACACTTTGCAATAGTTTGGGCATATGAGTCCCATTATTTCTTTTTTTCCAGTCTTTAGCAAATCTAAAATAGTCACCAGGAGGTTCCAAACCCTACCCAAAAACCCTATATTGGGACTAAATCACCCAGTCTGGCGTATGAGTACCAAAGAGCATCAAAAGTCAGCATTTTAGGGTTTTAGAGCTTGTTTTGACCACCTCTTTCTTCCAGGTACTCCTCTATTCATTCTCAATTTGTTATCCTAATTTTTAGTTTCATTTCCTAGGTCATTTAATTAGGTTTTGCATGGTAACTTTCATTTCATTTACATTTCTTATCTTTCCAAGCCCTTGCTTGGTGGTGAATCCTCTCATTATCTTTAATCACACCCTAGGACACCCTTATTGCATATATCTTTCCCTCATTCCATCCGAAATGGGCACAAACTAAATGGGTAATAGCATGGTTATCTAAATTTTACCATTCCAAATATTTCGTATGAATAATTTTACCAAATTAGAATAGAAATTCTAGTAATGTTAGTAAAATATGTTAATAATTTTTTTAGTTTTTGAATGAAAGAAACTAATTTACAATCTTATACATTTTTTAATAAATGAACCACTAAAAAATAATATTATCAACTTCATCAACAACCAAAAATTAATGTCGTATCCAAATGAAAATCAACTAGATAAATAATAATAATTTAATATATTTCTAAGCAAAAAAAATCTACCTATTAAACAATTAGAATAAAAAATATAAAAAATAAATAATTTATAATAATTAAGAACTAAATATATAATAGTTTTCTCAATAAAATTTAAAAATCTTTTATCATTACAAATATAAATTAACTTTTAAATTAGAAATATGTATTTTTAAAATTATATACATTTTATATAGTGACAAATAATTTTTATCATTAAAAATAATACAAATTATTATTTTTTTTCTATAATTTATTCAATAAAATTGAAGTGCTTTTAAATTTCCATTTAAAAAATAAACAAAAACATTTTACATCGAAAATAAAGAAAATAATAAATTAACAATTTCCATTAAATTATTCAATTTAGCAAGAACAAATGTAGGCAATTCCATTAAATTATTTTTATAACCACATTATCAACTTGTTAGAAGCGCGAATAAGTGGTGGAAAGCCTCCACCATGCTCTCTTCTCCGCCCCTCACAACCATTCCTTTCTCCAGCTTGCAATTCCTTTCTTCACCCATTCCATACATATGCATGCGAATTGTTCGTGCAGTGAGCCATCGTGAATATTGGTTGAAGACACCTATACATGCCCATTTACCCTCCACTTGCCCATCAAATATTGTACCATCCTCATTAGTAATATGGAATAGCGTACCTGGAGACACACTATTTATAACCAAACATGGCATCATGGCATTGCCATCGGAGGAACGACTGGAGAGGTTAAACTTGATTGGCTTGGTCTGGAATTTTTTGTTAGAAACGGAATGGAGGACAGAGAGATTGGGAAAGGCTGAAGAGTTTAAAAGTGCCCCCGCATCAGCGACTGCTTTCGTACATATTATTATTTCTTCTGGCCATTTCTGTCCAAAAAAGGAAAGCCAACATTCATGATGATAATGAGATGAACACAAAATCATTATTATATTTAACTGGAAACAATTATTACCTGAATCGTTTGAATGCAACGCTCCAGAGCTGATCTCTTCTTTGCTAGGAATTTCACACTTCTCAATCTTTGCACGTGCTCCCAACTTTCTATGCCCGGCACCTCCCAACATTTACCTTCTATCCAAAGCTCCCCCAATGATGTGCAGTGTTGTAAACCTTCTATCGTCTCAACTTTGTTGTCCCCTACTAGTCTAAATGTTTCCAGCGAAATTAATTTATCAAAACTTGGAAGCGTGTCCAACTCTGGACAGTTCTCTAGCCTCAGGGATTGAAGGTTTACTGCGCCACCAATACCACTTATGTTCCTTAGCAATGAACACTGGGACACGTTTAAATGCTCCACTGCTGTTGGTAGAGTGTCGACCTCCGTTAAATTGTTATTAAACCAAAGATCGAGAATTTTAAGGCCAGGACAGCAGTCGTCAGAAATTGAAATCTTTGACACTCTTGATCCTTCTAGAAATATTTCCTTGAGATTGCTCCACAAAGAAGTAAATCTTGGTAATGATTGCACTTCTAAACATAATAGCAATCGCTCTAAACGAGTAAGCCTCTCCATAGAGTCCGGTAAAGATTGCATTTGGAAACACTGTGAACGTATCTCCATCACTCTCAACTTGCTGAGTTGACCGATGTTAATTGGGAGCTCCCTTAACTTTGTACCTTTTAAATAGAGCTCACTCAAGGAAGCCTGATTTGTGATGTGACGAGGCAACTCCTCCAATTCCCAGCAGTGACTAAGATTCAAATACTCTAGCTTTGACATGTTTTCCAGGATGTCTGACTGTAAGGTGAGCTCCCAACACCCGTGTAAATTAAGATGTTGCAGGAGCGTGAGATGCTTACAAGAATCTGGCAAAATCCTCAATACACGACAACCCCTCAAATCTAGATGTCGCAGTTCTGTCAAATGGCCAAAACAGCTAGACAGTGATGATAGCCTTGCACAATAGCTTAACTCTAGGTGCTCCAGTGATTGAAGACGACAAAATTCCTTTGGCAGTCTCTTCACATTGCAGTAAGAAAGGGATATCTTTTTCAGATTCTTGAGATATCCTATGGACTCTGGAATTCTTTCTAATTTGTAGCAGTAAGAAATAATCAACAATCTTAACTGCACTGAAGCCTACAGCCAATTTTGAATTTAATTAAGGGAAAGATAAAGATTGCAAAGACTATTTAATTCAAATTATAAATATTGGAGAGAACCATAGATACATACTAATTATAAATTATAAATATTGGAAAGAATATTTAATTCAAATTATATTGCAAGGAATATAAATTATAAATTATAAATATTGGAGAAAACCGTAGATTGCAAAGAATATTTAATTCAAATTATAAGTTATAAATATTGGAAAGATACGTACATCTACTCCATCCTTCCACAAGCCTACCATCTTACGGCAGCCATAAAGTTCTAAAACTCTTAAATTTTTCAATGGCGCCCATGATGGAATATTTCTATGAGCAATTCCGGTGCAGCTAAGCCATGCCAACTCTCTTGATAATTTGGCAATGTGTAAATAGTTCCCATAGTTTTTTCCTACCACAAACACTTTCAATTCATAAGGGAAAGGTCTTCTAGCTATTTGGAAGCTGCAAAGCCACATGCTTGTATTCCACAGGGAACCGGGAAACTTTTGAACGTCATTAGTTGTTGCGTCCAATTTCATTCCTCTTATCTGGATAGAGAAAAGCAAAAGAAACGAACTTAAAATGAAACAAGGTAAACATACAAACCGACAAACAGAGATTTTTTAATTTTTTTTAACAAAAATTCAATGCCATGATTTCTAATTTTCTAGCAGAATAGAAAACAAATTATTAGCCTCACCTCTTCTTGTCTGTCAATGTCTGCAAACTGGTCTGGAGACCATAGACGATAGGGTGAAAGAGTCCTTGCTATTTCCCTTCCTAAATCTCTTAGGTGGTCATGCATTCTTATCTTATTCTCATTGTCAAGGTCAACAAGACATTTATTTACAAGACTCTTCCAACCCCACTGACCACTCCAACCTGATCCTTCCCATACTGCAATGGCAGTCATCTTGTCTTCGCCAATAAAGAAACATGCTACATCTATGAACATCTGTTTCTCCTGTCTGTCTAATGCATCATAGCTTACTTTCAACCTATTTATAATATCATTGGGCAATATTGTAGAGATTTTATGCAATACCTCCTCCCATAAATCATTATTAAAACAATCATAAAGTTGAGCTCCAAATACCTTCAGAGACAAAGGTAACCCACTACTAACACTTACAAATTTCTCAACAAGATCCTCATAACCGGACAACGGGGAAGGTTGTAAGAATGCATGCCAACAAAAAAGTTGTCTGGCATGAAATCTATTCATTAATTTCATTTCATAAATACAGGAGATGTCACAAACCCTGAGGACTTCCCTGTCCCGCGTTGTAACAATGACCAAACTTCCAGATGCAAGGTTAGCCTTTGCCGGCAGTAAAGCTTCTATTTGCTCCGGATGATCCACACCATCTAAAACAATGAATACAGGAACTGATCTCAAATAATTTGAGAGAATATTCTTGCCTTGCTCTATATTGTTAAATGGTTGATCATTGAATTTGAACTTTAAATCTTGCAGGAGTTGTCTCTGCATTTTATGCAACTTTTTTTTGCTTGCAGCATCTCTAATATCAAAAAGAAAACTGGAATTCTTCATAAATGAATATTTTTTATTATATATTTCTTTTGTCAAAGTGGTTTTTCCAGATCCACCCATACCCCAAATTCATACAACTTGAACATGAGAATGAATCCTTGCAAATTCACTTATTGTCATTTCAAAATCTGCTACAAGTTCTTCAAGGCCCACAGGATATTTTGCTACCTCTAATGGTACTATATTTGTTAATTTCAATACACGATTCACAATACTCTTCAGCACCCTTCGCTCCTCTCTAAACAATGGTGAAACATGATTTTGGAAAGAGAAAAACGAAGAAGCATTACTAAATATGATGAGATTTAATTGAAGACAAGTTATATAAAATAGAGAAATTTTTCATTTAAGGGAAGGTATGATAACAGATGTACAGAAGAGAGGTTATGTGCTGCTTACTCATTATTATTGACGATTTCGCCCTCATAAAATGAGACATTGTGGAGTGCCGTCTTCCACTCCTCAAGCTTGTCTATATATCTACCCTTCTCTTGATACTCCGTAAACGAAGTTTTGTAGATTCCTTTCAAATGGCGGAGATCGGCAGGTTGAACTTGGTAGAAAATAGGAATAATGGGTGTGCCAGTCTTGAGAATAAAGGATAGCTCGGCAAGACACCAAGGCGATTGTGCATATGTGGAAGAGAGAATTGCTACATGAAGGGAAGCACGAGACATTGCTTGTTGTAGTTCTGTAGGGAAGAAATCCCCCAAGTAAAGATCCTCGGAATCAAGAAAGACGTTGAGACCCATAGCATGGAGGGCATTGTAGATATCACTTGCCAGCTTGTGTTTTACATCGGGTCCGCGATGATTAATAAAAACATTGCAGGGCAGCTTCTGTAATGGTAATGAAGATGTAGCAGAAGTAGATGCAGATACAGGTGGACATGGGGGAGCAAGCCCATCAAAAGCGTTTACAATCTCAATCTCTGATTGACGAGAAGTAGAAGCCATGGAATCCGATTTAACTGAACACTGACAGAGGAACGCAATGTAAGCAGGGGCGATGCTGAGGAAGTCAGAGAACTCAACCTGGTAAAGCAGAGAGAAACAGGGGAGTTATATAAAGATAAAAATGTAAGCGAAATCTCCTTGAAGAAACGAGGAAGAATGGTAGATGAGTAGGTGTGACTTGTGTGGAAGAAACGAGGAAGAATGGCAGATGAGTAGGTGTGACTTGTGTGGAAGAAACAAGGAAGACGTAGATGAGTAGTGTGGTTTGTGTGGACGAAAAGAGCTGGATTGTTTGTCGTTATGTGCCGACCGTAAAGTTGAGATAAGGTTTGGATAAGGATCACCGCAGACATCATAATAGTTTTAATTCACTATTTCGAAATTTTCTCCTATTTTGAATTTTTCTTTCAATTTTGATATTTATAAAGGGAAAAGAGTTTTTAACCGTGGGATTTGGATTATGTATCTGAATGCAATGTTAAAACTAGCAATTGCACCTTCGTGTGCAATGGGTATGCCAAAGAAGTGTGGAAAGTCAATTAAGATAAATTCTAATCTTTTTTTTACTATAAAAAATTATAATAATTATTAAATATAAATTTGAATCATTATATATAATTAATAGTTTTATTTTAAAATATAATATATAATAAGTATAAATATAATTAATTTTTTTATAGTTTATTTTTTATTAATAAAATATACTGCACATTTCATATAATAAATTTATAAATCAAATTTTATATATATATTAAATTTTACCGTAAATAAACTATAAATCAAATATTATATTAAATAAAATATAAAATAAATCTTGATAATTTTCATTTTAATAGACATATTCTAAAACCCTCGTCAAAGCCTTATTTTCAGGCTGCAGCTCGCCAAATTGGAGAAATGAAAGCTCACTACCAGCGAGGAAGAGTTTGGAGGAGCGGCGGACGTTAAATAAAAAATTTCCTACCAAAAAGAATAAACAGCTGTCAATCAGAAATTTCGTACAAGAACTGCAGAGACATCATGTTACGATTGCTTTAGTTTTTAAGCAGGTAAAAAATAAAACAGTTTTAAGGAAGGTACCAACTAATAATAACATCGACAATTTTGGGCAGTGGGCCCCTCTATTTTCTGTGGCGTGCGTG
>VDFB02270651.1:516877158-516900339 GCA_007258455.2 Sequoia sempervirens | reverse complement strand
TTCTAATAAAATTGGTCCATAAACTTTAAATATCAGAGTTTTTACTATTTGAATAACTTTTGATCAACATAACATTTTGACAAACGGATTGCACGAGAGCAAACTTCAGACAATTCTTTTGAATTTGAAAAAAAAAAATCAAAAAATGATAAGTTTAGGTCATCTTATGCATGTAAATGACAATTTTTCAAAACAACAATATGGCCAATAAATTCAAATATATATATATATATATTCAAAAAAAAATTACAAAAAAATCCAAAACGTACTTCAATGAGTTATGATTCTTTTTCCCAAAGGATTTAGAAAAATATGATTATTTAAGGTAAAATATGGATGTACAAGTACCGCGTGCATGGTATGGTACAAAAATGACTTTTAAAAGCCAGTGGTTTTGAAATGCCTATTGAAACTCAATTTGTACAATCTGGGTATTGAAATAAATTATATATTTGGAAACTAGACTCCGAGCACTACATTTTATGATTAGTGACTTTTTTAAAGATTTCATCTCTAAGTGCTTGAAATTTTAAGGTCAAATGTATCAAATACTGAAAATCAGGGAAAACACTTCCACTTTTTGGCCAAAAAGTGGACTCAACTTCTTGCACACACCCCACTCTTTGCATGAAAGTAATAATATTCTCATCATCACCCATTCTCAACACTTCATATTTCCCTTTCAAAATTTGTAGTTTAGCAATCTTCACATTAGCATCACCTTCATACAAAGTTTCCAACTTTTTCGGAATCCCATAAGAAGTCTTCAAATCCATCACATTTTTCATCTCGGAATCAGTCAAACCACTCAACAATGCTTCCTTAGACTTGATATTATACTCAACATCTCTAATCTTAATAGTAGCAGTAGGACCATTCTGTGGAATAACATACCTATTAAGTTTGTAATGCTCCAGTAGGGTTCACCAATGCACCTTAGATGACACTCCATTTGAGTCTTCCACAAAGAATAATCTGTTCCATCAAATCTTAGACTATCCTTCTTATATGTCAGCATCCTAGATCACCTTAAGCTATGAAAATTCTTCCAAGGAACCTGCTTTGATACCAATTGTTGGCAACACAAGGGTAGACAATTGAGAGGGGGGTGAATCAGTTGTCCCAAAAATTCAAACTTATTAAACTTATTAAGTTCCCTTATTCTTAGATCTGATTAATAACAATGAAATCACAAATCATCAACACATCAGAAACACACATAACACCAAGATTTTTTATGCGAAAACCCTATTAGGGGAAAAACAACAGTGGAGGTCAATCCATAAGATTATACCCTGTTTAAAGTATAAAGAATGAAATTGGGAATGCACATGCATTCAGGCACACTTCCTAGAGCTCACTACTCAATTACAACAAGGCTTACTACCAAAGGAAGACAAAATGTCTTACAGAAACATTTGGATTACATCCACAGGGATTTGAACTAAAAAAATAGCATCTACGAATGCCTAATTATAGTTCTGGTTAAGCACATGAACACTTCTTCACTCTTCTTCACACTCTGCTCTATCTTTGAAAGGTTTAGAACATTATTCATGCACACACACACTTCAAATGGAATAAATAATCACTTATATATATCTGCAACAAGAAATTAAATTGTTACATGTCAGCTTCAACAAAATAACAAAATGAATATAAACTATCAGTCCAAATTAATAACAATTATCAATGTGAATCAACCAAGGTCGACCACAACATAGTGAAGACCCAAAATAGCATCCTTGAACATGAAACACCTTCAAAAATTATTCCTTGAAGATCCACAACACGCTACAAACACCCTATCGGCCATGAACATGAAAAGCATGAACATACAAGAGAAAATCACCAATCACGAGCACATCGATCAATGCGGACATGCAACATAGATAGAGCATGATCTAGAAACATCCAAAAAAATCATGAATCACCAGAGAAGCATCCACAACAACTAAACTTATTGGAATTGCATTATCTTCATTTTGGAACACCAATTGAAGTAACAAAAAATTGTCAAAATACAAATCTTCATAACTCGATCAAATCTTCATGCAAATCTCTGAAACTCAAAGTGGATAAACTATATATACTTGACAAGAAACCCTTTAGTCCACAACCTCTAATCATCAATGTACTGAACTCGCCAACAAACTAAACTTCACTTCACCACTAACAACTTGCAACTTATTCAATTACAATTTTCACAATATCCTCGACATATACAACTTCTAATGAATTAATGCTAATAGTGTTGACATCAATGACAACCACATATCAACAACATAACCACAACATCCAGCTGTTAGTTTGTATCTCTCTTATAGTCTCGCTTTATAGTTTTTTACATCTTTACATTTTACGGGCTAATGTCTATTGTTTGTGATTAAATAATTAAAATCCAAAAAATGAATTATTTTAACAAAATTGTGATAATGTATACATCTATCTATTATCTATATATACACATATGTGTGCATGTATATTATGAACAATATACATAGATATATATATAAAACGCATATAGATGTATATATCTATTATCTATAAATGTACTATGATGTGAACCTCACAGAAGATGGGCTATTTAGATAAATTATCATGATTTATTAGCATTTAATTATTTATAATTATCATTTTTGTGATTCATCATTTTTAGTTAATTTCTACTATATTTTTAATGAGTAAATTTAATGATTACTTGTTCCAAATTATTAAAGTTCCTAAACTTGTGTGAAGCCACACTATCTCTATGTGGCCATATTTGTTCTCAAGAAGATCATATTTGAGCTTCACATCACTAATTTGGAAAGCTTTTTTTCTACATGGGAAGTTTCTACCAAGGAAAAATGATCAAAATGTGTTTCAATTTATCTCCCACGGCTTCATGCCATTTCCACTACCTTTCTTTCCACTATTTGAAGAGTTACCACCATTAGTCTTGGGTCCACAAGCTCTTCAGGACAAAGAAAGTGTAGCCGACATCTACATTAACAAAACTTGGTTCTGATTATTGATTTATGTTATGGACAAAGTGATAATGAGCATCTGATTTCCATGTTAATACTACAATAAGTTATGTGTCTTTTCCCGCTCCTTGCCTTCACATTCAAATTTACAATCTAAAATTGACAATATTTTATTTTGTCATTGATGTGCCCAACTATCCCTCATTTGATTTGTGTACTACACCCAGCTTGCTCATGTTTATTTTTATGTACATATGTTTATTATATATTAATATATGACTTTAAACCATGGTCGACCTTCATGACTTTCTTAGGAACCAATAAACAAGTTAGCTAGCATAGTCTTTGCTATCTTTTAAACTTGTTAATCAATAATAAAAATATTTGACTTGTTATTCATATATGTAAATAAAATTGTCTTTTTTATCTTTTCTTATCTTTATATATATGTACACATTATATATTTAAACTTGTATCTTTATCAATAACAATGCCTTCAACCATATTTGTATTTAGAAACTAATTGGTTGCTTATTTTTTTTGACATAAATGTCATTTGACATTAATGACAAACTTGTCCATTCACTTTGACATCAATGGCAATATTTCCAACAAGTTCCAATTAATGTGATAGATACATTTCATAATTTGAACATCATCTATGTTTTCAAATATCATATCCTTCATTTGATGTAATAGTTGATGCCCAATAGTTGTTGTATATGCGATATATTGACAATGTATTTTTAAAAAAATATTTTTTGATGAGCACTAATAGAAATGTGAAACATAGTGATGTAGGATTTGATGGTATTCATGCCCTTGGTGAAGCCTACTTAAGATATTAAAAAAACTTATGTCAAGTTAGTGACACAATTGCATTGGATAAAAATATTGCATTAGAGCTAAGTGAGAAATGTTTTTAGTGTATTTTATGAATTTGATGGATATATCATGAATCTAAGTGGGAGTAATGACATAGTGGTTGTTAATTCCTTGTAATTATTGTGTAGCATATAATCTCAATGTTAGTTAATAGTACATTAGGTAAGTTTACCATTTATTTTTTGAGAAACATCTCATTAGAAGATAAAGTTATTTTTCATGAATCAAAAGTGCTAATGATATCCATGTTCATTTCCATCCCATTCACATGCCTTTCATCTTTGTTGTATTTACCTCACTAATGCCACTTTATGCAAAAAAAAAAATGCCTACTATTTGAAAGTGGATCAATATTCTTGTACATAGTAGACAAGACATTGGATTGTTTTTGAATTGATTTGAATTAAACACTCAAATTAGGATTTTAGAGAGAACTAAAATATAAGATATTTTTTCTTTCTTCATAATAAATGCACATTTAGAGAGTAGATTAATAAAAAATTATATATATTACATCTCATTTTATCAATGTAGTTCATGCTCAAGATCATAGTTATCTAATAGACAATATGTGTACTTATATTTTTGTCTTTCTTTTGTGATTTTAAAGATTAAATTTTGTACAATATTCTTCTCTAAACATTGGATTAGGAAGCATTTTTGCATACCATGATTTATTTCACCATGTTCATTTCCCTACCATTCATGTGACTTACACCTTTGTTGTCTTTATCTCATTTGTTAATGTCACTTTATGCAAAAAGTTATCTATTATTGCAATTGGATCAATATTATTGTACATGATTGATAAGGCATTATATTCTTTATTTGATTTGAATTATATGTTAGTGAACATAAATCTATAGGGTATGCTTTTTTTCTTCATAATAAATGTACATTTTGTGAGTGGATTAATAAATTAGTTTTTATGTATCTTAAATCCCTTTAAATTAGTGTAGTTTGTGTTTGGAGACCACGGTTATAAAGCGGGCATTATATGTTTCTATTGGTTTATGGCAAATGAATATTAAAATCTATTCTCAAATTGCATGAATATGAAACTAATTTTCTTGATGGGAGTCTAGATTTCAAATAAAAAATAAATTGGTTGAATAAATCACTTGAAGTTTAACTAAAATATTATATATACCATAACTTTGAAATATTCTAAAATCATATAGTAAATTTAAAATATTACAAAAAAAATAAAATTAATAGTTATTATCAATTTGAATGAAGATTTAAGATATAGATATAGACCATTTTTTGTCCCTCCCTACATTACTTTTTAATCCAAATACCAAAAAAAATATATATATTTTTCTTTAATATTTCTACAATATTATGATAACTCCCTTATGTAAATCAACTAGATATTTGCATAACTTAAATAAGACACAGCAACACCATCGATAAATCTAATCAACATAATATCGTCTACCATTTGACAGACTTTATTTGGAAAATCTATACCAACAAATTGATTATATGACAACAATAGTTGCAAGTATGTCAAAAGCCTTTTGTTTGTATGTCAAATTTTCTACTACTTGGTGTAAAGTATTTTGTTTTTGCCAACAACTTGCACAACAAAGTAATGAGTGTTTACAATGAAAGAAGATGAGGGGGAATTGGGAGGGACGTGCAACTATACTTAATGAACATTGGACTTTAAGTTTAGGTCAATGTTTGATTTCATCTATATTTGCAAGCCTTCCAACCACACAAAAACGAAATAAAGTTGTGGAAATGAAGAAATTTTTGAGTTTCTTTAAATACAAATTAATCAATATTATTAATATATAAATATACATAATTTATATGTTATTTAAATTTTTATTGTCACTTTCAAATTGTGGAATTCATATTGTTAGAATATATTTATGTGTTAGAGTGATTTAATATATAATTAAAAAATTTATTTTATAATGATTTTTTTTTTTAGTTTGGGGTTTGATTTTTATAATGATAATTCATAAATAAAATTTGTTTTGATTTTGAATTTATAATTATAATTAACAATTATAATTGAAGATATAATGGGCATGTTGATAGGTGCAATTTAAGTATTTATAGATTACAAGTGAATTAAGCATGAGAGGTTCTAGTTTTTAGTTTTTTATAGTAAATGACAAGTGGAGAAGGTGTGAGGCTTTGGTTTATTTAGGTTTATTTCAATTTATTTCATAAATTACAAGGCCATAGTTCCATATGAACATATACTATCATTATCTTTAGGCTCAATAGCAAACTAGCCCCTCCATGCAACCACACTTCACACCTAGTGATTGATTAATGTTCCATATTGTACCTCCTTGACAAATAATTAGTTAAGCATTTTCAACCTATGGAACAACTTTGCCTTACATGTAGGAGAAAACACACATTTGTTAAAATGCTCTAGGTAATATGCCCATCATATGTAGAAAAAAATCAGAGCTGGAGAAAATTAAAAATTTTCACACCATATTTAAAATTTAAGAATTGGAGAAAGTGTGCATTAGATAATGGGCATCATACTTATCCAATAAATTGTCACATCATAAATTTAAAGTTTGAACTTTGTCACTAACTTGATTTGAAGTCATTTTAATCCTTTTCCAAGAAGGTATATAAGGTTTGGTGAATTTAAACTTAGCTAGGCGAATCTTAGTCAATCAATACATCTGTTTGGCACTCAAATTAAATGTTTGACTGGAAGATTTGCTGCAAGCTATAGAGTACAAGTCTGTTCTAGTTGCTTAATCCCATTATTGATGGTGTCACTTCTAAATTTTTGAATAAATTGCAATCTCCTTAAAATTTACATACCCCCTCCTCCCACCTTTGGTAAATGACAACTATTCACAAATGTTATGTTTGTTGCTCAAAATCTTTACAATCTTCACAATCTCTCTTCATGATTTTTCTTCCTATCACCATATTTCACAACCAATACCAACACCATTATCATTGTGATTGCTTCTCTTATATATCATTCTCCTATTTTTGTTTTTTCTTATACATTTAACATTTAATAAAAAAGATAAAGATTATATTTCAATTTTAATTTTTGTTAAAAATATATTATATTAATTTTATTTCTTTATGTAAAACTTTCAATATTTAATTATAATTTTAAAATTATAAAAAATACTTAAAATATTAATAAAATTTAAAATTTTATTTTAATGTAAAATACTTAGTATAAAAAATATTTAAATTTTCAAAAAAATGTTTCTATTAGATTAATTTAAATATTTAAATTTTGACATCTTTAATATAAATTAATAATAGAAAATTCGATAAAAATAAATTTTGATTATGAATTTAAAAAATATCAAATCAATCAAAATTGTTTCTATTATCCAAAATACTAAATAAATAAATTATCAAATATTATAATATAATATATTGACCAAAACCTATTATCCAAAAATATAATGAATACAATTTGAAGAGCATGAATTATTGATTTTATATTTTTCTTTTTTTAAAATAATACTCAATATTGAACATCTCATATTTTAGTATAACTTAAATATTAAAATTTAATTTATAAGTTTATAAAATATAATATTATTTTTATTTTTTGAATTATGGTTAGGTCTAGGTTTCAATTAGTAAAATAGTTATAATTAATCTTTATATTAGAATCAAGGTTAGTATTAGAGCTAGAATTATTGTTAGAGTTGGAATGAGACTTAAGGTTAGAATTCAATTATAGTTAGGGTTAGGTTTAAGTTAGGATTAGAATTCAATTAGGCTTAGGATTTAATTAGGATTAGGGTTCCATTAAGGTTAGTATTAGGATTCAATTATATTTAAGATGATTAATTAGTGTTTGGGTTAGGATTTAATTAGGGCTAAGATTCAATTAGGGTGGGTTAGGGTTCAATTGATGTTCAATTAGGGTAAGGGTTCTAAGAAAAGATTGGGGTTAGGCTTAGGGTTGGGGTTATAATTCAATTAGGATTATAGTTAGATTTACAATTATGGTAACAATTAAGACTCAATTAGAAATTAATTATGGTTATGGTTATGATTTATATTCAATTAGATTTAGGGTTCAACTAAGGTTAGTATTATATTCAATTATAGTTAGGGCTAAAGTAATGTTAGGTTTAGGGTTCATTTGGGCTTAAGTAAGTTTAGGGTTTAATTAGGGTTGCATTTAGAGTAAAGGATAGGGTTAGTGTTTAGGTTCAATTAGGATTGAACTTCAGTGGGATATGATTAGGGATTTAGTTTAATTAAGGTTGAATTTTAGCAAGATTAGGGTTATGGTTAGGGTTAGGATTCTAAGATAGATCCTAAGGTTAGGGTTTACGTTCAATTAAGGTTACATATCTATTAGAGTTAGGGTTAATATTTTCAAGATAAGATTAGGTTAGAGCAAGAGTAAGGATCAGGGTCAAGGTTGGGGATTAATTAGTGTTAGGGCTAGGGTCTAATTTGGGTTAAGATTCAATTAGATTTAGGGTTCAAGTGATGTTCAATTAGGGTTAGGGTTGTAGGCTAAAGTTTGGGGTTAGGGTTAGGATTGGGGTTAGAATTCAACTAGGATTAGGGTTAGGCTTACAATTACTATAAGAGTTAAGATTCAATGAGGACTTAATTAGGGTTATGGTTAAGGTTCATCTTTAACTAGGATTAAGATATGCAATTAGAATAATGGTTAGCTTGTTCATATTCAATAAGGGTCAAGGTTCAACTAAGGTTAGGATTGGGATTCAGCTATAGTTAGAATTATTGTTAGGGTTGGTGTTTAGGTTTAATTTGGGTTGAACTTCAATAGGCTAGAGTTATAGTTAGGGACATGGTTCAATTAAGATTGAATTTCAATAGGGGTAGGGTTAAGGTTAGGGTTCTAAGATAAATCATAGGCTACAAGCCTTATAATACAACTAATGTAAATTATATACTTATTCATTCAATATAATTTCCTCATGTTTAGACAATATTCATTCTCCTAGAAGATAAGCCAATGATATCATATTATTATGCAAATAAAGAATCCGTTACAACAAACACACATTAATCAAATTTCTAAAATGGATTCAAACAAGTTGATATATATGAGGTTTCCTATATAGATTATGTAATAAGATAGATAAAAAATCATAGAAATATTATTTATGATATTTATAGAAATCAAAATCATAGTTGATATAAAATAAAAATTTAATAAGTGAAATTGCTAGAATTTCTAAAATTATAAAAAAGTAAAATAGAGTTTGTAATATTTATAGAAATCAAAATCAAAATTCTAATAAGTGAAAAGTTAGATTTTCTAAAAATTAAAAAATTAAGCATAAAATAAATATTCTAAATTTACTATTTTATATAAAAGTAAGTTCCTAAATTAATATACTTAAAATTAAAAAATATTCAAGATATTTTTACAATGAAATATCATTTGTTGTTTTTTTATATAGATTTATTTAAGTAATATTTTTTAATAAAAAATCTGAATAAAAATGAAATATCTTCAAAACATTTCAAAAATAAAAAATCATTCGTATTCTCCAAATTTTAAGTTTACTTATATGGTTTGAGGTATAATTAGCATTTGTAAATGTTCAAAGTATTACAATTAGGGTTTGCAAAAGTTCAATTATGCTTTGTGTTAAGGTTCAATGAAAAATAGGCTTCAATTAGGATAATAATCATATAAGAATAATATTATTTTATATTAAAAATTTATTTGTCCTTATAATTATTTTTATAATATATTAATATATATTAATAATTATATCTTAATATAACAATAAAAAGTTAATAACATACTGAACTTATTATTAGGGTTGGTTAATATATAATTTAAAGTTTTTTTATTAATATAATAATCAATTATTAACTATTATAGTGAGGATTAGGGTTAACTTATTATTATACAAGGGATTAAGATTTTCCCTTGGGGTAAGATTTAGAGTTGACATTAAGATTCAATTAATATTATCCTTAACATTATAATATATTTAGAGCTCCACAAAATTATATTAATCATATAATGTATTTTAAATTAGATATGATTTGATGGTAAACCTCAATTTTCTATGAGTAAGTCATTATACAATAATAATATATTCATATATATATATATATATATATATATATATATATATATATATATATATATATATATATATATATATATATATGTATGTATGTATTAAATTATGTTACTATATATTAGAATTTAATATTCTAAAAAAATTAAACAAACATTAAAATTTGTATTCACTTTATATTAAAAAAGTTTCAAATTTAAAGATTTATCTAAAATCAAATTTAAAAATTATAAATAAAATTTTATTTTTATCAAAATTTCTATTATTAATTTATATTAAAGATATCAAAATTTTAATATTAAAGAAATAATTGTCTTCATTAAATATTTATGCATTTTACATTAAAATAAAATTTTAAATTTTTATTAAATTTTATTAATATTTTAACTAATTTTTACAATTTTAAAATTATAGTTAATTATTGAAAATTTTACAAAAAGAAATAAAATATATATTTAACTAAAATTAAAATTGAAATATAATTTTATCTTTTTAATTAAATGTTAAATTTTTATATTTAAAAAGTTTTAATATTTATATAGTGGTTGGATAGCGTTACTCTCATCTGGTTTAACTATCACCTGTAGCCGTTTCCTTGCTGCCAGAAATGAATTGTGTCGGCCCTTTGTTGAAAGTCTTGAAAAGTTAAAATGGCCGCCTGTTTTTATAAAGACAAAACCATAAAAGCTCATGGTTTTATTGCAGAGCCGTATCCCTCACATGTGATTTTGACGTGCGAGGCAAGTTGCTGCCATCTGGCATGAAAGCTCCTATTTTTATGAAAGCGTATGTTTTATTCGCTATTTTGAATCCCTCCTTAAATCCGCCCGCCTAAGGTTTTGTTTGAAACTGTCAACACGCACGCCACAGAAAATAGAGGGGCCCACTGCCCAAAATTGTCGATGTTATTATTAGTTGGTACCTTCCTTAAAACTGTTTTATTTTTTACCTGCTTAAAAACTAAAGCAATCGTAACATGATGTCTCTGCAGTTCTTGTACGAAATTTCTGATTGACAGCTGTTTATTCTTTTTGGTAGGAAATTTTTTATTTAACGTCCGCCGCTCCTCCAAACTCTTCCTCGCTGGTAGTGAGCTTTCATTTCTCCAATTTGGCGAGCTGCAGCCTGAAAATAAGGCTTTGACGAGGGTTTTAGAATATGTCTATTAAAATGAAAATTATCAAGATTTATTTTATATTTTATTTAATATAATATTTGATTTATAGTTTATTTACGGTAAAATTTAATATATATATAAAATTTGATTTATAAATTTATTATATGAAATGTGCAGTATATTTTATTAATAAAAAATAAACTATAAAAAAATTAATTATATTTATACTTATTATATATTATATTTTAAAATAAAACTATTAATTATATATAATGATTCAAATTTATATTTAATAATTATTATAATTTTTTATAGTAAAAAAAAGATTAGAATTTATCTTAATTGACTTTCCACACTTCTTTGGCATACCCATTGCACACGAAGGTGCAATTGCTAGTTTTAACATTGCATTCAGATACATAATCCAAATCCCACGGTTAAAAACTCTTTTCCCTTTATAAATATCAAAATTGAAAGAAAAATTCAAAATAGGAGAAAATTTCGAAATAGTGAATTAAAACTATTATGATGTCTGCGGTGATCCTTATCCAAACCTTATCTCAACTTTACGGTCGGCACATAACGACAAACAATCCAGCTCTTTTCGTCCACACAAACCACACTACTCATCTACGTCTTCCTTGTTTCTTCCACACAAGTCACACCTACTCATCTGCCATTCTTCCTCGTTTCTTCCACACAAGTCACACCTACTCATCTACCATTCTTCCTCGTTTCTTCAAGGAGATTTCGCTTACATTTTTATCTTTATATAACTCCCCTGTTTCTCTCTGCTTTACCAGGTTGAGTTCTCTGACTTCCTCAGCATCGCCCCTGCTTACATTGCGTTCCTCTGTCAGTGTTCAGTTAAATCGGATTCCATGGCTTCTACTTCTCGTCAATCAGAGATTGAGATTGTAAACGCTTTTGATGGGCTTGCTCCCCCATGTCCACCTGTATCTGCATCTACTTCTGCTACATCTTCATTACCATTACAGAAGCTGCCCTGCAATGTTTTTATTAATCATCGCGGACCCGATGTAAAACACAAGCTGGCAAGTGATATCTACAATGCCCTCCATGCTATGGGTCTCAACGTCTTTCTTGATTCCGAGGATCTTTACTTGGGGGATTTCTTCCCTACAGAACTACAACAAGCAATGTCTCGTGCTTCCCTTCATGTAGCAATTCTCTCTTCCACATATGCACAATCGCCTTGGTGTCTTGCCGAGCTATCCTTTATTCTCAAGACTGGCACACCCATTATTCCTATTTTCTACCAAGTTCAACCTGCCGATCTCCGCCATTTGAAAGGAATCTACAAAACTTCGTTTACGGAGTATCAAGAGAAGGGTAGATATATAGACAAGCTTGAGGAGTGGAAGACGGCACTCCACAATGTCTCATTTTATGAGGGCGAAATCGTCAATAATAATGAGTAAGCAGCACATAACCTCTCTTCTGTACATCTGTTATCATACCTTCCCTTAAATGAAAAATTTCTCTATTTTATATAACTTGTCTTCAATTAAATCTCATCATATTTAGTAATGCTTCTTCGTTTTTCTCTTTCCAAAATCATGTTTCACCATTGTTTAGAGAGGAGCGAAGGGTGCTGAAGAGTATTGTGAATCGTGTATTGAAATTAACAAATATAGTACCATTAGAGGTAGCAAAATATCCTGTGGGCCTTGAAGAACTTGTAGCAGATTTTGAAATGACAATAAGTGAATTTGCAAGGATTCATTCTCATGTTCAAGTTGTATGAATTTGGGGTATGGGTGGATCTGGAAAAACCACTTTGACAAAAGAAATATATAATAAAAAATATTCATTTATGAAGAATTCCAGTTTTCTTTTTGATATTAGAGATGCTGCAAGCAAAAAAAAGTTGCATAAAATGCAGAGACAACTCCTGCAAGATTTAAAGTTCAAATTCAATGATCAACCATTTAACAATATAGAGCAAGGCAAGAATATTCTCTCAAATTATTTGAGATCAGTTCCTGTATTCATTGTTTTAGATGGTGTGGATCATCCGGAGCAAATAGAAGCTTTACTGCCGGCAAAGGCTAACCTTGCATCTGGAAGTTTGGTCATTGTTACAACGCGGGACAGGGAAGTCCTCAGGGTTTGTGACATCTCCTGTATTTATGAAATGAAATTAATGAATAGATTTCATGCCAGACAACTTTTTTGTTGGCATGCATTCTTACAACCTTCCCCGTTGTCCGGTTATGAGGATCTTGTTGAGAAATTTGTAAGTGTTAGTAGTGGGTTACCTTTGTCTCTGAAGGTATTTGGAGCTCAACTTTATGATTGTTTTAATAATGATTTATGGGAGGAGGTATTGCATAAAATCTCTACAATATTGCCCAATGATATTATAAATAGGTTGAAAGTAAGCTATGATGCATTAGACAGACAGGAGAAACAGATGTTCATAGATGTAGCATGTTTCTTTATTGGCGAAGACAAGATGACTGCCATTGCAGTATGGGAAGGATCAGGTTGGAGTGGTCAGTGGGGTTGGAAGAGTCTTGTAAATAAATGTCTTGTTGACCTTGACAATGAGAATAAGATAAGAATGCATGACCACCTAAGAGATTTAGGAAGGGAAATAGCAAGGACTCTTTCACCCTATCGTCTATGGTCTCCAGACCAGTTTGCAGACATTGACAGACAAGAAGAGGTGAGGCTAATAATTTGTTTTCTATTCTGCTAGAAAATTAGAAATCATGGCATTGAATTTTTGTTAAAAAAAATTAAAAAATCTCTGTTTGTCGGTTTGTATGTTTACCTTGTTTCATTTTAAGTTCGTTTCTTTTGCTTTTCTCTATCCAGATAAGAGGAATGAAATTGGACGCAACAACTAATGACGTTCAAAAGTTTCCCGGTTCCCTGTGGAATACAAGCATGTGGCTTTGCAGCTTCCAAATAGCTAGAAGACCTTTCCCTTATGAATTGAAAGTGTTTGTGGTAGGAAAAAACTATGGGAACTATTTACACATTGCCAAATTATCAAGAGAGTTGGCATGGCTTAGCTGCACCGGAATTGCTCATAGAAATATTCCATCATGGGCGCCATTGAAAAATTTAAGAGTTTTAGAACTTTATGGCTGCCGTAAGATGGTAGGCTTGTGGAAGGATGGAGTAGATGTACGTATCTTTCCAATATTTATAACTTATAATTTGAATTAAATATTCTTTGCAATCTACGGTTTTCTCCAATATTTATAATTTATAATTTATATTCCTTGCAATATAATTTGAATTAAATATTCTTTCCAATATTTATAATTTATAATTAGTATGTATCTATGGTTCTCTCCAATATTTATAATTTGAATTAAATAGTCTTTGCAATCTTTATCTTTCCCTTAATTAAATTCAAAATTGGCTGTAGGCTTCAGTGCAGTTAAGATTGTTGATTATTTCTTACTGCTACAAATTAGAAAGAATTCCAGAGTCCATAGGATATCTCAAGAATCTGAAAAAGATATCCCTTTCTTACTGCAATGTGAAGAGACTGCCAAAGGAATTTTGTCGTCTTCAATCACTGGAGCACCTAGAGTTAAGCTATTGTGCAAGGCTATCATCACTGTCTAGCTGTTTTGGCCATTTGACAGAACTGCGACATCTAGATTTGAGGGGTTGTCGTGTATTGAGGATTTTGCCAGATTCTTGTAAGCATCTCACGCTCCTGCAACATCTTAATTTACACGGGTGTTGGGAGCTCACCTTACAGTCAGACATCCTGGAAAACATGTCAAAGCTAGAGTATTTGAATCTTAGTCACTGCTGGGAATTGGAGGAGTTGCCTCGTCACATCACAAATCAGGCTTCCTTGAGTGAGCTCTATTTAAAAGGTACAAAGTTAAGGGAGCTCCCAATTAACATCGGTCAACTCAGCAAGTTGAGAGTGATGGAGATACGTTCACAGTGTTTCCAAATGCAATCTTTACCGGACTCTATGGAGAGGCTTACTCGTTTAGAGCGATTGCTATTATGTTTAGAAGTGCAATCATTACCAAGATTTACTTCTTTGTGGAGCAATCTCAAGGAAATATTTCTAGAAGGATCAAGAGTGTCAAAGATTTCAATTTCTGACGACTGCTGTCCTGGCCTTAAAATTCTCGATCTTTGGTTTAATAACAATTTAACGGAGGTCGACACTCTACCAACAGCAGTGGAGCATTTAAACGTGTCCCAGTGTTCATTGCTAAGGAACATAAGTGGTATTGGTGGCGCAGTAAACCTTCAATCCCTGAGGCTAGAGAACTGTCCAGAGTTGGACACGCTTCCAAGTTTTGATAAATTAATTTCGCTGGAAACATTTAGACTAGTAGGGGACAACAAAGTTGAGACGATAGAAGGTTTACAACACTGCACATCATTGGGGGAGCTTTGGATAGAAGGTAAATGTTGGGAGGTGCCGGGCATAGAAAGTTGGGAGCACGTGCAAAGATTGAGAAGTGTGAAATTCCTAGCAAAGAAGAGATCAGCTCTGGAGCGTTGCATTCAAACGATTCAGGTAATAATTGTTTCCAGTTAAATATAATAATGATTTTGTGTTCATCTCATTATCATCATGAATGTTGGCTTTCCTTTTTTGGACAGAAATGGCCAGAAGAAATAATAATATGTACGAAAGCAGTCGCTGATGCGGGGGCACTTTTAAACTCTTCAGCCTTTCCCAATCTCTCTGTCCTCCATTCCGTTTCTAACAAAAAATTCCAGACCAAGCCAATCAAGTTTAACCTCTCCAGTCGTTCCTCCGATGGCAATGCCATGATGCCATGTTTGGTTATAAATAGTGTGTCTCCAGGTACGCTATTCCATATTACTAATGAGGATGGTACAATATTTGATGGGCAAGTGGAGGGTAAATGGGCATGTATAGGTGTCTTCAACCAATATTCACGATGGCTCACTGCACGAACAATTCGCATGCATATGTATGGAATGGGTGAAGAAAGGAATTGCAAGCTGGAGAAAGGAATGGTTGTGAGGGGCGGAGAAGAGAGCATGGTGGAGGCTTTCCACCACTTATTCGCGCTTCTAACAAGTTGATAATGTGGTTATAAAAATAATTTAATGGAATTGCCTACATTTGTTCTTGCTAAATTGAATAATTTAATGGAAATTGTTAATTTATTATTTTCTTTATTTTCGATGTAAAATGTTTTTGTTTATTTTTTAAATGGAAATTTAAAAGCACTTCAATTTTATTGAATAAATTATAGAAAAAAAATAATAATTTGTATTATTTTTAATGATAAAAATTATTTGTCACTATATAAAATGTATATAATTTTAAAAATACATATTTCTAATTTAAAAGTTAATTTATATTTGTAATGATAAAAGATTTTTAAATTTTATTGAGAAAACTATTATATATTTAGTTCTTAATTATTATAAATTATTTATTTTTTATATTTTTTATTCTAATTGTTTAATAGGTAGATTTTTTTTGCTTAGAAATATATTAAATTATTATTATTTATCTAGTTGATTTTCATTTGGATACGACATTAATTTTTGGTTGTTGATGAAGTTGATAATATTATTTTTTAGTGGTTCATTTATTAAAAAATGTATAAGATTGTAAATTAGTTTCTTTCATTCAAAAACTAAAAAAATTATTAACATATTTTACTAACATTACTAGAATTTCTATTCTAATTTGGTAAAATTATTCATACGAAATATTTGGAATGGTAAAATTTAGATAACCATGCTATTACCCATTTAGTTTGTGCCCATTTCGGATGGAATGAGGGAAAGATATATGCAATAAGGGTGTCCTAGGGTGTGATTAAAGATAATGAGAGGATTCACCACCAAGCAAGGGCTTGGAAAGATAAGAAATGTAAATGAAATGAAAGTTACCATGCAAAACCTAATTAAATGACCTAGGAAATGAAACTAAAAATTAGGATAACAAATTGAGAATGAATAGAGGAGTACCTGGAAGAAAGAGGTGGTCAAAACAAGCTCTAAAACCCTAAAATGCTGACTTTTGATGCTCTTTGGTACTCATACGCCAGACTGGGTGATTTAGTCCCAATATAGGGTTTTTGGGTAGGGTTTGGAACCTCCTGGTGACTATTTTAGATTTGCTAAAGACTGGAAAAAAAGAAATAATGGGACTCATATGCCCAAACTATTGCAAAGTGTCTCGTTTTGTCATGAAGTGTCCCAAGAGTAGAATTTTGAAGCAAAACTTTGCGGACCTTTAAAGATGGATCAAATAAGTACTTTCCCACTAATTTCATGCAAATAGTTTGGATATCTTTCTCTAGATATAAGTTTCTGTGAGCCTTGACAACTTTGACAACTTTTGCAACTTTGCAATCTTGTTACTTTTGAAGGCTTCAAATCCACTTTTTCTTCAACCTATAAACTTGCAATCACATAAAGAGACAAAGAGAGAGAGAGAGAGAGAGTTTTTTTGTTATGGAATAGGGGTTTTCCTTGGTCAAACCCCGTTTAGGTAATTATACCTTATGATGAAACAATGAAACATGAAACATGAACAATGATACATTGAATGATGCCTCGGAACATAAATCCACAATCTAACATGAAGTAGCCATGAAGAATGTAGACCTTGATCTTGAATTAGATGTGAAACAATGCTTAACTTGGATCTTGAATACTACATCACAACACTAGCTCAACAACATGCTCGATGCATTATTCCTTTGACATGATGATGGATCTTGAAATGTTGCAACAAATTCAATGAAGAAATTTTCTCTTGAATGTCCTTGTATACTCTTGTGAACTCTTGTGAAAGTGCTCTTGATTTCTTATGAAATTCTAGGATTTATTAGGTGTTGAAATGATGAAATAACCTTGTATTTATACTTATTTATCCCAAATTTCCTAAAATTACTTCACTACAAGCTGACAGTAGATCTCGGAAGATAAAATCTTGCCAAGAATTGAATTCAAAATAGGTCCTGATTAGAGTGGAACTCATACACCCAAGGTGGCATATGAGTCCCAGTGGCTCAAAACTGGGGAAAAAAACTCCAAGAAAGGTCTTGTTTGATGTGAAACTTGAAATCAGGTCCCAAGACCTAGGTGAGACTCATACGCCCAAAGTGACGTATGAGTCCCAGATCACCAAATATAGAACAAATGAACCAAAACACTAAATTATGATTGGTCATTGATATGTGTTGGGATTATCCTCAAAAAAATGCATTTAATAAGGTTTGTGGTGTAAAATAAGGCATAAATAATCCCAATTAATTACTAAAGCCCTAGATTAGTGTAAAAGTGTTGGAATACACTTTACAAGACCCTAAATAAGGCACAATTAGGTCCATTTAGTTTAGAAAGTCCCTAAACCTAATGTGAATGTGTAAAACACATTACAACACTAGATCAAGGAAACATTACGCTCAAGTTAACATTAATTATTCCAAAATTAAGTATGAAAATGTAAAAGGACACATTTTTCTACACTACATCAGTAAAGTTTATGAAAAATAAATCATAGATGGAAAGGAAAAATTAGTAGTAAGATGGTAATTGAAGGAATAATGTCTTCATGTTAAGTATGCCTTGGAATATGATAAGAATATGCAAAGAATGGAAAAGCTTTCTGCATGTGGAGGTTCAATTGAAGCTCAATTTGGAAAGGTAATGGGAGGAGCACAACTGGAAAACACTGTTTAGATGAGTGTTGTTTTTCATATTTTGTGTAGAGGGTGTCCTATGATAGACTACCTAGAATATTTTAATTTATTATCTTTTTTGGGTGTTCCTAACTTTCCTAGCATACATTGGTCAATAAACGTTGGATGGGAATGGAAAAGTTGTCTTGTTGAGGTGGAAAATAAATATTTATAGGAGAAAATAAAAGAGTCATGCTTCATTGCATTATCTTTAGATGAAGTTAATGCAATAAATAATACTTCTTGGGTATGCATGCATGTGTATACTATACACCAATATGTTCACCAATCTAATCTTCTCTATGTTTATAAAATGAAGGAGAATTCAACATTGTAAAATCTATTTAAACTAGTTATGAAATCTTTGAATGAAATTGGAGGTATGGATGACTTGACAATTGCCAAAAATTTGGTGTGTAGGAGTTGATGGAGCTACAATAATGCAAGGCCATAGGAGTGGTCTTTGCATAAAGTTACAAAATACTTATTCACCATACACAATTGGAATTCATTACATGGCTCATAGAATGAATTTACCATTTAAAATTGTAAGCAAGTTTCCTACAATATCAAATGTTGAAAATCTAGTCTATGAGCTCTACACATACTTTTTCCAAAGTCCCAAATGTTTTGTAGAATTTCAAAATTTTGTTGAGGGAATAACAAGAGGAAATAAGCTTCTTAAGGATGTTGATACTAGATGGATCTCCTTGCATGGACTAGTGCACCTAGTTTTTTCAAAATATTGATCCTTGATTGGAGTAATGTATGAACATCATCATAGTAGACAAAGCTCCTAAACTCTTACATAGGTTAAGTGATATAGAGACACTATTGAATTTAGCTAGTCTTCTCCCCATGCAGGATGAAATGAACAATCTTGTGAAGAAATCCCAAGATAGAAGTATGTATATCTATGAATATAATAAACTACGTAGAATGGAATGCATGACCATTGATAATCTATATCTAAATTTCTAATAGATTTTTCATTTGAAAGTCCAATTTTTGTAAGCTAGTAGTTAATTATAGATTTGAATAATCCCAAAAGAAATTGTTTATAGTTTGCAATGCAAGTAGGTAGTTGTGTGTGTTTGTATTATTGGATTTGAGATACCAATGCAAGTTATTGTATGATGGTCAGGCGCTCTACCAAAGAAGTTCCTATTACAAAGGAAACTTTTAGTGACATTGTTAAATTTGTTAGTGGTAATTTAAAGGATATTGTAAAATGTCTTTCATCTGAGATTTATGAAAAATTCCCTTGAGATGAATTAATTGAAGCCATGTCTATTGTCTATCCTCAATTTTGGATGCTAGGAAACCAAGGGAACCCAAACTGTTTTCATAAAAGAGTAATTACCTTGGTCGAACACTTTTCAAAAGGTTCAGAATACAATGGACATAAAATATGAGTAATTATAATGAAATTAAGTTTAGATGACTATGCATTTTACAATAAGTATATGATTGAATAGTTTGACTCCATGGAGAATCCCATGCAAGTGGGATCAATAACAAGGTTTTAGGAAACCTTTGGTTAGAGTGAAATATTGTGTGATTCATTATCTAAATATTTCAAATTGGTTGATTTATGTCAAATAATGATATTGGGGTCGGTGGAGGATGAGAGAGTTTTCAATACATTAGGGTTTTTGAAATCAAAGTTAAGAAACAAACTAGATAAGAATTTGGAAAATTTCTTGAGGATGAAAGGAACTGCGTATAATGTCAGAAATTTTCCTTTTGAAAGGGCACTCCACCGATCACGGAGTCAATAATAATGAAAAGGGTTACTGTATTCTTTAAATATTGAGTAGTAGTAAATAAAGTAACCACAATGAGTATTGATTACGAATAAATCGCGAAAGAACTTGCTCGAATTAGAACTGGAAACTCATGGATGATTCTCCCATTCCACCATGAGTGGGGACAAAGATGTGATTTGTCAAATGAAAGTGATTTGAGTTTTAGGTATTTATACAACATTTCATGAATCATATTATAAGCTGTAAGTTGATGATATTTTATATTGTATTCCATGAAATTGTGAATGAATAAATTAACATAAAATTTGCAATAAAGTAAAATTTTGATTTTTGATTTGATATGTGATTTTGCATCAATCTTCAAACTTTGTGAATTATTTTGATTAGTACCTTATCCACAACAAAGTTAGAAAATGAAATATACTCCTACAGAAACCTAACTCATGACTTCTTATAACCTCACCGCCTTACAATGAGAAACCAAGAAAAGAACAACACTTATCACACTACTTATAAATCCCTATTGCATTAACATAATCTTTGATGAAAAACTGAAAGCAATATTAATCCATTCATTGAATAGAAGCTAACATTTCAACATCCATAACACATTATGTGATATGAGAACTTATAAATAACCCTTGATTATTTTGAGTCAAAAGATAGCAAATACAATATTGGAGAGCAAGATAGGTTGATATTCAAAATTAAAGAAATACTTTGAGTATTTGAGTCATCTATTGTTATTATAGAGAAAAATTACAACATTTCCTATCTATGTTATCAAATAGCTTAAACTGTGCAAAAAGAGCTTACATAGATGAAAGATCAAAAAGTCAAAATCCTTTGAATGAGGCTCAAGATTCCCTTTTATAACATAAGGGAAGTAACAAGCAAAGAACCTCATCCAATGATTTCTATCAACCAAAATCTCAAAAAAGAGGCATAGGAATAAAAACATGGATCCACTCATAGGTCACATAACAATTATAATTTTCATTCCATGCCTTTCTTTAGAAGGCCAACCATGAGCTAAGAGCATTTCCACATTCTTCAAATTTTGATGATACTTGGCATCAAGTAAAACAATGGCCTTTCTACAAAAAAAATTATGCTATAATCTGCATTGACCAACCTATCTGAATATGAATTAATCTCATTTATATCAACTTTGTCATCTTTGCAAATTAGGAGTGTGGGGATTAAAATATTGAAACTATCCTTTGATTTCTATAGGGTCTTCAACTCCCCATTATCTTCTAATAGGTGGGGTACAACCCTATTGTCAACATTTAAGAAATAGTTCAATTTTGCTTGTGCAACTTCAATTAAACTTTCCATATGTACCCTCATAGATTTCATGCCATCTTGACAATATCAAAAGTAAGACAGATACTAGGTGGGGCATCAAATGTGTTTGTAGATTCCTTATACATACCTTCCAAAGATGTAAATCTAGGATTATATTTCTCAAATATACATTTGAGCTACTCTTAACCCCCACTTATTCTGGTAATTGCACCTCTCAAATTCACATATGACACATGGGTATCTTCTATCCTTCTTAATATTTTAGACAATTTGTGCTCTAGTATGTACATTTTAATGCACACATTCTCCTTTTTCCAAGTCTTTTGAGCATTCTTCAAGTGCTCTTCCAACATTTGAATCTTTTCTTTAAGTTGGGTAAGTGCAAAAAGATGGGGGGCCAAAATGGTGTCTTAAGTGGCCACTTTTTTTTTCTGAAATTAGGAAATACTGACCTTAGATGAGAAATTGAGGATAGTTACACTCAAAAAATTTAGATGCAACAAAAACAATTTTTGTAGTGCTTTGAGCCTACTTTCTAAACAACTATTTTTGTTTTAAAATGGTAGAGATTAAGGAGTTCAAAAAAGGGATCCACAAAAATTGGTGTTGTTTTTGTCAAAAAAAACATAACATAACACCTATTGTGGCTCTCTCAAAAGGTTAATTTCTTTTTACCATTTTAAAAATCACTTTAGTGAGAAATTAGCTAACATTTAGTTTATGCCTGATTTTTTTGATAATTTTGCAATAGAATATATGATTTTTTATTATTTTTCAATGCAAACATCTGAAAAATAGAGATTTGGCAGATGTAACCATATAATTTTGAAACTAATAAAAATAAAAATAAAATGAATATTAATAGGAATGATCTAGATTATAAAAATGAAAATTTATTTGAAATTTCAATGAATGGTTAAAAATAAAGTAAGAAATACCAAACATTGGTTTTGACAAAAAACAGACACAAACAAAAGAAATTAAAGATGAAACCTTTAATATGCCTATTTGAGCTAGCATACACTCACACTTTAGTTTGGTCAAGTTGAGTCGAGAAAAGGTAAGTAAAATTTTGGTCATAGTTTGGGGATGATTTATAATGGTTTTAGTTTTAGTCTTTGATTGTTTCTTGATTGTTCCTTAGGTTGGATTATATTGTATCTATGTATATTGTGTATATGTTTTCTTCATGTGTTTATGTTTATATATATTAATCGATGATTATATACCTAGAATGTATATATACATTTATATGTATGTGAAGTGTATACGTGCATAAATATACATAAATAGAAATACTTATGTGTATCCATGCATAGATATATCATATGCATGAGGATACTGATTAGACATAAAGAATATACATACATACATACATACATA